>CM035413.1:66163125-66340625 GCA_020310875.1 Ceratopteris richardii | reverse complement strand
TATTAGTCCCCCTACATGATGATATTGTAATCAAAAGCATATTTCCAAAGTCTTGTTCACGTCTAGTCAAAGAGAAAAACCTAGTGCTCCCCTAACATATTGGAAAGACTACCTTCTATTGAGTACCAAGAATGGATACCATATGCAAGGGCATTCAATCTACCATAACAGATTTGATAGGACACATACAAGACCTAAAAAGATGGTTACAATAGGGTGAATTTTTTGTTACAATTTATGTCCTAGATCTCAAGATATTATTTATTGGATCTACATATCTAGAAAACTACATGGTTACTTATTTACAAAGTGGCATCAAACATGAACTTAAATATCGCTTGCTATCCATGCTTTGGGTAGATACCTTGGAGGATGCTTCTAATCATGAAATTCAATGTGAGGCTGAATTTTTCAAAGAAAGTCAAGTCCAAGAGCTAGAAGTGTTGAATAACCAAGATAGCCTTCCTCAAGAATCCAAAGCATTAATCTTTTAATCTCAAGGAATCATTACAAATTATATACATCATACACATTATGAAGGTAACAAGATGGTACTCTAAAAGGAGGAGTCCATGTTTAATCAAGTATATGTGCTACTCAAGGCTCTCCATCAAAGATCTTGGAAATTCCACAATCTACCACTAAAAGTTTGAAAGATCTATCTTGTGAAGAACCCATGTAGTTTGATAATATCAAGGCCACTTCACTTATCCAAAAGGAATTTTTTTTTGAAAAGATACGATTTTTCTTTTATTATCAATATCATGATCATATGGTATTCAAATGTCCAAAGAAAAAAAAATCAAGTTGGATTCCAGACTCCCTAATTACCAATGGAAATCAAAAGATCCATCAAGAGGGTCAAAAGAGGAATACATCCCACCATGAGAATCATGCACTTGATTCTGTACCTAGATATACTATGGACCCTTTCCAATTTCATCATGGATATGTATCATCATCATGTCCTATTACCACATATTTGGCACTCTACAAAGACTAGGAACTATGAAGATTCAAATTTGAGAGGATATTGAAGGCATCAACAAGGCTCATGTATCCCATGAAAAGAATCTAATGATGTCCAAGCCAGAGAACATGGATGCTCCTTATCAAATTTGTTGCTTGAGGGGGAGGTGTTGTCAAGGGAGCACTAGCTTGTGCCCTCTCACAAGACTTGAACAAGAGTATAAAAATATGTTTTTGAATACAAGATGATTAAACAATAAAAGAATATAGAACTCTTATAAGAAGTCCCACATCCCAAGATTGATAGGTATGGATAATTGGATTAGCCAAGTTATAGTATATCCCTCAACCCATGGTCATAAGTATGAAATAAGATATCTGAATTAGAAGAACTCCCTTGAGGGAGATAAATGAGGTACAAGAAATAACTAGATAGGATCTCATACTATGAGATTACAAGAGGATAATATGGGATGTCAAGAATACTATATTGTACTTACTTAGAGATCCCAAATCCTTGAGCAACAAAGACTAGCATTGGCAAGACTCATGATATATGTGCCAAGGCCTCCTTATATAGGTGTTCAAGAACACAAATTGATGATTTCATCCATGATTTCAACAATCCAAAACAAGAACTTTTGATGTCAAAATAAAAAAACGAAGATAGTCTATCTTAGAATTTTAATACATTCTAGATGTGATGGTAACATTAGATTCTCAAATTGTGAAGAACTCATGAGATATAGTAGATCCATATATAATCTAGGCTTGCGTATGGATTCTTCAAGTGTCTCCATCACACATCTAGTTGAATTGCTATATTCATTAAGTTTTAGGCACCACTAGTGCATGGACCTAGCTAAATGGGTGGGTTTTTCATTTCAAATTTTTTTTAGGAAAGTAAAGTGTACTTTAGGTCAAC
This sequence comes from Ceratopteris richardii, assembly GCA_020310875.1. NCBI lineage: Eukaryota > Viridiplantae > Streptophyta > Polypodiopsida > Polypodiales > Pteridaceae > Ceratopteris > Ceratopteris richardii. Next base: position 66,338,731 of record CM035413.1, on the reverse strand, counting down.
CCAAACATCTACCTTAGATGTTTTTACATGTTGGGATATTTTGCTAGTGATATGTGTGGACACACTTAGGAGCATCATGGCACGTTTTTCTCTCTTTAGGAGGTTTATTTCCCTCTGCTTGTGTATACTCCTATAACGCTAATGGGAGACTCATGTTTTATACATTCACTTGGAAATACATTCTAAATTGTGTTGTGCACCAAGCTTCTTCTTCTTCCTTGTGTTTTTCATGTGCTTTTGTAGACCTCATACTCCAGCAATTATGGAAGTCATTCCCTTATCTAGGCCATTGTTGACACCCCTCCGGTCACAGTCTCAAAATTAGTGAGCATACTAGTGCTGATTAGGAATTCAAAAGCTTTGCTTTGTGGCATCAAAAATTTGAGGTGAGATCATTTTGGCCTCCAAAGCACTATCCCAATGATTGTGTAGGCAATTTCATCCTTTTGTGCCAACCATATATGTTGGTTTTGGTTTGCCAACACAAATGCCTCAAGGTCAACTACAACTTCACAACTTGACATGGTGCTTTCATTCAACGTTTTAAGATATAGTCAACTTTTTGCATCAGGATATTAAGTCATTGGTCATCGCTCAAAGCAATGATGTATTTCATATGATGTTCATTGAGGATAAGTTCAATGGTACTAATTACCAATTTTGGGCATATATGATACACCATGTATTAGTAACAAAGGGACTATGGAATATTGTGTAGGGTGTTGATAAAATCCTACTACACCTTTAAATATAGTTATTGAAGTTGATGGAGATGGCATTGAAGTTGATGATCTTCAATATCCTGGTCATGTTGTGGTTCCTGCACCTACTATAGAGCACCTTCATTAGGATAGTAGAGATGCTCATGCACATGCATTGATATCTTTGTCTCTCAAACCTGGCATTATCCCTCACATTTGCTCTTGCAAGTTTGCAAATGATGCTTGGGATACACTTAAAAATTTTAACCAAGCAAGAAATGAGGCACATGTAGATTACCGCTGAAAAGAATTTGGGAGTCAGGATATGAATGAAGAACATTCTATGAAAAGTTTTATGACAAAGATCAAAGATTTCAAGGAGCAATTGATATGTCTTGATGAAGTCTTGCTAGATATGTCACTTGTAAACGCTATTCTTAATAATCTTCCACATTCATATTGCAGTTTTAGTCATAATATTCTATTGATGATCAAAGGCCATTTAAATGCCTTAAAATCAAGGAGTTAGTCCTTGTTTTTCTATAGTAAGACCAGTCAAGGCAAGACATGTCATCTATGCATGTTGAAGATCAAGCTTTCTTAGCTAGTCAGAAGGAGAAAGGTAAGTGGATCTCATCTACAAGTAAGCAAAAATTTTCTAATGTTGCACAATCAAAGAACGAAGACAAAGATGAGACGGAAAGAGAAAAGTAGAAAGAATTTCTCACATATTGTAAGGGAAATGATATTGTCATAAAATTATTTTCTTAAATTGGTTACAAAAGAGGAGAAGATGAAAGAGGCATGAATTGTTGTTATAGAGTCCTTTAAATGAAATAGTCTTCTTATCTTCTTTAGAATAAAGAAAGGGCATTTACTATTGTTTGCAGCTATGACCCATCTACTCATCAGAAATGTATGTCTATGGTAGAATCAAATGTTTGATACTTTGATAGTGGTTCAACCAAACATATTACCTTTTAGCAGAGTTTCTTCCGTTATCTTGAGCTTCGACCTATAGAGAATGTTGTCACATGTGCTAACAATTCCTCTTATCCTCTAATGCAAGTTTGTAAGGTAGTTTCTTACTATGATGATGGTAGCTCTTTCACATTTTTGTATGCTTTATATGTGCCAAGGATTACGAAAAATTTATTGTCAGTTTTAGCATTACCAAAGATTGATTTGGTTGCCAACTTTTTTGATACAAAATGTACATGTCATGATATCTATCATGGTAATGTTATTACTTCTTCTCACATTCTATGTCATGGATTGTATAGTCTCAAAGAATATGCAAAATCTATGAATGATTCAGCATGTGTGATTCAAGATTTGTAAGCTCTCTCAAATGCAAAGCTTTGGCATGCACACTATGGTCATTTGAATTTTTCTATTTTTCTTTGCTTGTAAAAATATGAAATGGTGTCATATGTGCCCAAACATGAGGCACCTTGTAAACATGTTTGTAGGCTATATTTTGGGGAAAACCGATCATTTATCCTTCCAAAAATATGGTTCAGTTTGAGCTACCCATATATTGCAACTTGTTTAGAGTGATGCCTATTCTCCTATGGAGACACATCAAATTGGGAACTACCTTTACCTCATGAATTTTATTGATCGTTTCTCTAGGCATGCATGGGTGTATCCATTGAAAGCAAAGTACAAAGTGTTTATGTGCTTCAAATAGTTCTTGGTTGTGGTTGAAAACTTGTTAGCATGTAGATTGGGCACCCTTCATTCTGATCAAAGGATGGGAATACATGTCTTCTAATTTTAATGCATTTCTAGTTGAGTGCAAGGTAAAAACTCATTGTATTGTGCCATATGCACCTCAAGAAAATGGACTTTCTCTCATGGAAATGGCAAGGTGTATCATAAAAAATCAAGCTATACTACATAGCTTGTAGCTTGAGACTATTATGTGTGTAGCATATGGACTTAACAATTGTCCCACCAAAAAAATCCAATCAATCACTCTATATGATGCATGTCATGATCGCAAGCCATCTATTGTTCATCTTCTCTCTTTGTTTGTGTGGATCACTCCATATGATGCTTGGCATAGTCCCAAGCCCTCTGTTGCTCATATGTTGTCTTTGGCTGTGTGCCATATGCATTAATGCATGAACAACAACGTAGAAAGTTGGATGATAAAGTAATGAAATGTATTTTTGTTGGTTATAATTTTGAGAGCAAAGGCTAGCCTCTGTATCATCCACGGACTAAATGAATTTTGTATCATCTATTTCTTTTGATGAAGCACAAGATTCAAAAAATTTCATGGTTGCTATGCAATTAGAATATGATGCTATTATGAAGAATGGTGTGTGATCTTTATGTGGATTGTCTACAAGGAAGAAAGGCCATTGGCACTAAATGGGTATACAACATGAAACGTAAGCATAATGGAAAAATTCACAAGCTGTGTTATGACACCTCTAGGTATGAACCACCTTTATTGGAGGTTGTGGCCATGAGAAACTTGGAACTCATCCACTCTGTGCAGGGAGAAAGAGAGAAGCTCTATGTTTGTTTGTAAGTCTGGGTAGTGAATAAGATAATCTCTCATGACTTTCTCAATGACTTTTGCCTAGCTATTTTTAGTACTCTTGTCTCAAACATTGTGCTACGCCCCCTTACATGCAAAAGGCAATGAGGAGCTCATTGGGGCCCTGATAGAACATTGGTATTGGAGTAAAATTTACAACAACATTGCACAAGTGTGCATCAGCATAGAGACCATGACGTAGTCGCACTCACACATAAAAGCAACGTCGTTGCACATGCTTAAGGAGGCTCACCAGAGGGAGAATAGGCCCCCTCACTTCCGAAGTGAGAGAGGGCATCTTCTAGCATCATATATTATGCCCTTCAGGAGTGAAAAAACCTTGCATATTGGATTATTGCAATCATCATCAATGTTGTCTGAGTTAACAAACAAGAAAACGAAGCAAAGGAAAAGGGAACCTAGTTGAAGAAGAAGAAAGGTGAAAGATTTCTTTTTTGAAAATTCTCTCTATCTTTTGAAGAACTCCTTCAATGCTAGCCATGGAAACCAACATGTTCCCATCTCCTCTCGTGCATGCACTCTGAGATCCACCATTTTTACAAGTTTTTGATATCCAATTCCTTGGTTTTTGAAGCCCCAAAGTCACCGATGTGGCAATATTTCACTTTCTAGCTTCCACTCCTACCTACACATATGCCCTCACCTTCAACAAGGCAGTATTTTCTTGCTCCCGTGTCAAATTTTCATGATTATGTTGGATCTTGAAGCTTACCCTCTACAATTTCTAAAGACACCAAGATTATCATTTTGGATGCTTTTTTTTCAGGTCAAAAAGTTTGTGGAAATTGTTTGCAAAAACTAGGAATACCTTTGGAGGCTTGTTTGGAGACTATTTTAGATCAAATTCTATTTTTTCAATCGGATATTCCTTCTTGCTTCAAGTTTAAGGTGTTGGATATCCTTTTATTCTCTAGTGAGGACTAGCAAGTAGTCATTTTTGCCAAACTTTTGTATCTTCTGGCGACTTTGAAGACCTTTAAAGTGATTTTTTTTCCTTCTCAAAGTTCCCAATGGCCAATCATGCATTTCAAATCACTTTTAGGCCTTAGGAGGATCATGAAGAGCATCTAAAAGCTTGTAAAATCCTTCTAAATTTTCTTCCAAACCTTTCAACAACTATAAACAAGGGTATTAAAGTCTTTTCTTTCACTTTCCATAATTGATTTTCTTCCCTCACCTTCATATTGGATGAGTGTTGCTGAAACCATGGAAACTATACAAAAGCATACCCAAAATACATCATTCGTAGTTCTTGAGGTTACAAAAAGCCCGGAAAAAAAAGAAAATCAAGAAAAAAAAAGAGCTAGAGATGCATGATGTTGAGGAGGAACTTGATTTAAATGACAAGTCTGTCACTCATGCTCATCATCATGCTTTACTTGATAGAACCAATAAGCTAGAATCTATCTTACTGAGCATGAAATTGGCCTTTGAAGAGTTAAAAACCCAATCTGTTACTCTAGAGAGTACTCTTGCTTCTTTCCTTTCCAAACAAGACCTTGAACGTGAATCTCATGATACTTCCATCATGATTAGAAGACAAGAAGGACCTAAACCTATACCCACTATACCTCTTACCACTTCTAAGGATAAGCATCTTAGGGATACACCTTTGCTTAAAGAATTCATTTTACCTACTTTCATGGGGGATGATAGAGACTCAAGCAAGGATGTAGTGTACACTTTTCTCCAAAAATGGAATGACTTTCATGACCTAAAAGGAGGTATATAGTGCTTGAAGCCATTCTTTCACTTGAAGCACATGGATACAAGTGGTGGATGACTCCAAAAGAAGCAAAAGATATTCCCCTACATTGGTGTCTATTTGAAGCTCTTTTTCTAAAAGCGTTTTTACGTGAGTACAAGGAAGAGCATACTTGGGAGGATTGAGATAGAGTGATGGAGAGAGGTAGAACTTTAGCTATTTATCTCACATTATCGAGAGATTGTGATTAAATGAAAGGGTCTAGATGATATTCAAAAAGTATGAGGGTTTGTCAAAGGGCTTGACAAAGACATTAAGCTTTAGGTATTATTTAATGCTCCTAAACATTTAGAAGAGGCTATCAAGTACACTCAATCATACAAGGACAATAGTAACATTGCCATGGACATATAGCAAACATTGAGACCCGTGCAAATGACTAATTTCAAGAAACAGGTAGTCCTAGATAAAAATACGTTCATAGTAAAAAAGAACCCACAGGGCCTAGAATTTCCACATATCAATGTGAAAAAGATAGGAAATAAGGAATAGGGACTACTATGTCCCCACAGAAAAGGCAAAAACATAGTCCACCTTATGCAAACAATTCCTATTTATAGCTTTAGCTACAAAGAAATGGAAGTTATGCATGAGGATGTCAACCATACATGTTGTTTAACTCAATCTATGTGGTCACAATAGTTTTGGACCCATGATTTGGTTAACATTCGTGAGCATGTATACAAGACTATAGTGCACATCATGATTGATGATTTTGCAATTCATAACTTCATTAATTATGCTCTAGTCACAAAGCTTACAATTCCTCAATAGTCCAGTGCATTAAAATACATATTATCTATGATGCATGGGAATGATAAAAGCATGTGGGGTACTATGATATCCAATTTGAAAATCAAGCTGCAGTGATATGTTGATCATTTGGATTTCCAAATCTTGAATATGGAAAGAAAATCACTTGGATTTCCAAATCTTGAATATGGAAAGAAATACCTTAAAATTGGGTAGAGAATGGCTATGGGGTTTGGGGGATACACTTAAATGGAGTTATCAAAACAATACTATTGAATTTGTTAAAGAAGGGAGTAATTTGTGTCTTGAAGGTGAAAGAGATGTACCTAGTACACCTCTTATTTCATGCATGAAGTAAACCACTTTATTTGATTCACATGATGTGCAGGACATTTATGCTTATCATATTGTTGATGATTATGACATTTCACATGTATATATTTTTTATCATAATGTAACTAAAGCAAAGATTTTCTATTACTCTTATTTGCATGAAAGTGTCGTTAAAAGTTTTAAGCAATATAAGGATGTATTCCCTCTTGAATTACCAAAAGGATTACCAACTTTTTGAGGAGACATTGACCATGTGATTGACTTAGTTGCTAATACTAAACCAAATTCTATGCCCCCTTATAGAATTAGTTTAGCATAGCATCATGAAGTAGAAAATCAAATACATGATTACTTAGTAAAAGAATTTATTAGGTGTTATATTCGAGAGATGTACATGCTTGGAGGAACAATAAGTTCCTTGCTCGGGGTAGGCTCGGGGTATAGTCAAGACCAAAATCCAGAGAGTTCATTCCAGGTACCTACTCATGATGGCTATATGAGTAGAGGGACCTTAGAGAGAACTCTAGATGGTGACTAGCCAAGGGTTAAAAATAGGCTCGAAGGTGAGTCTCAAGCATGTCATTCTCCACTTCTCACATTTGGTATCAAAGAATGGTGGAGAGATCCATGGATGGCAAGAATGGAAAGATTGGATGCTATTTCGGAGGATCATCATCTTTTTGGAAAGCAACCATGGCAAGCTCGAGCAGAATGTCTGGATGATTCAAATCCTCAAAAGGTGTGCAGCTTGCTATACCTGAAATTCAAGTATTTTGGAATTTATCTTCATAGTTAGAAGATATTATAAAAGTGCACCAACATTGCTTTTAGGCGCACCCAAGCATAGGTGTAGCAGAGGTAGAACTATACTTTTGAATGAGTATTTGATTGAATTTTGAATTGAAATTTTGTGAGCCCAAAAGAGATATATTGATCTAGATTTGGGAACAAAGAAAATAGAATCTGGAGTTTTTTTGTATCAGTCTAAGGGCTTCAACAAGATTACCCTGTACATTTCTAGATTTGGTCATCGTGTTTGACCCTTCTAGTAAAATGGTTATAAAACTCTATGAAAACATCAAAATCAAGTAAGTTTTGTGCCTACTGAAGTTTTGAGAAAAGATACAAAAGTCTCGGAAGTTTCATAGATTTTGGATGAGTATAAGTTAGTTATAATTAAGCTTTAATCTGCAGCTACTGGTGGAAATTGTTTATGCAGGAGATGTTGTTGAAAGGAAAAATTTTTCCATAGGTTTTTATGATATGGTTTTGATATGGTGTGATTGTTTATTGAGCATTGTTTTATGGGGACCATTCTTGGTAGGACATAGAGAACTCTGTCAAAATTTTAAGAAATATATATAGTGCCATGAAAGCATGGAATAGGAGAACTTTGGTAGTTGTTCTCATTTCATATAATTGGATTCCTACAAGTTTATTGTCAGTTGATATTCGCATGCCCCATCCTTCAAAACTCTAGTTGAGTTAATTTATCATATGGTGTCTCATTTTTGAACTCAAGATGAGTTGATATTCGAGATAGTTAGGAGTGATAGAGTCATACGAATGACTCTCTTCTTTCTATAGAGGGAAGGAAACACTTCACGAACACTTCATGATTTCATTTCAGGAACACTTCATGATTTCATTATTATTATTTATGGTTATGAGTACTCATCAAGTTATTCTTATTTTTTTGTAGAGAAGTGTTCAACTTTAATCTCATACATGCATCTGTGTGGGGTGTAAAGTTTGGTGGTATGGGACATCAAACTTCGTATTGTATCTAGGTGTAGAAGAGATGGTATGGGAGAGAAGTCTATGAAATTGTATTTTTGATATGATTTCGAGTTCGTTCATATGATCTTCTTATTATTAGAGGGTCAAGGGGTAGTTGAGATAGTCACTCTATATGTGCACTCTGTGATCACAAACAAGGCAAGTCTTTAGCTTGTAGCCTAGAAGCAGAAAGGAAAGGTTTGCACATAAAAACTATGAATAGGCAATTACATCGAGAAGAAATTCATAGAGTACATACTACTTTATTTGATATGCCTGATGTCATGCCATGGCTCATACATAGTGCGTATGGGTTGAGCTAGATGCTTAGCCTAGTGGGCTATGAGTGTGCACACATCTACTTACCATTTTTCAGTGTATTCGGTGGACTCATATTATGGTCCATATATGGGAGTTCCATATCATTACAGTAGTTTACTTGAGGCACCTCATTCCTAGTTAGGAATGATTTGATCATAGTGATGATTAGATGATGGTCATGGATAAAGTAAGTTTGATCCACTTGGAACATCTTGCCTGCTATTATTGAGAAGGTGGTGGTAGTTCTACTAGTTGCTATACTTTCTTAGCACGTCTTTACTTCGCATAATGGACTTAGTTCCATAGAGTGGATTGGGATTTAATTTGTATGGGAGATATTTTGATCCATAGTTTGGATTATTAAATATGATAGATCAAGATTTGGATCCATAGTTTGGATGTGACTCATTGAGATCTTAGTCCATAGTTTGGATGTGGCAGATTGAGATCTTGGTCCATAGTTTGGGTCATTGACATATTTATATCTTGGTCCATAGTTGATAGATTGGCATATTGATATCTTGCTCCATAATGTGGATCGTTGATAGATTGTCATCTTGGATTCATAGTTTGGATCATGATGAGATTTTCTTTTAGTTTTATTTCATTACAATGAGTAAATCAAGCAGATTTACTTGAGCTTAGAGATTAATACTCCTTGGAAAATATTTCCATTTCTTTTTAGTATTCTTCCATAGAGAGTTACACATAGTCAAATTGTTTTGGCTGAGCATAGTATTTTGTGTTACTCTAGTGGAGTAAGTGATTTTGCACGATTCTACAATATCACAAGCTGTCAATGAGTATTTCACAAAGACAAGGGCAAGCTACCAAGGTCTCTACAGCTGGAAAGCCATCCCAAGTTTGTGGTCAAGGTCTAAGCATAGGCAATTTGAGGATATTCTGAGTACTTATGCTGCACATATATGGACTCATTGGACCTCAGAGGGATTCGTATAGTATGCCCAAGGCAAGGACTACTATTTATTGGTGGAAATGCTAGATAGGAAGCATAGATACTAGTTTTCTACTTTTTTAGTATCTACTATTTCAAACACCTAGCACACTCTACTCTTATTATTTGGAATCACAAATTTTGATTCCTAGGTTTATAGCTTCTTCTTTATTATTGAGGACAATGATCTTTAGAACGGGGAGCGAGTGTTATATTCCAGTGATGTACATTCTTGGAGGAATGAGAAGTTCCTTGCTCGAGGGATAGCCAAGGCCAAAAGCCAGAGAGTTCATATGAGGTACCTACTCATGATGGTCATATGACTAGAGGGACCTTAGGGAGAACTCTAGATGATGACTAGGCAAGTGCAACAAATAGGCTGGGAGGTGAGTTCCAAGCAGGTCATTCTCCTCTTCTCACATTAGGCCTAGTAATTCTCCATGGAAATCATCAATGCTCCTAGTAAAGAAAAAAGATCGGTCTATGTGACTTTTTATTGACTATAGAGCATTGAATAAGGTAATTATTAAGAATGGATTTCCAATGCCTAGATTGGATGATCTATTTGAATAAATTGAGTATTTTACTAAGCTTGATTTGAGATCTAGGTATCATCATATATGAAATAAATTATTAGATGTACTTAAGACTACTTTTAGGACTTATTACGCAGATTATGAGTTTTTAGCCATCCGATTTGGTTTCAGTAATGCTCTAGCCAGGTTCATGACACAAATGACTAGTGTTTTGAGACCCTACCTAGGAAAGTTTGTAGTTGACTTTTTGGATCTTATACTCATCTACAATAATTCAAATGAGGAACATTTGGAAAACACTTATAGCTAGTTTTCCAAGTGTTAAGAGAAAAATCCCTCTTTGCTAAGGAGATAAAGTGTATTTTTTTAAGAGGAGGTTAGATATCTTGGCCATATAATCTACAAACATAGAATCCAAATGGATCAAGCATTATGCCAAATTTGTTACAGGGAAAGGGAAATCCTTTCATTTGGGAGATGAACAAAGACAAAGCATTTAAAGATTAAAGATAGCAATAGCTACAGCTCCATTATTACAAATAGTAGATCCCAATGAACCATTTGTGGTTGACACTGACATGATTGATTTTTCTATAGGAGCGGTTCTACTTTAGGATGGCCAACAAGTAGCTTTTGAGAGTAAGAAGTTAGAACCTGCTTAGAAGAATACCTCTCTTTATGAGAAGGAGTTGTATGCAATTGCTCATGCTTTAGAGAAGTGGCATCATTATGATACTATGTGATCAAGAGAGTATTCAATGGATTTCTAATAAAAAAACTTCAAGATTTTAGTTATGGGTTTAGGTATTTAGGTATAGGAAGGGAAAGTTTAACATAATGGTTGATTCACTTAGCCACATGCCTATGGTCAATTGATGGACAGTGTTAATCTCCAAAAGAACAACCTACTCTTGAAATTAGAGCACCTCTACATCAAGAGTAAGTCAAAATCTTCACCAATTTGGATAATCAACTTTCAATTTTAAGGATTTTGGAAAATCTGTGAAAAGGATGATTCTACAGAAAGTCTGCTGCACATATCTTTCTCATTGACTTATCAAATGTGTAAAGTGTTTTATAAAACTTTGCACAAGGTGTTGCCTAAGGATTGCGCACCTCCTCCAAGTCGAATCAATCCAAAAGATTCAGTAGAACTTGAGAAATCAACTTGACAAGTCACCTATGTCTAAGATTGTACTTCTAAGAAGTCGATTTAGACACCTATAACTTCTAAGACATGGTTCTCCAAGAATAGAACCCGTTTAAGCAAATTCTTTTAGCCACAGGTAGCTTACCTTTCAACTTAAAGATTAAGTGCTTAGTTGCTCAAAACTTTCAACTGTGGAAGGAGAACTGATCAAAACATTGACTTTGAATTTTGCGCCTGTTTCAGGAACCAGTGAACACTTCTTCACATACAAATGTTCCTACACATAATTCTCTGAGCCTGATCACAATTAGGCTCTCAAACTTTAACCATAGATTGATTAACTATAGACTTAGAAGTCTACAAAATGATTCTTGAAATGATCAAGCATAGATGGAGAATACACAGAAATATCGGGCGCAACTTCTCTTCATTTCTGAGAGAAATTACATTTGGATGAGAGAGCAATTCTAATTTCTTCAAAAGTGTCTAATAACTTCTAATTCTTCTCAATTCTCATGCTCTACAATCTCTCGTCATATGTCCCGACATTTTCAATTATATATATAGACAAAAGATTTACAAGCTTATGACTAATCAAAGACATAAGTGAACTTGCTCTAAATTAATGTACATATGTGTACAATTCTTGACTTCCAAATCTTCAATTGTTGATTGCCCTGCACCAAAAACTCCCCCTCAATCATCAATTGAGGTTTTCTCTATCTTATTTAGGCGTTGACTACCTTTCTCATCTGTATCTGTAAGAATTATATCATCAACATATATGCACATGTAAATGAACCCATCATCACTTGATTTCACAAGCAAGATACTATCTGCTTTAGATACTTGAAATCCAAGTTCTTTCAAGAACTTTACAAGTCTATAGTTCCATGCCCTTGGGGCCTGCTTCAAGCCATACAAAGCTATGTTGAGCTTACACACATGATCTGGATACCTTTCATCTCTGAATCCTTGTGGTTGCTCCATGAAACCATCATCTGAAATGTAACCATTTAAAAAAGCATTCTTCACATCTAATTGACATAATTTCCAACCTTTACATGCAGCAATGGCTATGAGTGTCCTGATGGTTGTCATCTTTGCCACAAGACTATAGGTCTCATCATAATCAATACATATGTCTGAGCAAACCCTTTGACAACAAGTCTAGCTTTGTACCTAGACACATTTCCATTTGTAAATCTCTTAGTCTTGTAGACCCATTTGCATCCAATGATCTTCTGACTATTTGGTTTAGGAACCAAATCCCATGTTTGATTCTCCATTAATGCATCATATTCTTCCTGCATAGCTTTCTCCCAATTTTCCTTACCTTTTGCCTCTTCATATGTAGAATGGTCTTCATCTGCTTTAATCATATAAGAATAATCTTTTGTAGCCAAAAAAGAAGTGTCATAGCTATACCTTGTAGGTTGCCACTTGTGTCTTGATGATCTTCTGAGTTCTCCACTTCTTGAGGTTTCTGGTTCTTCACACTCAGGATCAAATCTTGGCATTTCTTCAACTTCAACTTGTACTTCATTATTCTCTTGTTCATCAAATATCTGAACCTTTGATTTACCTTTCTTTTGACTCACAACTTCTTCATCATCTGTATTAATATTGATAGTAGCTGCATACCAAGTAGCTTGCTCATCAAATGTAACATCCTTAGACACAATGAATTTCTTTGTGGATGGACTCCACAATCTATAACCCATCTGATTGTCATCATAACCAATAAATACATACTTTTCAGCTTTAGGTTCCAATTTGTGTCTTAATTGTGATGGCACATATGCACATGCCAACCAATGTAGGTCTCTTACCCCACCATGCCTAGTATGGTGTCATACCCTGCAAAGCTTTACATGGTAGCCTATTGACGAGATAAGTAGCTGTATTTATAGCCTCAGCCCACAAATAATTTGGGAACTTTTCTCCTTCATCATGGATCTTGCAAACTCTACAAGAGTTCTATTCCTCCTTTCTGCTACACCATTTTGTTGAGGAGAGACCCTGCAAGTGATTTCCCTTTTTATACCTGCATTCCACAAGTAATCACTGAATTCATTAGAGAAATACTCTCCCCCTCCATCTGACCTTAGTCTCTTCAATTTATGACCTGTAATTCTTTCTACATATGCATGATAGTGTTTAAATGTATTAAACACTTCTGACTTATCTTTGATCACATAGATAGTGATCCATCTGGTAGCATCATCAACATAAATCACATAGTACCTTGAACCATTCATACTGAACTCCTTTGATGGTCCCCACACATCTGTGTGTACCAACTCAAGCTTTTCTCAATACATAAAATCATGCTTGGAATAAGATTTCTTATGAGCCTTACCTAATTGGCATGCCTCACATCTGTATGCCATATGTTGACCTGCAACATTAGGCAATCCAAGCACTGAACCATTGTTAATCATATCTTTGATACTTCTTTCATTGAAGTGTCCAAGCCTCTTGTGCCAAAGATCTAATTCAGAGATCTTATGTCCTCCATAAGTGAACAAGGCATGACCAACATTACCTTGAATCTTCAATGTGAACAACCTTCCTTCGTTCTTCCCTGAAACAATTTGTTTATACCCATTGCTAGGGTCTTCCACAAACACTCCTTCATTAGTGAACCTCACTTCATAACCTTTTTCAACAATTTGTCCTACACTTATTAGATTCTTAGGAATTGTAGGGACATACAAGACCTTACTCAATAAGGTGCTACCATCCTTGGCCTTCACTAATCCAATTGACTCCACATTGTGCTTTGTATTGTCACCTGTTTGAACAACATGATTAGATACCTTATTTTCTAAATCAGTCAACAATGCTATGTTACTAGTCAGGTGATTGCTACACCCTGAGTCAATGTAGAAGACTCTTTGGTCTTCACTTTGCCTTTCACAAGTTGCATTCATTATCAATGTTGAGTCCTCCTTCTAATCTGAAGCATAATTGTAGTAGGTATTGTTGTATTGTTGACTTTGGTATCCTCTACCTGCATTGCTTCCAAAATAACCCCTACTACCTCTACCTCTGAAATTACCTCTTTGGTTTGTGCCACCTCTTCCTCTTGACTTAAAATTCTGATTATATCCACCATTATTCTAAGTATTATGCCAAGAATCATTAGCTAAGTGATTTTTCTTACCACAAATCCAACAAGCTTTGACTCCATCTTTGTTATTCCTGCCTCTTCCTCTACCTTTGCCACCTCCTCTTCCTCTTAGGAAATTGGCTTGACTAGTTGTCCCTTCATCTTCATTTGCTTGTTGCTTTCCTTTGCTATTTTTCTTCTTATCCTTTGAGTACATTGCATGACCTGTACTCTTGTCACTTTCACCTTTGACATCTCACTCAAAGGTTAACATATGTCCTAGCAACTGATTTAAGTCAGGAGTAAAATGATCAAGTGATAATTCAGTAGATAGAATGAATGGCTTCCATTTGTCATCACCTCCCAAACCTGTGAGGATTTGCCTTACCAATTTATCCTCCTCAATGTCTTCATCAACTGCTCCTAATGCATCTGCAATGTCTTTCATCCTTGTTACATAATCTGAGATGGATTGAGAGGCCTTCTTCTTGAAAGTGGTAAATTCTGCCCACAAAGATGCCTTCCTTGACTTTGTGGTATTTTGGAAATGCTCCTCCAAAGCATTCCATATATCACTTGCACTTTCAAGACCTCTAATGTGAGGTAGCAAGTAGTCATTGACTACCATATGGATAATGCTCCTAGCTTGAGCATCTCTCTTCATCCAATTCTTCAAATCTGACAATTCCTCCCTAGTTGGAACACTAGGATCTCTGAATTGAGGCTTTTCTTCTTCACCTGTAATGTAAGCTATCAAGTCTTTGCTCATAAGATGAGCTTCCATCCTCATTGACCATGCTAGATAGTTCTCTCTATCCAATTTCTCTATCTGAAGAGAATCTCCCATCCTTTCTTCACCTGTATATTGAATTCTTCAATCTTTATAAAGTATAAGGTTACCTTTACTTCGAATCACACTCCTTTTGACTTCCTTGATGTCGTATGATCTCCTTCTCAAGCTTTATCCTCAAGCTTTCACCTTTTGAACCTTTAGATGTTGAATTCTTTGCACCTGCAGCAGTCGGGATCCTCCTTCCTTCAATTCTGATGCTTCGTGCTCTGATACCACTGATGGAGAGTGTTAATCTCCAAAAGAACAACCTACTCTTGAAATTAGAGCACCTCTATATCAAGAGTAATTCAAAATCTTCACCAATTTGGATAATCAACTTTCAATTATAAGGATTTTGGAAAATCTGTGAAAAGGATGATTCTAGAGAAAATCTACTACACATATCTTTCTCATTGACTTATCAAATGTGTAAAGTTTTTTATAAAACTTTGCACAAGGTGTAGCCTAAAGATTGCACACCTCCTCCAAGTCGAATCACTCCGAAAGATTTAGTAGAACTTCAGAAATCAACTTGACAAGTCACCTATGTCTAAAACTGTACTTCTGAGAAGTCGATTTAGACACCTATAACTTCTAAGACATGGTTCTCCAAGAATAGAATCCGTTTAAGCAAATGCTTTTAGCCACAATTAGCTTACCTTTCAACTAAAAGATTAAGTGCTTACTTGCTCAAAACTTTCAATTGTATAAGGAGAACTGATCAAAACATTGACTTCAAATTTTGAGCCTGTTTCAGGAACCAATGAACACTTCTTCACATACAAATGTTCCTACACATAATTCGCTCAGCCTGATCACAATTAGGCTCTCAAACTTTAACCATAGATTGATTAACTATAGACTTAGAAGTCTACAAAAGGATTCTTGAAATGATCAAGCACAGATGGAGAATACACAAAAATATCGGGCGCAACTTCTCTTCATTTCTGACAGAAATTACATCTAGATGAGAGAGCAATTTTAATTTCTTCAAAAGAGTCTAATAACTTCTAATTCTTCTCAATTCTCATGCTCTACAATCTCTCATCATATGTCCCGACATTTTCAAGTATATATATAGACAAAAGATTTACAAGCTTATGACTAATCAAAGACATAAGTGAAATTGCTCTAAATTAATGTACATATGTGTACAATTCTTTATCTTCTGAATATGAACTTCTTCCATGCTTCATAAGTTAGTCTTTTCTTCAGTCCTTGACTTCCAAATCTTCACTTGTTGATTGCCCTGCACCAACATCAATGGATTGAGTTTTACTCATATCGTTAGTGATCTACTTGAAACAATTAAAGGAAAGTGTCGGATTGATCCTTTATATTGAAAGATTTGGGAAACCATAGAGAAAGGGGATCATGAAGTACAGGATTTTGAGATGAGATGGTATATTTTGTGTGAGTGACATGACACACCAAGTGCATTACATCCAAGAATTAACAAGACTTATGATCTTGTTAAGAGTAGATTTAATGGCTTGGACTTCACAAGGACATCCAAGTGTATGTGCTAAAGTGCACTAAATGCTAGGTCAATAAAGTTGAAAGGTTAAAAATTTGAGGATTGCTTCACCTATTGGATATTCCAAATGGGAAATGGGAGAGTCTATCTATTGATTTCATAATGGGGTTACATAAGACACAAAGAGTGCATGATTCAGTGCGGGTAATTGTGGATAGGATAACCAAAATGTCTAGGTTTATTCCAACATGTAATACACTGAATACACTTGATTTGGCTAGATTTTTTGTAGAGAGCTTGTACCTATTATATGGTCTTCCTTTAGAGATTGTCTCTCATGGGGATAGGAAATTTACAAACCATTTCTAGAGAGCGGTATTCAAGAGGTTGGATACTAAACTTAGTATGATTACGATTGAGCATCCACAATTAGATGGGAAAAAAGAAAGGGTTACCCCAATCCTAGATGATATGCTTTAACAATATGTAAATGAAAGGGAAACTTATTGGGAAGAGTACTTACCTATAGTAGAGTTTGCATATAATAGCTCCAAGCACTCTTCCACTATGCATAGTCAATTTATGCTTATGTATGGGTTTCACATAAGAGATTTTTATGCAATTGGCTTACAAAATGATAGAGTTCAAGCTCAAAAGGACTTGGAAGAAATGAATGATATGTTTAGACTTGCTAAAGATAGTATAAGGAAAGCTCAGGATAGAGGTAGGGCCTATATTGACCCTCAAAGAAGAGAAATCACTGCTGAGGTACGTGACTAAGTCTATCTTAGATATCCTTCTAGTTTTGAAAACATGAGGATGGAACCTTATCTTAAGAAGGCTCTAGGATATTGTGGTAATTCCCAATACCTAAGAGAATAGGTCAAATAGCCTCCCAACTCCAAATTCCAAAAAGTAGTCAGATTCATCCTCTATTTTCATGCTAGTAGTTTAAAGAAGAAAATAAGCGAATCTGACAACCTCATTCCAAATGGTGAGGTAATGAGCCTATTTCTATTCAATTTATTCCACATGAGCATGAAAGTGTACTATGTACTCAAGAAACATGGAGGATGAGTCATTTATATAAAGAATACCTACTTAATTGGAAAGATACTTTGGAAGATAGTGCTACTTGGGAGCATATTAATACCCTTCAAAGATGTTTTCCCACCTTTATGAAGACTTTTGAAGAGTCTTCCCAAGGGGAAGGATATGGGGAGGCACTACGGATAGATGAAAATGTACACCAAGTACATGGGGTTCAGTGGCAATGACACATATATTCTTTCTCTTTCTCACCTAAGCTTCCATGACCAAGTTTGAGGACTAACTTCACATTAAGGGGAAGGAAATGTTATGAAAAATCTAGCTATGAACCACCTTTATTGGAGGTTGAGGGCATGAGGCCACTTGTCACTCATACAGTGGGTGCATAGAGAAAGAGAGAAGGTTTATATTTGGTTGTATGTTTGGGTGGTGGATAGAATAATCTCCCACAACTTTCTCGATGACTTTCACTTAGCTATTTTTAGTACTCTTGTCTCGAACATTGTGTTAAGTCCCCTTACATGCAAGAGGCAATGAGAAGCTCATCATGGGTGCGATGGAACAATTGGTATAATGCAAGGCTTGTTGCCAAAGGTTTAGCTCAATAGAGGCATTGATTTTGATGAGACCTTTGCTCCCACATGCAGAATGGCCATTGTTAGTAGCATTTTCGCACTTCTAGCTCATCATGGTTGGAATGTACATCAATTGAACATTGAAACTGCACTTTTGAATGGAAACTTACATGAAGAAGTGTATGTGCTTCAATCCCATGGTTTTTTGTAGAAAGGGCATGCAAAGAAAGTGTGCAGGCTGAAAAAGGCATTATATGGTTTGAAGCGAGCACCATGTGCTTGGTATGAAAAGATACATGCCTACTTGATTGAAAATAGTTTTGAGAAAACTCCAAAAAAGAGCATCTTATGTATTAAGTGTGCAAGTGATGTACCTTTTGATAATTGTTATATATGTTAATGACATGCTCCTCAATGGTTCTAATGAGAAGCATATTCCTAAATTGAAGGCTCATTTGCATCATTATTTGGGCCTTCATTTTATGCCAGTTGACAGGCTAATAGGTTTGTATCAGAATAAATATAGTGACACTTTTAGTTTTTTGGCTTTGAATATTGCAAGTCTATTGCTACTCCAATGGAATAGGTTTATGATTGCATCTTCATGATCTTGGAAATGGATTTGATGTTTTGCATTATCAATAGGCTGATGAAGGCTTGATTTACATATGCATAACATGGTCTGATATTCAATTGTTGTCTCTAAAAGGAACACGTTTATGCATAACCCAAAAGTCAAGCATTGGCATGTGCTTCAAAACATCTTTCACTTCTTTAATGGTACCCGACTACTTGGATTGTTTTATTCCAAGGGGGAGATCATTACCACAAAATTTACTTTGTTTTTTTTACTTACACTAGGCTAGTTGCAATGACACTTGTGTGTCCACTATTAGACTTTGCTCCAATCTTGGTAGCTCATGCATATCTTCATTGAGCAAAAAAGCTAGATATTTTGGCCACTCTAGTTGTGAGGTTGAGTATAGGGTAGCGTTCATAACGATTGTTGAGTGTGTGTGGCTCACAAGCCTTTTGTTTAGTTTTGGGTGTTGGTGAGTATTTTGCCACTACCATCTTCACTAATGGTCAAAGCACATTGTCAGTTTCCAAGAACCATATGTTCGATGCTCGCACAAAGCACATTGAGGTGAAATATCATTATGTTAGGGAGACATTCTCTATTGGAGAGATCATTTTGGCTTCATTTCCCACAAAAGATAATGTTGGGGACCTTTTCACAAAGGCTCCACCTAGGGAGAAGTTTGAAGCTTTTCAAAAAGTTTTGGCTTACTTCCTTTTGTGGTTTGATATCTTTCAACATAGCTTGCCATTTCATTATACATAAGAGCAAGATCCTTGTTCATTGCATCACTCCTAGTTGAAACATTTTGTACTAACATGTGTGAATAGATAGGACTCTTGGGGCACTTATTTCCCTCTTAAGGAGGTTTTCGCCCCTTGCTTGTATCTTTGTATATAACCCTAATGGGTCACTTATCTTTTGTACATTGACATGGTAATGCATTCTGCATTGTGTTGTGCTCCAATATTCTTCGTCATCCTTGCGATGTTTGTGTGCTTCCGTAGAGCACAAACTCCAAGATTATAGTGGTCCACGTATAAACAACATTCATTGACTTTTCAATTAACTAGACGAATATAGTCCCCAAATGGGCTTTAAAGTCCTAAATAGAGCGTCATTTCCATAGATGCAAAGGGAGCTTGATTTGTGTTTAAGTAAAAATACTTCTATTGATTTCTATCATTCCCTCGAATAAGTGTAAGTGAGATCTCTCTATCAAAGTGTTCATAAAACTTTGAAACTATATAGCGGTACCATCCTACTTAGGATGTATGCAGAACTACACAAGGAAGCTTCAAATGCATTTAAAATTTTCTACGATTTTGTAAGTGAATCTACTTGAAAAGTTTTTCAACTGAATCACTCTAAGTATCTACAATACTCGGGACTAATCATTAAATATTCTAAGTTCTTGTATACACATGACTTCTTGGCCATTGATATGGCAAAAGACATTCACTCTTTGAATGTAGCTTCCTAACTAGTTTCCTTATCTGCTCTTACTTTTTTACTGAGCAAGACATGTTGGAGTTTGAGGTTTGTGCAAGCATGCAAGTAGCACAAGGAAAAAGCCCTACTAATTGGGAGATACATTCTAATCTTTTTTTGGCCACATTTTGAAAGCATCATGCATGCCTTCCATTTACCTTGCCCAAGCCTACTTCAAGGATCTAATACCAATTGTGGAACTCATGACCTACCATCTAGAAGTATGATGGGATCACCATTTACCTCAAATGCCATGCTTGAGGATTATTTCTTAATCCTCTCTCTTAGGGTGTAGCTCAACCATCTCATGCATGTCATTTTTTGACTCTAATAAACTCAATATTAGCTATGGTTTTAATACATTGGATTGGAGCAAGAGATTGGATATCTTCCTCAAACGGATGACCATCTGATGTGAATTGGGGGCGTGGGTGGTTAGACACTGTTTAGTAGTCCCTATTCATGTCATATGGTCATGTGTGCCTTATCTATGCATTATTTATATAGATAGACTTCTTAGCATCAAGAGGATTATAATAAGAAAAAAATGATCATTCTAACTAATTTTCCCTCTACAAGGACTTTGAAGACAAAATAGACTATAAGAATATTCGTTATAAAGTAGCTTGATAAGGCTCAAGTTAATTTTAACATTATGTGTTTTTGGACTACATCAGACAATATAACTACTTAGCTTAGTGGTTAAGTCCATTGGATGACTAGGAGGAGGTCTTGGATTCAACTTTGATGAGGAGAATGAGGAGAGAGTTTTTAGCCAAAGAGCTGTAAACCTTTCTAGAAGCATTCACTCGAGATAAAGTGAGTCAACTAAGTTTAGAAAGACGTAAATCAAAAGGTGAGTATGCCTACAACTAGGGGCCTATAATGGAAATTCCTAAAGTAATGGTGAAGAACACACATGTAAAAGAAGCTCTAGCTACTCCAAAGGTCATGATTGATTCTCAAATCTATATAGTGCGAACTTGGGTGAAGAGTCATAGGTCATTATGTTCCATGTGTGGAGGTTGTGTCTTAATTTTCATTAGCATTTGTATTAGAACCAGTTTCCATGGAGACCTTGAGAGGCGCATCATCTTTTCCATCACATGAATCTTCTTTCGCATAATTCTCTTCAAGCCATCGAATGGAGCAACCTCTTATTCATCCTTACTCTCTTTAGTAGGAAGGATGTACTCAAATGATCTGCTGTGCCAACCCACAGTGAACTATGCGGCGTAAAGGAGTTGAATCTCCTACCCTTATGCAACAAAGGCGTCCAAGCACCCCATCTTTGTTCTTTGATTTTTTTCGTAGTTGCCAGCTCATGACCATTTTCTCTACAACACTTAAATGAAAGAGATCTTTGCAAGGAATCGGTCAATCATGTAGCCATGAGGCCCGGATACTCTCACACACTAAGAGTGGCTTGGATGGATAAGATACAAAAATGTTGACACATGTTTGCTTTGGAGAGGAGGGAGCAACCCGTGGGAATTTTCCCTTTTTTTGTCCTTTCAAGAGAAGGTGTTCCATGATCAAGCATGAAAAATAAATAATTCTAATATTTCTCCTATTCCTCAGCTTTGTGGCCATGAAATTTTGCCCATCACTCTTTCTTTCTTGAGTTTTGAGTGCACCCATATTCACCTCTCTACAGTAGAGCAATCCAGCCCTTGATGTATCTCCTAAAAAGAGCATTAAAAAACAGCATATTTGACATGCATTAAAAAGAGCATATTTGATAAGAGTGAAAAAACAGAGATGGGAACAACTTGCAGAGGCCATTTCCAAATTTTCAAAGGCACTTATAAACCATTCGCTCAATGAGATAGACATTCTTAACTCCTGTCCTCTGAAGTGCACAACTATACCCACCCCAAAAGCAAACCCGTCTACCCTTATGCAAAGTTATTAATCTTTTCTCTTTCTTTTTTTATATTGAAAAGATGATATATCCCTCATCTTGTCGTGCAAAGAACAAAAGTCCAATGTGAGGTGAGAAACTTGAAGAACACTATAGAGGTGACATCGAAGAAGAAGTCGACACACCACAAAATCTCTACAACATCTTCCTCACTTTATCTCCTACAGCATTGCAAGCACTCTTATTATTCTCTATGGGTGGAACTCCCTAACCTCCCCCAATTCCTTTACATATTTATAAAGAAAATTGTCATTCATATTGGCCACCCATTGACCTCCATGGAAGATATCAGGGGGGTTTCATCTATGAAGGCGCAATGTACTCTTCAACTCAAGGAGATCTGAATAAATCTTTTAATTCCTAATTGCTTTTCCGTTTTCTTTACAAATTGATCCAACCAATTTTTTGTGAGTTTTTATCCATGAAATCTCCATTCCTTGTTCACTTCATCAAAAGCACCCTATGTGCATCATATTACGAGCGGCTGACTTGATCCACCAACCAAGCCCTTTTGCATTGACAATTGGTGAACTCGACATGAAGATCTACGACCCTCAGTGACTCAAGTGATTCCATGGAGATAAAGGACTATCTGGTATCTTTTTTTATCTTTGTATCAAAATTTGACTCATTGACGTCAAAATGGACTCAAATAATGATACAAATCACTGATAGGATTACATCTTTGCATATGCACATTGTTAATAAGTTAGAAACTTTAGGCAAAATAATGCATTCCACATTGGCACATGTACACAAAAGGTTAGATACTTCGGACACTCGAGTAAACAAGAATATGATAGGAAAATATGGAAATGACTACAAGAGACAAGTCCAATGCATGCTTATACAATCGATAGATGACCCTCTACATGATCATAGGCAATACCCTCCCCGAGCAATACCAAAAAAACTGACTAGATATGAAAACCGTATTGTTGGATATTTTCGGTGTGAACAAATCGGACATACCTATGATAGTTATATTGCATTTGAGCATGCATTCAAACATCGAATAGTATGTCCAATTGGGATGAAAACAAGTGATTTCCATACCCATGTTGTAGGAAGGAATTGGACACTTGGATGATGGATCAAGTCATCTGCCGATTTGGTCGGCGCACACTGGGTGTTTGGAGCAATCTCAGGTACAATGGAGACTTTGATATAGATAATTGTAAGTCTTTATAATCGTGCAATCATTTATTTGTGCTTCTATCCTGATCGTGAAAGCAATAGTTGGTGGATCAGATCAACTGTTGGAATTACGGCGCACGCTGGATGCTTGGAGCAAGCTCACGTATGATGGAGCCATTTGTATGGTCAGGTATAATGGAGCCATTTGGATAATGTGACAAGATCATCTTTAGTTAAAACATCATCATAAATTTCATATTAGGCGTTCGAATCCTCAAAATTTAAATGATTGCAATATTAAAATGTGAGGTAATACTAAAAAATAAACCCTACGCCACAGTTTGTTCATGGATTTTATTATTCGTCTAATTTAAGAAAAACCTTTCAATCATCAAGTTTTTATTTATCATAGTTCATGAGAATGACTTGAATGTGTTTACTCATAAAGATATACACACATTAGAACTCTATACAAATGAACTAGGAAAGTCATTAGTTGTTTTATTGATCCTTGTAGTAGAATTCACATAAAAAAAATCGTAAGAAAGATATTGTAGAATATCCAATTCGGATTCACAACCTATGTCACGAATTCATTATAATGTCCATAAATATTTGAGAGACTTGCATTCGAAACTATTGTATCTTTCTACTACTATATTCATGGACGGAGCTTAACACGGATAACAAATTCAATCAGGAATCGAATCATTTAGAAAACTTCACAGAGATTCTGATTTAATCTGTTGTCGATGGGATAATGGCATCAAGCAAATAAAAATAAAAGATTTGCTAAGGCTAAAAAACAAATAATCAAGCCCGAGTGACTGCTGGACTGCGACGTTGTTCCGTTTCTGGGCTTGATTATTTGTTTTCTACACACACACACATTTTTCAAGGTTTGAAGGTATTGAAAGGAATAGACGCATTTAAGGTCTTGAAATCGGATATGATCACGCAATATATCAGAGAATAGGACAGATAAGTTCTTGCCTTCGGAAATACTCATGCAGCAAATCAGAAAATAGGGCACATGTAGAGTTCATGGCGAAAAGAAACTTCAGCAATGCCTGTCAATCTATTTGTATCGTATGCGTTAATTGTAAGTGTTGATTGTGAAAACGAAGATAAAGTTCATATATTTCTCATAGCATGATGTAAGTGTTGATTGTGAAAACGAAGATAAAGTTTCAAAGGTACAATTCGAGATTGAAGGAAATAGTAGTGAAGTGAAGTGATGCAGAGATTGAAGGAAATAGTAGTGAAGTTAATGTAAATGGATAGAGCATAGACAATATGATCTGATGAAAACGTCCATTGAAGGAGATAAAGATGTGAACAGAGCAGATGTGATTAAATAAGTGTACAGAGCAGAAGTGATTGAAGGAGAAATTAAATAAGTGAACAGAGCAGAAGTGATTGAAGGAGAATCGTGGAAGTGAACAGAGCAGAAATGATAAAATAAGTGTTTGCCTAATTAGAGTTGAAGGAGGAGCTTCAGAACATTGTCGGGGTTGACGGAACTTACAACGAAATTCGGATTAAAAAAAAAAAACTCCAAAAGCATCAATTCATCCAGTAGCCTCTCTCCTTTCGGTCGTACCTCATGTGCGTCGGACTAGCCCCCCTGTCGGAGTCTTTGTCGGAAGGAGTCTTTCAATCGAGCCTTGTTGAAATAGGTTGTGTCTTCTCTACAGCGTGCCTTTGAAATCGTTTCGGCAAAGACTCTGATCGTGGAGAAGTTTGCTTTAATGGGTTTTCGTAAGATAGAGGGATCTCTAAATCATGTTACTCTCGAATTCTTCATGCTTTGGCAATGCTCTTTACACATTTCTTTGCTTCAATGTCTGCAAGAAAACATTAGGAACATAAGTATAACTTACAAATCATAATTGTCATAACATTCTCATACATTCTCATACATGTTTAATACACATGCATATGCTCATGCATACATTAAAGCATTCACATGCACTCCAATGCATACATTCACACTCATGCTAATACATTCACTTACATTCATATGCACACTTGTATTCATCTAACACATGCTCATACACTCTTTCAGCATATGCCAATGCATATTCACATGCTTATCATAATCATATACTTATGCTTATCACACACACACACATACACACGCACACACACACACACACACACACACATATATATATATAAGGAGAATCATCCATAACGATACATCCATTCACACATTTTCTAATGCATTCATTAACATGTCTACAGATTCTTAACTATGCTAATACATATCCCAACAAAATCGTTCATGCACATATCTAATACACATGCATGTTCATGTCTCCATACATTTAATTCATATTTGCAAATGCACACACTTCCATGCACATATGCACACACATCCATTAACTCTTATGTATAAGCATACACACTAACACATGCATTTATATACTCACATAGAATCTGATGCACTTCACATTATGTAAACATTCATATGCAATTACTCTTATCGTCCTATACTTAGAACTAAGTACTTCTCTAGTTACACCATAATAATTTCTAATTAAATAATACAATAACTGATTCGACCTTATTATATCTAATTAAAACAATGTATTAATATATATCTTACTAGATTTAATTATCTCTAATCAAAAAAATAAATACCTAATTATATCTACTTAATATATATCTATCTTATCTCTCTTTTTTTCTCTCGCTTTGTCTTTCTCCCTCTTTCTCTCTCTCTAGCTTTCTCTTTCTCCCTCTTTCTCTTTCTCTCTCTTTCTCTCTCTATCTGGCTTTCTCTTTCTCTCTCTTTCTCTCTTTGGCTCTCTCTCTCTCTCTCTCTCTCTCTCTCTCTCTCTCTCTCTCTCTCTCTCTCTCTCTCTCTCTCTCTCTCTCTCTCTCTCTCTCTCTCTGTAGCGTTCACGTGCGTAGCCTTTGTAGAAGCCATGTGAGGAAGGGAAGGAATCTTTTACTTTCTCTCTCTCTGTCTCTCTCCAATTCTCCCTTGTTGTCAGTGCCTTCCAACTCTCACTCATCCTCACTCCTCTACCTCCTGGCCTGAACTTTCTTCAAGACCTGTAGCCAAAAGGCTATGCCTGTCCCACTCTCTCTACATCTGAAATGGGCATGCTCCGTGTCTGGAAATCCGCCGCCAGGAGGGAAAACTCTCAAAATCTCTCCCCTAAACATGCGTGCATGTGCCAATGTAGGCACAACACATGTGGCCGATCGTGGCTATTCCGGGTCCAGCTATGGTGCAAAGAACATCCAATAAGCCTTAATTTAAGCAGCAAGCATCGACAATAGGTGCTGACTGTGAGGAAAGGAAGAAATTCTCTCTCTCTCTCTCTCTCTCTCTCTCTCTCTCTCTCTCTCTCTCTCTCTCTCTCTCTCTCTCTCTCTCTCTCTCTCTCTCTCTCTCGCTCTCTCTCTCTCTCTCTCTCTCTCTATCTCTATCTATCTATCTATCTATCTTGAGATCTTCTCCCTCCTATGCTACACAATCAGAGCCACGCGAAAAAACCTCTCTTCCTCCTACACAACTCCTGCACATCTACATGTGCCAGTGTAGAGGGCAAAAGAATAAGAGTTTTCTCTCTCTAGCATGCACAAGAACAAAGGAGATTGGAAAGAACAAAAGAGATATTACTTGCAAGAAAACATTAGGAGAAACTAGCACATCATACACACACACACACACACACACATATATATATATATATATATATATATAGAGAGAGAGAGAGAGAGAGAGAGAGAAAGTCTTGTGCTTACCATTCCTTTTAGGTTTTGATTTATCCCTCATCCACACTTTTCCCACACATATCCACGACACTTTTATTTCTCTTTTCTCTCAAAACCACATTTTAATACCATCACTCACACACCATTCTTTCTACCATTCACTTTATTCACTTTAATTACACATTCTCTAAACACCATTCTTTAACTACTTTCTCATACACACCACTAACTATTTATCCATTTTAATTATCATTTTAATTTAATTATCTTTAATTTTCATGACTTATTGATTCATTTAATTTAAGCTTACATTAAGCATTTAATTTAATTAATTATCTTAATGTTAATATATATAAACACACTATTAAGTTAGCTAATTTAATCATAAATTAATTTATAATAAATAAATATATAACATATAAGTGAATTTAATTGACTATAAATATTTATTTATTTATTAGATCAAATGTTTTCATCCATTAGATTAATGTTAATATTCATTCACACTCAACCCTATACACACAAACACACTTAGAAACCCTTGGGAACCCTTTGGAACCCTAATAATTATCTACCTAGCACTAACATTCTGACATAAGTACACCTAAATATAAGTAACCCTAGAGTTTTACACCCATGCCCATGCTTAAATGCGTTCAAACACACATTTTAATGTGCACTTAGGGTAAACCCTAATGTAAGCACATGTAAACTTCATCAACTTGTATTGCAAACACCTTCAGAATGATTACTTCCAAGGAAAACAACTGATCAACAATGTTATAGAAGGGTTAGAGTTCACCAATAAAAATGTTTAAATTTTCCTGGATGTCAATTGGAAGGTGCAAATCTTCCCGACAATGTCCCTTTTTACACTTGAATTCGGGTAGAGGAGGAATGATTGAACAATTTGAACAAAACGAAGTTTGATCAACATCAAATAAAAGAGTTAGACAACAATGGAAGTAAAGTGAGATAGTAACACAAAATCTATTGAACAAGAAAGTATGATTCAATAGTTGAAATCTACAACAAGTAACCAAGTAAAGATGGATAAACAAAATGTTGAGGAGATTTTACAAGAAAGATTTCAAGAGGATATGCAAGAATATAAACAAACAACTCAAGAGAAGACAGAGAAAAATGAAGAATTACATATGTGAATTGATCATAAGTCTCTACTAAACGAACAAAATTTGATCATGAGAATTTGAAAGTATAATTGAACCTTGAAACTAGCAATCAAATTGACAACCAAAGTGAAATTGAGAATAGTAATCAAGTAGCTAATGTGAATAAGGATACAGAAGATGAGAAAAGACTTAACAAAAAGAAACAAGAAGTTTTTGAAAACATTATCAAACAAATTACAAAGAATATGAAGAAGTCAACAATAATTGTTAGAAGAAAAAATGAGTTATCTATGTAGGAAATTTTTTATGCCTTGTATTAAATTACAGAAAACTTTTTGATGTGTTGTTTATTAGCTATTTTGATAGGACAAGTAGATGAAGACAAAAGTGATGAGAAGAAATGTTATGATCAAGTTTTTTTATACTAAAATTTTTATGTTTTCATTACATGAAGATGACCATCAAGACAAAGCAACTAATGATGAGAATGTGTATGGAATGTGATTTGATGTTTATGATCATTTGATTGATTCTCTCGTCAAGTTTGAGATAGGTTTTAGATGGAGGAGAAAGAATAGAAGTTATGAGTTTTTGGAGTTGCATTTGATGTACAAGTCTAAAGAGAATTGAAGAAGTAGGAATAAAGGGATGAGGTCACAATAGTGTTTAGGAATCCATTCCGAGTTTCCATTTCTTGCACCATGAAGATTATATTTGCATTTAGAGTATGCATGCATGAAATGTATAATCATTTAAGTTTCCTATTTCTTAGGTGTACGCCTAATTGCACAAATTGAAAGTACTATAAATGCATGATTAAATTGTTTGAAATAAAGTTTGAATTACAAAACAAAACCTCAATATCAGAAGCTAAAGACCATATCGATGCACCATTTCAATTACTAGTGCACATAATGTATGCAGGATAGGGGTTGCATTTCATGACCTTGCATCGAGGCACATAGTTTTTCCTTACCTATGCATACTGAGAGTTTGGCAAGGATTTATGTACTTTCATATTGAATATATGAAAGAGAGAGCACCAACTTCGACATCGGGTGCTATTTCCTTCTTGTTCGCACCATATCCTTTATATGTGCATTTTAAAGTATGCATTTAATAAGGCTAATTATATGGCATTGCATATGCACTCTCCTTTACTATCCCAAGCACAAATGACAAGATAAAGTTTTTCCTTTGAAGAAAACAAGTACTTCAAGTTGGCGCATCCGAAGGATGTGCAGGTTTGGAGGGGGTGAATGTCGGGGAGATTCTCTCCCTCCTAACTTGAAGACCCATGAGGAAAGTCTATTTAAATAATACAAGATTTAAGATTGTGTGGAACTCGATACTTGCACAAGGTCTTCGGAAAAGCTTCAGAGTGACAACTAAATCAAGAGATGGAGAATCAAATGAAAATATCACTTGAATCTGGGGATTAATAATGTTCTTAGTTCATTCATATGAAGAATGTGTATCTCTTAAGATTAGGCGAAGGGATCTATTGCCTTGCAATCTGTTTCTGTTTAGTCATCTATATGGAACACATTCACAATTTAAGTGTGATTTTAGCACATGGATGTCAGCGTGTGCTCAATGGAATTTAGTATAGTTAAGGAAGTTAAGAATATGATACAGTAACACCAAGCGGAGGAGTCGAGCTCTGCATGGAAAAAGAGCCAAGACGTGTTGAAAAGAGAGAAAATTGCGGAAATGTAGGGGAAGATTCCAGTCAGTAAGGATTAGGAAGGCGGCAAGGCTCCGTCTACCAAATACGCTGACAGAAAGTGGAACCGAAGCCATCAGCGAAGGAGGACGAACATAGGTACCATATGAGCTGTTGACGAGATAGCTGCACACGTGGGAGACTTTCCATTCTGAAGGGGATGCGCATTTTGAGCACGAGAAGGGGGATCACTGTGCATTGTAGAAAATACCAAGTGGAGTCGCAAATGTCTTCACGAGAAGGGGGATCACTGTGCATTGTAGAAGATACCAAGTGGAGTCGCAAATGTCTTCATCTGGTAACCGGTACGATCGCAAAGAAGGGGATTGAGAGGTTCATAAGGAATGAGAAGATGCCGATTCTTTTTATGATATCTGATGGGCAACTTCCTTCTAATGCACAGTATGAGCAACTCTATGATTTTTTAAGCAGGAACACCCAAGCATCTCTTTTCGTGGATCTCGCGGAACAAAGGAAGAATTGGAGGAGAGAGTGCACAAATCAGAAAGGAATATGCATTTGAAACCATGAGCTATAAGATTTGTTGAGCTGTTGAGCTGGTGTGAATGCATCCTGAAGGAATCACACAGTCGAAGAACTCAAAGCGAACAAAGTTTCTGTGCGCCTTCAGAGTGAGGAGACATACTCGTGCGGCAGTCCTATTGTAAAAAAGAGAAAAGATGTGGGAAGCGGAATGGAGAGAGGTTCTGATTATAGAAACAGAGGGGAGGCGCTGAAGATGAAGAGGATAAGCTCAAAGGCTGACTGTGTAAATGGCGGATATTGCAATAGTTGCTGCATATTGAAACGAAAGAGGGATAAAAGAGAGTCCTTCAACAGAGGTCGTACGTAGCTTATCCAAAGACATGCTTATTCGTGCTTTGAATAGGATCCATCTGGAGAAAATTGCTGAAGTCTATAGGAAATATGCAATTCAAAGTACAACGCTTATTAGAGGAACAAAAAAAGATGGGATATTGAACTGCATCCATGTGTGGGAAACGATTGTCTTTTTCGTAAGTCAAGGAAAGAGAGTAAACTGCTGAAGATAGGAATGGAGATCGGATTGCTATTGGCATCAATTCCTTTTGATGTGGCTCTCTCTCCCGAAACATCAGAAGTCAAACAAGTGTAGAATTTGCGCATCATAATGATTTGGTTGTAACTAATGAAGTCGCTGTATAGGAATGATTTTTTTCCTCGAATTAAGAAAGATGATCATTTTGGGCAGACGTGCAGCTTCTTCAATCAGCATGACCGTTTCTTCGTGATACTTGTCTTCGTGAGTAGGAATTTGAAGCAAATTTAACACCGTAGCAGCCGCTCGCACTCAACGTTCGTGTTTCAGTGAGAACCAGCAGCAGCGTGCAGCTCCATCATCATCGTGAGATTCTCTATGCAGAAGACTCGAATGCATTTTTATTGATAGTAATAAATCAAGTGTTTTCCTGGAACTCGATACGAGCATTCGTGCATGCACGCGAAGGATTGACGCGTCTTACTCTACTATGTTGTATATTCAAACATTTTGATCTCAAAATTCTTAGTTTTCAAAATAAAAGTGTATCAAGCTGTTGAAGCCGAATAGTATATGAAGTAATATGAAATACATTATAAACTTTTATGTTCTTGCATCTTATAACGTCAAGCTTTGGACCTAAACTATGTGCTTGCGCGACATTATGTCACATTGTGTGGCACTCGATTGCTTGAGATGTTGAGAAGTGTTAATACGAATATAAGTACTAGAAGAATGTAGAAAGACTCTCTTTGTCTCAAGGAAACCTCGATAAAGCTTTTAATTGCTAATTGGTTTTTTTTCTCAAGTGTGAAGGTTGTGCAAAACATAAAAAGAAACTTCTTCGACTTTGTTTGAAGCACCTCGTCTGCGTCGTGAATTCCTTCAAATGTTTATGTTCTTTGCACATTTTATTTCACTATTGCTTTTCTCATATGCTTTTAAGGATAGTTGCACATTTTACTTCACTATTGCTTTTCTCATATGCTCTTAAGGATACTTGCAATCATACCTTCTAGCTATATATGTAAATTGACCCTTCTTTTGTGTCAATAGTGGTAAAACTTTGAATTACGTGATGCTCAACATGATAAATGTCTTAGCATGTTAAAGTGATTTTTCTCATGCTTCTTGATGATATGATCCGTTTTCTTTACAAATTGATCAAACCAATTTTTGTGAGTTTTCATCCATCAAGGTTGCTTTCCCCTTTGAGTTCTCGCCAAAAGGACTCCACGTTCACCATATTACAGATGGTTGACTTGATTCACCAACCAAACCCTTTCGTGTGGACACCGCTTCATTAGTCCTAAAAACTAACAATATTTTTAATAATTTACAAAAGAAGTTCAATATTGTACACTTCCTAGGTGAATGGAAGGAATAGTTTAACGAAGACAGAACCTCAGAGAATCCTTCCACAAGTAAGCAAGATAATCAAGAAGGGGTCACATCCACCAAAGAGGATGGCCTCAGCTCGAGCAAATGAGAAGAGGATGGTCTCACCTCTAGCAAATCAGATAACCCTCATATTAAAAGCTCTATTATCATTTCCACATGTTTGGGATCATGATGTGGACTTCTTGGCAAGGGTGATGTCTGAAAAAGAAAACCGCTCCACTGGGTTCCCATGGGAGACTCCCCTTAAAGGTCGTCTCCTTTGCCATGCATGAAGCCTTAACCTCTATAAGAAGAGATGAAGAAAAAAACAAGAAAAAGAGGGAAAACTCCTTGACCAACAAAGCCACCTCCCTTTGTCAATGGTTGTTGTTTCCTACAATATTTAAGGGTTGTCTGACCCCTCATGAGGGACCATGTTTGTTCAATGGCTTTGAGATAAAAATATGAACCCATACTTTATATGTCTTCAAGAGATCAAAATTGATGGGGTCAAAATTCAAAAGAGGACAAAGTGCATTTTGGCCTCATGTGTGGGTGACCACACAACACCCACGTCAGAGCAGTGGTGTAGCTATAGGCTTCAAGTTGATATGGCACTCCTTCGTTGTTGATAGTGTAATAGATTTGAACCATCGGTGGATTTTTGTATCTTTTAAGGGCACT
The DNA here is from genome assembly GCA_020310875.1 of Ceratopteris richardii. Lineage (NCBI taxonomy): Eukaryota > Viridiplantae > Streptophyta > Polypodiopsida > Polypodiales > Pteridaceae > Ceratopteris > Ceratopteris richardii. The sequence continues at coordinate 66,306,009 of CM035413.1, read as the reverse complement.
CTAACTCATCATTGCCTCGATTTATGGTTGTAATCGTGATTCCAAAAGACTATCTACTTGGCACTCATTGGACTCTCTGCACTTTGAGATCATTCTCTATGGGAAATTTAATATGCTTGATATTATGTATAATAAATGGGACCATAGTGTCAAGTGCAAGGAGATAAGGAAGAGAGCTCTCACACACTCTCACACACAAAGAGAGGAGCACACATAGATTAAGGCAAGGAAGACGGATCTTTTTCTTTTTCTTCTTCTTCTTCTTCTTCTTCTATTACATAAAGAGAATATACAAGAAGGACCTAATACATAAATACAATTAGTACAATATATAAACAACTGTACATATAGAAAATATCAATTTTTGCAAATGAGTGAGTTGGCAAGAAAACAAATGTAATATCACTCTTAGTAGATAAATCTAGTACATCTCACTAAAAAGGTGTCCTTGACATATATTGACATAACCACTACATGCAAGAGAGATAAAAAAGTGGTATGTGTCCTTCTCCATCATCACATGTTGATCTTGGTATCTCAACACTCCCCTTCAAGCTCAATCGCGTGTCCTATAATACAAGCATCTTATTAGAGATATTCAACTTTCTGCTCGAAGTGCTTTAGTGAAAATATCAGCAATGTTCTCATCTATCCTCACATAAACAAGATTAGTATCACTTTCTAATACCTTTTCTCTAACGAACTGATAATGTACCTCTATATTCTTTGTTCTATCATGAAAAATAGGATTTCGTTATAATTGGATGCTACGTTATCACAATAAATGATGATAGGCTTTTGTACTTCCACACCTAAATCTCAAAGTAACATCTCTACCCATGGTGCTTCACATGCTTCCATTGCAAAACCTCTTTACTCAGCCTCTATATCCCCAAAGCAACAATGGGTTTCTTTCTTATTGCTCCATGTAATAGATGCACTCCCAAATGAAAATAGAAAGCCACTAGTAGATCATGAGTCTCGAATACTACGAGCCTAATCTGCATTAGTGTATCAATGAACATGCAATTCTTTATGAGTGTGATAAAACAATGCATAATCCACAATAGCACTCACATAACGTAGAGTGTGTCTCAAAGCATCTAAATGTGGTCTCCTCAGATCCTGCATAAATTGACTTGAAATTCCTACAGTATACCTTAGATCACGTCTTGTTATTGTGAGATATATCAAACTTCCAACAATTTTCCTATGCATAGCAAAATTCTCCAATGCATCACGTAAGTAGTATCCAACTTCAAATTCTACTCTAATGGCATAGAAATTGGATTACAATGAGCCATACCATACTTTCACAACATACTCAAGGCATATTGCCTTTGCAACATCCATATACCTATTTTTGTGTGTATAAACTCAATGCCCAAAAAATAACAAAGCACACCAAGATCTTTCATGTCATATCTTGCATAAGGAGTTTATTACATTTTCAATGCTTCCTTAATTTTCACCACCTACAATCAATTCATCAATAAAGATAGCCACAATTGTGATAGCATCATTACCCTTCCTTGCGTACAATGTGTGATTTGTTGAAAATGTGAAGTATGCAAGCTTTAGGTGGATAAAAGGGTCAAAAGACCTTAATGTGAAAAAAAGTCACAACTCAAATCACTTAGGGAGGTCTTAATGTTGGGTAAGGTTGGTGAAGGCAATCCTAAGGTGATGGAAAAGTTGGGAGAGGCATTCAAAAGCTATAAAAGAAGGTGATGATTCATCAAATGCATGGAAGTCTTGTAGATCATTGAAGACTAAGAGATGTATACTCAAGAAGGCTCAAGGAGAAAGACATCCAAGGCTCAAGGAGCTAACATGCAATAGTCAAAGCTACAAAAAATGCAGAGGAAGGTGTTATATGCACAGGGTAGCAAGGAGGAGCTATCAAACCCACACCCCGCTAGTCTCTTGTAGGTATAGACATAGTTTGGTTATAATAGCTCTAACTCCTTGTGTACATATCCAATTCAAGGAATTTAAAGTGCATTTTGTAGCTTATACATGTATCTTACTTTCCCTAAGAGGACTTCTTGAAATCCATTTTGTGTGTAGATAAATTGTTGTATCTCTATAACCCTTAGTTTTGTATATCCTACATCTCTACATGGTTTGTTTTTTATAGAGTGGTTGGCTAACCTAAATAGATGCATTTGAGGTGTTTGATAGATTTTTGCAAAGATTATGAATGATAGTAAGTTTTTACAAAATCTTAGGTTATTTGGATCAGTGTAAGGTAGATGAATAAGAGTTTTGTTGCACAGTAGCAGAAAAGTTGTAAACAGGGACCAAGATATTGGGTTCATTTCACTTTTAGTATTCAAATCTAGGGGATTAAACTCATCAGTTTGTATTAGAGCAGGAAACATCCTTTCAAGACTCTAGAAGAAGCAAACAAAAGCTTTGACATCAAGCCTAAGAAGTACATTTGAGTTTAAGCTTAGTTTCCCATTCATTATGGCATATCTAGGTCAAAAAGTAGAGATGTTTGACAAAGACAACTATCAGCCATGGAAGTTTAGAGTCATGAATCATCTCATAAGCAAAGGTTTATGGTCCATTGTGTGTGGATATGAAGGTAATCCCAATGTGGATCCCAAAGATCCATAGGTCACCAATCCAGAATTGAAGATGTTTAATGATTGGGAGGAAAGGAATAGGAGAGCTATCTTCTACATATCACATGTAGTCTCTAACACTATGATCCATCATATATCAGAGTTTTATCATGCTAGGGATGTTTGGGAGGCCTTAGTGAAGATATATTCCACTTCCACAAGATGTAGAAAGATGAAACATAAGAATGAACTCCATTCTTTGAAGAAGGGTAGTGGTCAATCTCTTATTGAGTACACCTTGAGGGTGAAGGATCTGAGACAGCAATCGGCATCCATTTGCTGCAAAGTAGATGGGGAAGACCTTGTGTACATTAGTCTCAATGGGTTTAGGGGGGAAGACAAGTGGAAACCCCTCATTACTACCATCTTTTATATAGATCCTCTACCACCTCTTGAGGAGACATAGGAGACACATCGAAGAAGGACAATCACTCACATTTCCTTTATGCTAACAAAGACAAAAGCAAGAGTGGAAAGAAGGAGAAAGGAGGAAAAAGCAAGTGGAAGTAGACAACCCTCATCAAAAACTTGTTTTATATGTGGTAAACAGAATCATATTTCTTCAAATTCCTGGTTGCAAGATGAAAAAGGCAAGAGGAAGAAGGAGAAAGGAAACTATTCTTACAACACCAAGAAGGATGATGAGAATGAGACCCTCTTAGCCATGAAACATGGCTACGCTAGTGATCCCAAGGACACAAACTAGTAAATAGACTCTCATTGCTCTAATCACATGTCATGTATGGAGGAATCTTTTTTTCATATGCAGGTCCCAAGTTCAAAAGGTTGTTTGGAGATAGGAGATAACATTGCACATCACATTACACATGTGGGAGATGTGAAGCTAGGTGAAGGTAAATTTGTGAAGACTCTTAAACATGTGCTGCATGTTCCATTTATTTCCAAGAACCTTATTTATGTAGGAAACATGGTGAAGCAAGGTATGTAGGTTATATTTGATGCAAAGGGATACATGGTGAAGCAAGGAGGCAAGATCATTGCCAAAGGAAGGAAAGAAGGCAGATTATTCACAGTAGATGTGGCTCCTACACACAAGAAGGTATGTTATGTGATGATTGGTAAAACAATTATTGTACAGATTGATCTTTAGCACAAGAGGACAAGAAATATCAATTTTCCCAAGTAAAAAATCATTTGCAAAGGTGTTTTAGTTCAAGAACTACCAAATCTTGAAGGCCAAGGTGTGCATGAGTTTGTGATTCTTTTCAGCTAGGAAAGCAAGCAACGAAGCCATTTCCAAAGAGTGAGAATAGATCCTCTAAGCTAGATGTATGGGGGCCCTATTAGAGAGGCTTCATTGGGAGGAGCTAGGTACTTTGTCACTTTCATTGATGACCACTCAAGAAAGGTATGGCTATATGTTATCAAGGAAAAATTAGAAGTGTTTTCTTGCTTTCAAATGGTTAGGTACCTTGTTGAGACATTCAGGGGGAGAGAACCATCAAGACATTGAGGTGAGATGGAGGGGGAGAGTATTTCTCCAAGGAATTCACAAAGTACTTGTAGGACAATGGCATAAAGAGGCACTTTACATGCAGGTACATCCCTCAACAAAATGATGCTGCAAAGAGGAAGAATAGGCATTTGGTTGAGATAGCTAGATGTCTCATAAATGAGGGTATGTTACGATTATCTTATTGGGCTTACGTTTTGAATACAACCAGTTACTTGGTAAATAGGGTTCCAATAGGTGGTGTGCACAACTTGACTCCACATGAACACTATTATGGCAAGAAACCAACCATGGAGGACCTCAAGGTATTTTGGTGTGTATGCTTTGTTCATATTCATAGTGAAGTGAGAACAAAGTTAGAGCCCAAGATTGAGAAATGTTAACTCATTGGCTACTCAAATGAGAAAAAAGGCTAAAAGTGCTATAGCCCTCTCTCAAAGAAACTATTTGTGTCAAGAGATGTTGTGTTTGATGAGTGAAGGTCTTGGTTGTGAGGAGATGGTTGGATACAAACCAGAGAGGAGCTAGTGTTGCAATAATCTTGCTCTACACCTGCCAATGTGACTTTAGGGTACCTTATTAGAAAATGTTAGCTTCCCAAATATGAGTTTAGTCCCACTATGTGTTGGAGGAGATGGTGGACACCTTCTAGTGATCAGATGGTGCTGCAAATTCCTGCTTCACAACAGCCAAAACTGAACTGAGAAGTGTAAAGTAGACCTCTTGACCTTTCACGAAACACAAATAATCACACAATTACTTTAAAAGATGATCCTCAAATCATTGGATCAAAACAAATAACTTGGACTTTTTACTATTAACCAAAACCTACTATTTTTGGTCATCATACTTGCTCTAGAAAATCAAAAGTACTCCTTTCTTGACAACAATTGGAAATAATCCTTTTGGAGATATCTAACTAGCTAAGTTAGCAAACTTTCACAAGTTAGTTCACTTGAAATGATCAACTATGCTCAGAGAATGATTAGCAAAACTGAGATGCATCCCAACATTTTAGGGAGTTAGTAGTCTACAAACCGAAGGGCTATTGTTTTGCACATAACTCAAGAAAAACTTAGCCCATTAAAATCAAACTTTGTAACAAGAAAATAGACATTCTATTGAATCTATGGCAAGTTACATAACTGCACATGATCAAGTATACTATGAGAAAGAGATCTGAGAAGTTCATTATTCTGAGTGATACATGACAGAGAATAAATGTGAGGGCTATAGTAGAGTTATAGTGTGAGCTCAATAAATACTTGAAAGTCCTCTCGATGGGTCTCCAAATCGGGCTGTTCTAGCTCATCTTTAGGCGACTAGATAGTCCATTTTTATAGGCTTTTGTTGGAGCCAAGATTCAAGTTTGAATTTGAATCTTTACCTAATAGTTTTCCAACGTTTTAGGACTTGATTTGCTACAAATACTCACCAAAAAATTGGTGGAAAGATTCTCCTATGAACTTGTGATAGGAAGTGTTTCCACATATACACTTTTACAAGGAGTAAAAATCAATCTTTTACAAGGGATCATTTATGTGCTAATACATGAATGAACACATGAACTTGAGGTTATTCATAAAGAATTTAGCTTGGAGTAATTGCAAAAACAACTCCCCCTCAAGCCCAACATTCTTGGGCTTCAACTCTCTTTGATCCCCTGCAATCCAATCATCATCTTGAACCTCTTCAATTTAGTTCCATTCAAAGATTTAGTTAGAATATCTACTCATTGAAAATTTGTTGATTCATAGGACAATTGTATGTCCTTGCTATGCTTCTCTCTCACATAATTGTTGGTGCATGGCAATCAACAATTGATGTTTTAATGAAGAATTGAAGTCAAGGACTGAAAAAAAAGGTTCAAGTTGTGAAGCATGAAGGAAGAATACATCGAGAAGATAAAGATGTGTACACATATGTACATTAATACACAGATAGTTCACTTATACTTTTGTATAGTCATGAACTTGTAAATATTTGCCTATATATATAAAGGAAATGTCGGGGCAATCGACTTTTCAGAAGAGCAGTTTTGGACATAGGTAACTTGTTGAGATCATTTTTCAAGATCTACTGAATCTTTTCGAGTGATGCAACTTGGAGAAGGTGAGAAAACTGTAGGTGACACCTTGTGCAAAGTTTTATCAAAAACTTTACACAATTGGTAAGTTAAGGAGAGAGATATGTGCAACAGACTTTCTGTGTAGTCATCTTCTTCACAATTTTTTCAAAATCTTTATAATTGATCATTGATCCTCTAAAATTGGTGAAATTTTAAGTTACTCTTGTTATAGAGGTGCTCTAACTTCAAGAGTAGCTTGTTCTTTTGGAGACTAACACTCTCCGTCAGTGGTATCAGAGCAAGAAGTATCAAAATTGAAGAAAGGAAGGATCCCGACTGCTGCAATCATAAAGAATTCAACATCTGAAGATTCAAAAGGTGAAAGATTGAGAGAAAAGCTTGAGAAGGAGGCCATACGACATTAAGAAACACAAAAGGAGTATCATTCAAAGAAAAGGTACATCTATTACTCATAAAGTTTCAAGAATTCAATACACAGGTGAAGAAAGGATGGGAGATTCTCTTCAAATAGAGAAGCTGGATAGAGAGAACTATCCAGCATGGTCAATGAGGATGGAAGCTCATCTTATGAGCAAAGACTTGATAAGTTATATCACAGGTGAAGAAGAAAAGCCTCAGCTCAGAGATCCTAGTGTTCCAACTAGGGAGGAATTATGAGATTTGAAGACTTCGATGAAGAAAGATGCTCAACCTAGGAGCATTATCTATATGGCAGTCAATGACTACTTGCTACCTCACATTAGAGGTCTCGAAAGTGCAAGTGATATATGGAATGCTTTGGAGGAGCATTTCCAAAACACCACAAAGTCAAGGAAGGCATCCTTATGGGCAGAGTTTACCAGATTCAAGAAGAAGGCCTCTCAATCCATCTCAGACTATGTAACAAGGATGAAGGACATTGCAGATGCATTCGGAGCAATTGATGAAGATATTGAGGAGGATAAACTGGTAAGGCAAATCCTCACAGGGTTGAGAGGTGATGATAAATGGAAACCATTCATTTTGTCTATTGAATTATCACTTGATCATTTTACTCTTGACTTAAATCAGTTGCTAGGACATATGTTAACCTTTGAGCAGAATGTCAAAGGTGAAAGTGATAAAAGTGTAGGTCATGCAATGTATTGAAATGATGAGAAGAAGAATATCAAAGGGAAGCAACAAACAAATGAAGATGAAGGTACAACTAGCCAAGCCAACTTCCTAAGAGGAAGAGGAGGTGGCAAAGGTAGAGGAAGAGGGAGGAGTAATAGAGATGGAGTCAAAGCTTGCTGATTTGTGGTAAGACAAATCACTTAGCTAATGAATGTTGGCATAATACTAAGAGTAATGGTGGATATAATCAGAATTTTAATTCAAGAGGAAGAGGTGGCAGAAATCAAAGAGGTGATTTCAGAGGTAGAGGTAGTAGAGGTTACTTTGGAAGAAATGTAGGTAGAGGATTCCAAAGTCAACAATACAAAAATACCTACTACAATTATGCTTCAGATCAAAAGGAAGACTCAACATTGATAATGAATGCAACTTGTGAAAGGCAAAGTGAAGATCAAAGAGTCTTCTACATTGACTCAGGATGTAGCAATCATCTAAGTGGCAACATAGCCTTGATAACTGATTTGGAGAATAAGATAACTAATCATATTGTTCAAAGAGGTGACAATACAAAGCACAATGTGAAGTCAATTGGGTCAGTGAAGGCCAAAGATGGTAGCACTCTCTTGAGTAAGGTTTTTTATGTTCCTACAATTCCTAAGAATTTGATAAGTGTAGGACAAATTGTTGAAAAAGGTTATGAAGATAGGTTCAGTAATGGAGTGTTTGTGGAAGACCCTAGCAATGGGTATAAACAGTTTGTTTCAAGAAAAAAAGAAGGAAGATTGTTCGCATTGAAGATCCAAGGTAATGTTGGTCATGCCATGTTCACCTATGGAGGACATAAGATCTCTGAGTTAGATCTTTGGCACAAAAGGCTTGGATATTTTAATCAAAGAGGTATCAAAGATATGGTTAACAATGGTTTAGTGCTTGGATTGCCTAATGTTGCAGGTCAACATATGACATACAAATGTGAGGCATGTCAATTAGGTAAGGCTCATAAGCAATCTTATTCCAAGCATGGTTTGTTGTATTCAAAGAAGCTTGAGTTGGTACACACAGATGTGTGGGGACCATCAAAGGATTTCAGTATCAATGGTTCAAGGTACTATGTGATTTATGTTGATGATGCTACCAGATGGATCACTATCTATGTGATCAAAGATAAGTAAGAGGTGTTCAATACATTTAAACATTATCATGTGTATGTAGAGAGAATTACAGGTCATAAGTTGAAGAGAATAAGGTCAGATGGAGGGGGAGAGTATTTCTCTAATGAGTGCAGTGATTAGTTGCGGAATGAAGGTATAAAAAGGGAAATTACTTGCAGGTACTCTCCTCAACAAAATGGTGTAGTAGAAAGGAGAAATAGAACTCTTGTCGAGTTTGCAAGATCCATGATGAAGGAGAAAAATTGCCTAAATTACTTGTGGGCTGAGGCTGTAAATACAACTACTTATTTGGTCAATAGGGGAAATGCTAAGGCCACACTCTATTTCTCGTTTGATATTCGAGGATGCTTAGAGAAATGCCTCCAATACACAAGGTTGAAGTAGACCACACCGTAAGGCATGAGACACTGTCAATGCTTTCTCGTCAGATCCTTAACATGTTAACACATAGACGTTCTGCGAGGTTCAAACAATATGAACCAGATGACATGCATGTAGTACGAGTGTGAAGCCCCATGATTGCATTACAGAAAGATGAAGGAGATGAAGAGTAGAGTGCACCAGAATAGAACGGCATGTGTAAGTAGATTTTCTCTGGAATATCCATGCTTTCGAAAAGCAACAGATGGCTTATTCAAAATCAATGAGTGGAATGGGGAAGAACGGAACAACAGGCATGAACAGGTCTATACAGGGGTCACCTGCATGTGAGAAGGACACATGCATGAGAATAAGGGGAGAAGACATCTGTGTGCAAACATAGAAAGGCACTTTGGGAGTCTTCATCCATCTATGAATAGATGTGAGGCGGATGGAACTTAAATGGGTTAGCATTTTAGACACCACATTGGATCATTCTAGCAGACAAAGTAATTGTTGCAAATCTTTTTCAAATATGCAGACAATGGTGTGCATTTGCATTAATATGGGCACATGAGTGAACTCTCTCTCTCTCTCTATCTATCTATCTATCTATCTATCTATCTATCTATCTATCTATCTATATATATATATATATATATATATATATATATATATATATATATATATATATATATATATATATATATATATATATATATATATATATATATATATATATATATATATATATATATAATTTCCTATTGCGTGCAGAATTTAAAAAGAAGTTTGAATGTCCAAAATTTGTCGTCCGCCACTTCCATAGCTATGTTAAATGGAACATGTACAGATGAACTCAAGAATGCCAAACTAAAGAGTTAGCAAGTTTTGAGGAGGCAATTTGGTACCAGATGTTGATACCTATGGTAGCATTTTTGAAGTCGCACGGTGAAGATCTCATGATTGGGAGAGATACTTAGAATATTCAACAATATTGATGGATGATGCTAATGGATTATTTGGCTTCAAATGGCTACACACATATCAGGTGCATCGAACTCTAATGATACGTTAATCAGAATTTGTCGCAACCAAAAAATGAGGTGAAGTGTGGGAGAAATGACCGCTTATGTGAAGCGAGAAGATGAAAATTGAGTGTGTTGCTCTACGTTTTATGGATATTTTCAGTACTGCTAAAAAAAAGCAAGGTGGATTTCTCGGCTCATAAAATGAAAGATAAGTTTGCTACCTGCTGGGTTTGAATGTGGAATCTTCATGGATAAGCCGATGATAGATGCAATAGTGGCTTATTATGGTCACCTGTATTGTTGCTCATGCTTGCGCAAATAGTTATACAAGGAAAGTTGCACATCTGAGGGTCAATGCCTTTCATGTTGAAGTGAGTGCTTCCTTTGATTGGGGTCACGCAAGAGATGAAATGCCTTTGGGATGAAAGCTTAATGTTAGCCTATATGGCATCACAAAAATGAAGTTACTCAGCTCTTATTGATAGGGGAAGTTGCTTGTCTCAAAGATTAAGCCACTCATGTGGTCAGATATGCATCCTTGTCATCTCTAGTTTACATCCCATATGGGTTTAAGAATTACGTAGTGAATGCTTCGCTTGGGTTTAACAATTACGTAGTGAATGCTTCGCTTGGTCAACATTGAGATGGACATTCGCATGCAATCCTTTCCATTAAATAACTAGGGTGTTAAAAATCTACATTACATTTTAGTGTACATTCGGTCCTTGGTTGATTATGCATCAGATCTTGAAGTTAAAGTACAACAGACTGCAAAAGCAAGAAAGATCTTACAAAGAGAAGATCTTACAAAGAGAAGATCTTACAAGATCTAAACAGAATAAGGCATTGAGAAGATCTTACAAGGAGCTAAATAGAAGCTAATAGCTAGCAAGATCACTCAATAGGATACCATACTGATGAATTTGTAGAGGAATCTTGCACTGAAGATGACTATACAGATAACCTTTTTTTTTGTTTTGAAAAATGTTATATGAATGAATCATACTACCAATTCTTGAATGCAACTTCGGATTACGTTTATCTGCAGTTCTTCATCGTGATTTAGTTTTGTATGAGTTCATCGTGATATGTCACGCATCAGTTATAGTGCTTCTTATTGTGTTGATTTAGTTCTTAAAAATATTGAGCAAGCCTAGTTCCATTTTTAATATAATGCACACTTTTAATGCACGAAAACTGTTCGTTCTTCAATGTTCATCTCTTAGGAGGTGGTAGAATCAACTTTCAAATTGTCCCTAGAGTTTAAATCACATGACTATGTATTTTGTTCGTTGTCATACAATGAAAACAATGCACAGGTTTTGGTGGACTTATGTATTGAATCTAAAGTTCGTTCTGTTATGATAAATATCTTATTTTGATCTTCAAACTTTGAAGTTTAATATTAAAGTTTATCCCATAGAAGAAAAACAGAAATTGAAACAATTGACTATTTATCTGTTTCACATGTGATAGTGTTTCAAGGATACTTGAGAAGGAGTAGTTCTTCGTTTTGTGTTGGCAAGAGGAATGAAGAAATAAAATGTATTAAACTGTAAATGAAGAAATATACAACGATTGAAATTTCTTGTTAGATGAACTTACACATTAAAGAAACAATTACTTGCTTCCTAGTCACACCGATTGCTTAGAATAACCTAGGTACATGCTAACTTAATCTCTCTCCTTCCTTTCAAAGAAACTCCACAACAATGTCTTCCTTGTTTTGTTAGTTTATCCTAGGTCTTCTGACTCCTCCACTATTCTGGATCTTAGGCCCTAAACTTTTATGTGTTTGAGGTTGAGACTCCATTTCTTTTACTACTTCTGCCTTGGCTTGGGCTCAACTAATGGCTTTTAGTGGCAGTGTGTATTCTTTATCACTCCTAGATGATTCAATAACTTATATTATGTTAATCTAGGTAGTGTTATGAACCTTATTGGGGTTTTCTGAGCAGTCTCTAAACTGATGCTCCTTGCCACAATCATTGCAATATCCTTCCCATGTTCTAGGGGGTGGTGGATTGTATGGCAATGTACATTCCCTTATTAAGTGACCTTCAGCGCATCTATAGCATGGCCCTCTTGCTGCACATGGTCGAGTAGGTGATCTCATTGGGGCTTTGTGCTTTAGGTCTGGTATACATCAGTTTCGTAGATTCCAATCCATAAGAATCTTCCTACCATTCATAACCGTAGTATTATTGCTCGTAGGTTTGACCGTATTCGATAGACTGACATCATAAGGATTATATTCTCCCTCGGTGTGCTCATATCCCTGATTTGTTGTTTCTGCACTAGCTAAAGGTGTAGCTCATACTATAGCTCTTTCCAAATTCTCCTCCGGTTGAATGTATTTGATTGGAACTACATTCTATGGATGTGGTGGTTGTTTTCCTAACACAAGTTGTGGTTGTCCATATACTCCTTGTTCATATGCTCTGGGTTTCACGAGGAAGGAGATAAGGAAGAGAGCACACACACACACTCTCACTCTCAAGGAGAAGCACACACACACATAGAGGCAAGGAAGAAGTATCTTCTTCTTCTTCTTCTATTACATAAAAGGAATGTACAAGAATGACCTAAAAAACAAGAATACAACCAGTGCAATATATAAAGACTAGTACATAAGGAAAAACCTAATGTTTGCGAATGAGTGAGCTGGCAAGAAACAAATGTGCCATCACTCTCGGTAGATAAATCTAATAAAGCTCAATGAAGTATCCCTGACATATACCCGCGTCACCACTATACATGTCAGAGAAACGAAAAACTGGTATGTGTCATCCTGGATCATCACATGTTGAGCTTGATATCTCAACACTCCCCCTCAAGCTGAACGCCATGTCCTGTAATCCAAGCATGCATCTTCCGAAACTTCTTCAACTTCTCAGCTCCAAGTGCTTTGGTGAAAATATCAGCAACCTGCTCATCTATTCTTACATAAACAAGATCAATATCACCTGTTAATACCTTCTCTCTGATGAAGTGATAATGTACCTCGATATGCTTTGTTCTAGCATGGAAAACAGGGTTCCGTGCTAACTGTATGCTGCTAAGATTATCACAATAGGTAGTGATAGGCTTTTGCACTTCCACACCTAAATCTGTAAGTAACATCTCCAACCATGATGCCTCACATGCTGCCATTGCAGCACCTCTATACTCAGCCTCTGTACTCGACAAAGCAACAGTGGGTTGCTTCTTACTGCTCCATGTAATAGCTGCAGCTCCAAGTGAGAAAAGAAAGCCACTAGTAGATCTTCTATCTAGAGTACTACCAGCCCAATCTGGATCGGTGTATCCATGAACCTGCAAATCTACACCAGCTCCATAAAACAATGCATAATCCAAACTAGCACTCACATAACCTAGAGTGCGCCTCAGAGCATCCAAATCTGGCTTCCTGGGAACCTGCATAAACTAACTTTCAAGTCCAACAGTATAACTTAGATCAGGCCTTGTAATTGTGAGATATATAAGACTTCCCACAATTTTCCTGTACATAGTAGCATTTTCCAATGCTTCACCTGATGTAGTATCCAATTTCAAATTCTGATTTAATGGCATAGAAATCGGCTTACAATCAGCCATACCATACTTTTGCAGCATATTCAAGGCATATTGCCTTTGCGACATCCATATACCTGTTTCTATATCTATAAACTCAATGCCCAAAAAATAGCGCAGCACACCAAGATCTTTCATGTCAAATTCTTGCATAAGGAGTTTCTTTACCTCTTTGATGCTTTCTTCATTATCACCACCTACAATCAGGTCATCAACATAAATAGCCACAATAGTGATGCCATCATCAGCCTTCCTTGCATATAGTGAGTGATCTGCATCACACATAGAAAACCTAATGTTGGTTAAGTAATCATCAATCCTTGCATGCCATGCACGCGGAGCCTGCTTCAGCCCATACAAAGCCTTTTGCAACCTGCAAACATATTCTGGATGCTTTGAATCTTCATATCCTTGTGGCTGGTCCATATATACTTCTTCCTGTAACTCACCATGTAGGAAAGCATTCTTCACATCCATCTGATGCAAAGTCCATCCTTTTGTTCTAGCTAATGCAACAAGTGTCCTAACAGTAGACATTTTAGCTACAGGGCTGAATGTTTCCTCATAATCAATGCCATATGTTTGTGCATAACCTTTAGCTACCAATCGTGCTTTATACCTGCTTATGCTACCATCAGCATTATGCTTTACCTTGTAAACCCATTTGCAACGTATGGGTTTCTTTCCTTGCGGCAATGGAACCAACTTCCATGTATCATTTCCATAAAGTGCAGCCATCTCCTCATCCATAGCTTTTTCCCAATCTGCATTACCAATTGCATCTTCAAAACAAGAAGGTTCAACGTCTTGTATTACCTTTGTCATGTAGGCACAATGGCGAGCCATGTAACTATCATATGTCAATCGTTGCACTGAATTACGCATCCTCCCAGATCTTCTTGGTCCTGGGTCACTTCTCCTTGTATCATCTGCATGTGCCCTTCTTACTCCTGGAGTCTTCAGAGAGGGCAATCCAAGTTCCTCATCAATACTCTTTTCTGAACCACTTGAATCTCCATCAACATCTTCAAAACCTGCACCTGTTTTACTACCAGTAGAAAGCTTTTCTTTACCTTTCTTGGATGTATTTGATGAGTTTGCTGGACTGAAATTTCCACGCAATCTTCCACTCCATGGATTTGAGTTGGAACTATTGCTTGGTGATGCATCCGGTCCACTCAAAACTTGAGATTCTGCACTAGATTTTTCAGCATTTTCTTTGTCATTTGGTTCAAGATTCAATCCTTCTTTGACATCTGCATAGAAGCTTGACATTTCATTAAATACCACATCTCTGCTCACCTTCACCTGTCGTGTGAGTGGGTTATACCATGATACTAGGGAATTTTGGTATCGCGCTACCAAAACTCGACTAATCATGATACTACACCCAAATGAGACCAAATCTCAATAATGTCTTGTGCAATGTGTAGTTCCCTCTCTCCTCTTCCCTTTTGGCTCACTGAGCAACACAAAAAAGCTCACTCCAACCCTTCTGTCCTACCCCCCGATAGGATTTATGTATTAAATCACCTTTCTGAGCACCTTATTGATCTTCAAAAGTTAAAGGATTAAAGTGCTCACCTTCAAGAGTATCTCTTCCAAGTTTTTTCTTCACCCCACTACTATACTTTGAGTTCTCTGTGATACTAGCTTCATGATATCCACACTACTCTCCCACGATAGTTTCTCTAGACAAGTGACTAGAAATTGAGTGTTTTTGGATTTTCAAGCCTTGTGTGACCAAGTGCTTAAACTAGAAAGAACTACTTTTTCTCCTTTTTTTTGTTTTTGAGTTTTCTTGTAGTATCTTATCTATCCTAACTCTACCTCTCTCCTTCACTCTTAACCCTAAAAATTCATTACACATACTCCTAAAGTGTGAAGTAACAAGTGCTGAAGTTTTTGATGACTTGCCTCTAACAAAAATTACCTCTACAGATATGATTCATCACTCCATAGCTATAACCATCACGAAGGCACCTTGATTGGGCTAATCCCCGGCAATGATGCCAAACGTGTGTACCTAAGTCGTAAAACTTTAGGCACTTTTGTCCATGAGACTATACCTCAATCGCCCCATAAGTGCATATAGTGGTGGATTAATACATGTTTAATTATCAATCTTAGAGATTATGGTCCATTTGGGTACTATCGCAAGATTAAACATGTATGCTCCTCGTAGCTCATCTGCTATCCCTTGAGGAGCTTCTCCCCTAGTTAACCTTGAAAGGTTGTGTGCTCTAACATGGGTCTTTCCCTTCCTCACTGCTACTTTGAAGTTGTACTCCATCAATAATAGAAACCATCATATCAATCTTCCAGTGTTACAAGGCTTATTGACTAAGTACAACAATGCCTGATGATCCGTGGAAAACTTGAATTTGTTTGCCAATAAGTAATGTCAAAATTCCTTTACCACGTAAATCATAATTAATCCTTTATGCTCCGTAGTGCTGTAATTTCTTTCTGCTACATTTAGTTGTCTACTTGTATAAGCTATGGGAAGATCCATATTACCTTCATTTGTAGGTTGTGGCAACACACATCCTATGGCATAGTTGGATGAATCCACATCTACATGGAATCGATTACTCTAATCTAGGGTCATTAATATAGGTGTTGAACACAAACATTGTTTGAGTTAAATAAATGATTTCTCACATTCATCTGTTCATTCAAACTTGGTCAAAAGAGAATATAGTGGCTTTGCTATGATAGCATACATGTGTATGAAGTGTCGATAATAACCAGAATGACCCATGAAAATTGGTACTTCCTTTACATTTTTTGGCCTAAGTAAATTTCCAATCACTTTCACTTTTCTTCATCTATAGAGATCCCGTTCTTTGACACAATGTGTCCTAGAATTTTGCCTTGCTTGATCATGAACGGGCACTTTTCTAGGTTCAGACAAACCTAATATTCTACACATTTGTCAAATACTTGTCTTAATTCAGGGATATGGGTCTGTCTCATGTTAGAATGAGCACATATGCCATCCACATAAACTTCGAGATTCTTCCTTAAGTATTCCTTTAAAACATGACACATTAGTCATTTGAAAGTGGTGGTTGCATTTGTCAACTTAAATGGTATCACACAAAATGTAAATATGCCCCAATTTGTGGCAAAAGCTATCTTGTGTTGATCTTCAGGAGCAATGGCCACTTGATTATAGCCTGCAAATCTGTCAAGAAAGCTGTAAACTTCCTTGCCCACAACTCTTTCCAATAAATGCTCCATGATAGGAAGAGGATAACTGTCTCTTATCTTGGCCACATTAACTTTTTAAGGTTAATACATACGTGCAATTTTCCATTTTTCTTTGGCACAACCACAATGGGGGATACCCATTCGGTATGATCAATGTCATAAATGAATCTTGCTTCTATGAAGCGGTCTATCTCCTCTTTAATCTTGGCAGCATAATTATCATTATACATGTATGGTTTCCTCTTAGTCGGTTTGGGCTCTAGAGTCATAGGGATTCTATGAGAGCATTTATCTAGGTCTACTCCTTTCAAGTCATTGTAACTCCAAGCGGACACATCTCTATATTCTCGTAATAGGGTGGTTAATTCTTGTTCTTCTTCGATGTTTAAGTCATGCCCTATGTATGTGCATTTTTCTTCTCCTTATTCAATTGTGACTACTATCTTTTTGGTTTTCTCTCGATTATCATATGCTTCTCAAATGCCTGCTTTTCTTATAGGCATCCATACCATGATTATTCTATCATCTACTTCCATGGGTGGTACTTCCCTTTTTGTGTTAAATGATTTCTTTCTCTTCTTTTGTTTACTTTATGTATCTTCTATGAGCAACTTGGGTTGTTCGGTTTGATTTTCCTTGTCCATCTTAGGGGTAGTGGCTTCCATAAAGTAAAGATACTCCTCTTCTATCAAACAGAAGGTTTCCATGATAATGGACTCTAAGTCCTCATCACTACTCTCATCTAATTCTTGAGCCAGTTCCATGTATTCTTCTAGAATGGGCTCTTCCTCTAAGGGCTCTATCATAAAGGTCGAAATTTCATATCCATCCTCATCACAACGAGGCGTCCATTGTTCTTCATTTACTACTATATCGATCGTCGCTAAGATCTCTGCCCAATCGTGAGGCTCAAACTCCTAGTCAGGAAACAATAGATGCATAAGCACGATCTTGAACATTTGGATGTCATTTCAAACCTAAATTTCTGGCTTCTAATCATTCTTCTTCTTGTTTGGCTACCTTATAGATCCATAGATGAGTGTCCTCGTGCAACCATGAAGGGTCTGATTCTAATGAATGCAGTGACTCTGTTTCTTTAGGTGACTTATGGATGGTATTTCACTGTGTTGGGGGTACATCATGATGAGAATGATCCTTGAGATTAACCTTGGTTGTCACTCCTAAGTGTTGCAAGTATAAGGAATTGGTTCCCCAATCTTGTACAATTTGCAACTCGTGCATGAATGGTCATCCTAACATCATCTCGTAAGCGTGATTTTTTCCAAAATCACAAATGGAAAAGGTATGCTCAAATTCTACACCACAAATGGTGAGAGATATCCCTTCTATTAAGCCTAATGGTTTCTCAATATGTCCCTCAACCATTTGTAGCTTTATCTTGGTGGGTCCTAATGCTTGCTTACCCCAATGTTCCCATAAAGCAATGGTAGCTATGGCTATTCCCACTCCTGAATCTAAGATGGCTTTGGTGGTGTAGCCTTGATGGGTTACTGTAAGATAGGTATAACCTTCCTCTCCTTTGCTCATGTCTCCAACTCTTTCCATAGGTATTTTTGGTACCTTCTTGTGTGAACCTTCCTGACAGTGAGTGGAAGCAACCTCTAGGAATTGCTTTGCTATGTGCTTCCATAACTCATGCTTAATTTCAAGGACTCCTCTAGGGTAAGATGACACTACACCTTGGTGTTCTTTATCATATCAATATTTAGGGATTATCGATTCTTCATTCCTCACTATTATGGTGGATGCTCTCATACTGAGACTTAGATTCCCAAGGTCCTATGAACTAGGGTAATTCTTGTAAGGAGTTAGATTCAAAGTTTGTTTGTTCACTAAGCTGCTCTTCCTCTTCATCATCATATATGGAGGGTATGTCTTGGGGAAATTGTTCCTGCAAGTCATCTATCTCTTGAATAGTGGGATGGGTTTCTTGCTTCTGTCCCCACTTCTTCGCTTGGATTTCTCTTAGGAATCCTTATGAATACTTATGTATGGAAGAAAGATTTTCATCGCTCTTAGTATTCAGTAGTTGAGACAAGGATGGTGCATTACCTTCAGGTGTCTTTGGGATAGTAGAGTTCTTCTGCAAGTTCTTCTTTTTGTTGCTAGCAATCAAATATTCTAGCCTCTCCAATAGTCCTTGAAAGTGTAGCTCTCATTTTGCTATGTTACTATTGATATATCGACAAGCTTCGAACATGATTTGGGCTAACTTTACCATGTTCATGAAAATCTTAGTTCTCTCAATTTCTAAATCTACCCATGGATACTTCTTACTCAATTCAGCTACCTGAGGTCCTTCTTTTAATCTTGCCTAGTATGATCGAAACATCATGTCCAGATTTTCAAGTATGGTTTCAGCTAGAACTAATCTTGACATCTAGTTAGAGGTTTCCTGATTTGACTCTTGGGAAGTTAATTATAAGATTTTCGCTTTAGTTTCCTTTAGGCTTCCTTCCAATTCGTTTGTCTTTTTACTCCACTTTGTCTTGATTCTCTCTCGTGAATCCTTCCATGATTTCATTTTTCTTCTACTGGACTCTCCAACTTCGCTAGTTTTAGCTACTTTATCTAGGTTAGGTTGTTGATTTTGTAACAATGTTTGGGCTCTTGTTATAGCTTGGATAGGTGCATATGTAGGTGTGGATCCATCTGAGGTGTGCACGATACCTATTGCATTTATGGGTGTTACATTTGAGGCATTAGCAAGGTTCTTAGGGCAATCTCTTTTGATATGCTCTTTACCACATTCTACACAAAAGCCTTGGATGTTGTAACATTATGCTTGTCCTGCTATTGGAGGATGAGGGCAATCCTTTATGAAGTGAGCTCCTTGGCACCGAAAGCATGGTCCTTTACGGTCCTATGGTCTCCACTATCTCAACTGGGGCCGTGGATTAGGGTTAGCATACATGACATTGGCATAGTCAGGTTCCCAATTGGGTTCCAATGATGGACTATCGTATTGATATTTTTCCCAATGTTTGGGCGACTTCATGTAGTATGTGGGTGGAATATTTACGTGGGTGGAGTCAAAACTATTGGAATTGGGATCACTTTTAGTGATCAGGGGTGAAAAAGGCACTAAAGCCCTACTGAGGTTCTCTTCTATAGTAGCATATTTGACTGGAATTACATTAGCTGGAAGAGGTAGCTGCTGAGCTAAAACGGGTCTGGTCTCTATTGATTTTGATAGGGGTAGTTCTATGGGGGCTTGTAGTAATGAGGTTGCATATTGTACTGACCTTGATACCTACCTAGTTGGGAGTATACTTGAGGGTAGTACTCTCACACTATTTGTTTGTTGTATGGACAATTTTCTACTCTGTGATTCGTGTACCATCTTTCAATTGTGTAGTATTGGCCACTAGGGTTGGTTTGTGATTGTGTCACATTGGGACACACATTTGCCATGTGATCACCACCACAAGTAGCTTGCTCAAAACTCCTAGTTTTTGCGCCACTTCTTTTGCTAGGTCTTCTATGGAGCTAGAAATTTGAGGATGATTGATCTGAGCTATTTGAGTCTTTGTAGACCTTGGAAAGTTCCAGTTCATCTCCTAGGTTATCCTCAATGTCTATACATATCCGCACACATTGCTCTAGCATTCTTGGTTCCTTTAGATAGACGTAGGAGCATAGTTTAGAGCTCAAGAGGCCATCCAAAAACAAAGAAGTGTGCTTAGCCTGAGATGGAAGTTCTGTCATTGGGCATCTCTCAATGTATTGCCTTAACTTATGTCCTGCAAGTTTAACTGTTTCTTGAGGGGTCTGTTTGAAGATGTGAATCAAAGAAGAAGTGTTATGCCTAATTCCACTTTTAGAGAATTTAGTGATGAATGACTCTAACAAATGATGAATATCCCTAAATTTTCTTTGTTTCAATGGTTGGAAGTAGGTTAAGATTGTGTTCTTCAGCGTGAGCCCAAATACATTGTACTACATGAACATGTCTTCTACCTGCTCCCCTCCCAACACTTGCCTAAACTCGGCAACATGGTCATAGGGATTTCCTGTCCCATCAAATTAATTTCTCATTGACTTCACTAACTAAGTAGGTCTCAATATTCTTGGATGCTCACATGGTCTAGGTAGAGGAAAGTCATCTCTACCACCTTGTATTCTTGGTTCTCTCGATCTTTCCACTCTATCTGTGTCCAGGGTTGGTTTATCTCTCCTTATGGGGTGGGTAAAGCTTACTTATGGCTTCTCTTTGTAATTATCTCTTTGGGAGCCATAGGTTGAGGATGTCCTAGCACCGTGATGACTAGCATTTACATTAACTCATGATGGGGAAATACCAATTCACCTCTCCATGTAAAAGCATGTCTGGCTTGATTTAACACTAGAAACATCCGCTCTGAAGTGATGTCTAGGTATACTACCTTTCTAGGTGTATTAGGGTCCTTGAATTCATAAATGGTGATGGAGCCTACTTCACTTGGTTATTCCATTCTCTATCTCCAAAATGCTTCATCAGTGTCCTTATTCAAGAATAACTCAATGCTTCTATTATCCTGAGGCATCCATTTTGGGTTTAATGTTCTTGTAAATATTGATTTCCCTCTAGGTGTCCTAGGTTCAACTCCTAAAGTTCTTTTCCTTAGGTTCCTGCTTCCGTATCCAAAATCACGACACCAAATTCATTAGTGATATTAGTTAGATTTGTTCTTATATACATTGTTCCTTCTTTATCTAGGTACACCGTTCTCTCAAATTTCACCATTGGTCATTCCAATCCAATGGATTGGTCAGGGTTGTGCAATCGAACCACTGATCTTCTCAAACCATCCTCATAGATGTGAGAACCTAAAAGGTTGGTTCAGACATATTCTAATTGGGTCCTGTAAGGTCCTTCGAGTCTATCTAGATAAGATATGTTTAACCCTCCTTCTAATCTCTCCATGCTATAGGCCATTTTTGACTCACTCATCTCTGAACTCAAGTCATAGGGATAGCTATTCAATTGTTGTGCTCAAGAATGTGCAATAGTTCCCACACTTGCTTCTAATGACCTAAGGCTTCGTCGGTCTGAATTACCTATGTGCTTTCCTAACCTAAGGGTCATTAATTTATCTCCCTTGATCACTCAATACACGTTCTGATTGCCAATATTTCTTTGTTCTCAATTACTTGTTTTGTTTTTCATTCTTTGGAACTCTTTTCTTGTCTCAAAGGATGCATTAGGAATAGACTTTTCTTTTTTTGGTTGAGTTCTCATTCGGTCAAAATTAAGTTCTTTCCTTTAGGGTTTTCATTTTTGCACTCTCTTACCTTACTCTTGAACTCGAGAAATTAATGCACTTATAATTGGATCGTTCCTATCAGAGTCATATTTCAATCAACAATGCCACATGCACTTAGCCTAAGCTAACAATTGACCAAGGGGGTTGCAATTTCTTCCAAGCTCTAGTGAGCTTCATTGATCGCTCCGGTGCTCAAGAAGTCATGCTTCCCAAGCCTTGTTTACTTCGCTCTTTTCCTCGCTTTAAATGCCTTTGGATAACTCTTGCAATACCTATAAACGTCCAATGTTTAGACCAATCTTCAACCTTAATGAGCAGACACTTTGATGTATACAAATTTAAGGGTCCTAGTTCTCCTTGTAAGATGCTCAGGTGCCCCCTTGGTTTCCTAATCCCACCAATGGGTCAACTTAAATTTATCCTCTCTAAAAATAAATGCATTATTATGAAGAAAAATATTTGAGGCCATGTAGGGTGGGATCGAAATGAGCTTTCCAACGAGCTCTAGAACTCAAAAAACGGATTTTGTATTAAAGCATTATGAATGTTCAGGCTCTTGGGGGTTAAAGGAGGTAGACATATTTTGCTCCAAATATGAGCTAAGGAGTCTCAAATATGCACCAATCACTCAAAAATTCACTCAAAGTGGCCTTGAATTTGCCCAAAAAATCAAAACCCTAATTTGGCATTTTATGCCAATTGTCATGATGGTGTGCGATAATCGCGATCGTCTGGGACTATTGCGATGGTCTTATTGAACCATCCCAATGGTCCGGAAGCGTTGAGGCATCAAGAAGACGAGTCTTGAAGTCACATAATTTTTTATCTATATTAGTAACTACTTTGTGCAGTTCTGCTTGTTTTAGCTCACTACATGCATAAAAAAAGTGCTCCTAGGCATCGCACTAGATGCACCATCTTCCTCCATTTCCTCCAAGTCCTCCAACTTCTCTTCTATTAATGGGCCTAACATTTCTTTAATACATGGGCTGAACTAGTGGCATAGGAACTTGATGAGCTATGGGCTACACTCAAGGGGTAGCCTATGGCATCATATAACGTTGAGGTATTTTTGGCATGGGCATGGCATTTCTTTGTAGTGGGTGAGCATAACTCATGCTTGGTTGATAAGAAATTTTGATACTTTATGGAATAACTGAATGTTAAATGGATTTTAATGCATTGAGGTTCTTAACGTGATTGTGTTTTGATTTAGTAGGTGAAGAATCATGAGGGCATGAATGCACATGGATTTACTCAGATATTTTAAAGATATTATTTTACATACTTTTGTAAAAATAGTAGATCACTTAGAAAAAGATGTTGTGTAAAAATAATAGATCACTTAGACAGCGACGTTTTGTAAATAAAGTAGATTTTCATAAATGCACACCTTTCAAAGCACTAACCTCATGCTTCTTCTATTCAAGACATAATGAAAACTACCTATAAATACACAAACTCTGATAGACTCTTCCATCAAAGTATGTGGGGGGAGATTGTCCCCAATCTTGTGTTCACTCTCTTTTCTCTCTCTATTATGTGTATGCTCTTGTGAAATTTTATTATTGTATTATCTCTACATACGTGCATCTACAAGATCCATTCAAAAGTGGTATCAAAGCTTGTGTGTATTTGTAGAGTGTACTTCATGGCATGCGTTTGTGTTTTGCAGCATCCATTCATGATTCAAAACTTGTCTCGGTTTGTTTATTCTCCTCTCATCCATTTTTGTGTTTGTCAAATCATTTTTCTTTGGTTCTCTGGTGTTTTTTGTTTGAATCTGTTACTGTGCCCTATGCCCTTGTGACATTGTCACATTATGCATTGTGCATTGTAGAAAATGTTACATTGTTACAATTGTGCACTATGTGTTGTGCATTGTCACATTGTGCTCTACGCACTATCACATTGTCACATTGTGCACAATCATATTGTCACACTGTGCACTATTCCGATTCCCATTTGGTAAATTTATCAAATTTGTTTATCAATTCCTCTATCAATTTGGTTTATCAATTCGTTTTATCCATGCAGTTACTATGGCATAGAACTATGGCATAACTTTGGCATCCTTGGCTTCTCAGGCACTCATGGTTATCTTGGTTCCGTTCTCATCCATTGGCTACGTGCGAACCCTCTCTAACTAATGAGTGGCAACAAGAGCTTAATTATTTTCCTTTTTAGCATGTAGGGGATTTGAACCCACCACCTCTCACTTGCAAGAGATATGCTTTATCCACTAGAATATTGTCACATATTGATATCCCATTCCTTTTAACTCATATTCAACATTAGTTCTATTCCTCTCTTTGTTTTTACATTTCCAATACAAAACCTTTCTTTTCCCATTTCAATTCTAATATTACTAAAATTCTTTTCACATTCTTAGAAATAGGTATTGGTTCTATATAAGGCCATACCATACTACAGAGGATTTTGGTACATCACCCCTACTAAAGGTATTGCTTGAGCAACAATTAGAGCTTTTGTGGCATGAACTCCAAGATGCTCAAAACAAGATAAAAGAATGTGATGTTGTACTCCAAAAAATGCAAAGTGATGACAACAACCTAGTTGGGGTGAACAAGATCACAATAAAAAATAGATATCCTATTCCTATTATAGATGATTTCCTAGATAGAATTCATGGAGCACGTATTTTTAGAAAAAATGACCTTAAATCTGGGTATCATCCGATATGAATGACAAAAAATGACATTTATAAGACTACCTTTAGAACTCAAACTGGTCACTTTGAGCTCATGGTAATGCCTTTTGGACTCACCAATGCACCTGCTACATTTATAGGTATGATGAATAACATTTTTTCTTGATTACCAAGCTTTTGTTCTTTTTTTCTTCGATGGTATACTTGTCTATAGTGATAATGATAATGACCATGAAAATCATTTAGCAATAGTCTTTAATTTGTTATGAAAAAACAAACTTTGTGCTAATGTTGAAAATAGTTCTTTTATCCAAACAGAATTAGAATATCTAGGACATATTGTTTCTAGTCAAGGCGTTCATGAAGATCCAAAGAAATCTGAAGTAACTGAAGAATGGCATGTACCTCAATCTATGAAAGATGTACCATATTTTCTAGGGTTAGCTAATTTTTATAGAAATTTTGTAAATGTTTTTTCTTATTTAACACTTCCACTCATATAATTAATGAAGAAAAAGTTAAAACTTGCATGGGGGTTAGCCCAACAACAATCTTTTGGAAAACTCAAACATGAACTTTCTCATGCACCTTTTTTGCAATTACTAGATTTTAAACAACCTTTCAATGTAGTTATAGATGCTAGTGATTTAGGTATAGGTGCTATATTAATGCAAAATGATCATCCCATTGCATTTGAAAGAAGGAAACTTAAACCTTGTAAAACAAATTATAGTACATATGATAAGGAACTCTTAGTTGTTGTGCATGCCTTCAAAATTTGGAAACATTACCTCATGGGTTCCAAAGTTCTTATCAAAACACACCAACATGCTATTAAAAGTTTATTAAATCAACCTTTGATTTCCAAAATACACATTAAATGGACTTCATTCATACAAAAGTTTTAGCCTATAATTCAA
The DNA here is from genome assembly GCA_020310875.1 of Ceratopteris richardii. Classification (NCBI taxonomy): domain Eukaryota; kingdom Viridiplantae; phylum Streptophyta; class Polypodiopsida; order Polypodiales; family Pteridaceae; genus Ceratopteris; species Ceratopteris richardii. Next base: position 66,280,508 of record CM035413.1, on the reverse strand, counting down.
TATCAACCTGGCAAAGCCAATGTTGTAGCTAATGCCTTAATTCTATTACCATCTCCACAAACAAATATTGTTTCAATCAATAATATTTATGCTATTCATATTCATTTATTTCATGACATGATTCCTACTTATGCATCTGATTTGTATTTCTCACAAACATCGACTGCTTTCAATAATTCTACACCATCTAATGAAGATCACTAAAATTTTTGTAATGTATTCTTGTATTTCCAAGTTATGCATCACACAAGTTTTCAAAGAATTAGTTATGAAAGAGATGCATGATATGGAAAGTAAAGAATTCTTGTTTTGGCCAAATATGGAAAATGATATTGCACACTATGTTTCCCATTGCATTGTGTGTCAACATGTTAAAGGCCATCATGGTAAATCATTTATAGTTAGGTCAGACATTAAGTCTAGATAGGGCCAAAACTAGTAAAAAAACTATAAAAAGAATGAGAGAGATCATTTTTGAGGTTAGTTAGTTGAGGTTAGCAAGTTAGGGAAAGAGCTTCTTGAAGAGTGTAATCAAGTTAGTGAGAATCAAAGCTTCCATTATTCCTATCTTTATTATCTTGCTTTGTGTGCATGTGTCTGTGTGTGCATGTATGTGCTTGTCACTCACATTTGCTCACCATAACTGCTCATGATCTTCATATCCTCCTCAGGTATTTGGGGAGTGACAAGTAAAGGAAGTGGTACTCACATTTGGACTGCACCTCATACAAATGTTCTCATGAGAATAATGATACAACTAGTGAAGATATATATACCACGAAACATATCAAGATTATACAATGAAGATATATATACCATGAAACATATAATCAAGATTATACAATGAAGACATTTCCACACAGAAGAGGAAGAAATTGTATTGCTCCACGAGATGGAGTAGAGAAGTGTATTACTTGTGCGAATGATCAATGTGGGTGTAATATGAGGCCAAATCTCTCGCTATTGATACTGAAGAAACAATTATTATATATTGAGAGAGAGTCCAAAGAAAAATGATAAATTTTGGAGCCTACAATGAGTGAATGAAAGATACACACACACACACCCAATCTTGTAAGGTAGAGGCATCCATACATTTGGATACACCCAAAGGATGAATATGTCTAGTGAATGGGATTTGAACCCAGCCACTCTACCCACAGCATTTGGATATGCCCAAAGGCTGAACATGTCTAGTGAATAGGATTGAACCCAGACATTTCACCCCATGACGTTCAAGACGTACTGCTGCACCACACCCGTTTGAACTAAAAAATAAAAAATTTGGAGCATGAGGTGACATACGAATTGAAGGTTGCCTCGAACCTTGCTCTTACACCAAAGTCTGAAATGGCTCAATGCACAATTGTCTTAAAGGATTGCCTTTATGTTGTGGAAGTGTCGTCAATGGGGTTGTATTCTAAATGAGGACTTGGATACCTTGACGTCTTAAGCAACTTGAGAAGAGACAATGCCTTCCGCTGGGCCCGAGGGCTCCCGGCAACTAGAAGGCGGCGAAGAGCGGGGCGGAAAGCGGGATAACGGCGGATCTGCTCGCGATGGATGGACGCGCTTCCCAAGGCCTCCACTTCAACCGAGCACACGGCCAACAGCAATGCTACCGCGTTTTCCTGGAGCCGGCCGCTTCCCTCTGTGATCATCTTTGCAAATATCCAGGAGATGCTGCCGGCCCCTGCGCACACAGCCGCCAAGCCATCGGGCGTCTTAAGCAACAGCGCCAGAAGCGCCAGCAGCTCCTCCGTCCATTCGTTTCCCGACTCTGTCTCATTTTCCAACGTCTCAACCGCGGACAAAACTATCCCCTTCTCAAGGAGCTGCGTATATATTGTGCCTCCTAATGCCAAGTTGAACAGTGTGACGGCCGCGTCTTTCTTCGCACTAGGATTCCCCTCCCGGAGCAACTGCACTAGACCCTCAATGGCAGCTTCTCGAGACGCTATCGCCGTCCTGTGAGCCTTCACTTTGCTAATGGAGAAAAGCGCCGCAGCGGCGTTCGCTCGCGCCTCCTCCGAAGATGTCTTTATCGTCAGAACATGCACGATCCCATCCAGTGCCCCCTCGGTCTCCATGATTATATTCTTATTGTCCTCATTGATGGACAAATTCAGCATCGCCGTCACTGCGTACTCCTGTGTCTTGACGTCTGACGATTCTAATACCCTTGTCAGGGCCGGGACAACGCCCGCGAATGCTAAGCAGGACCTCGTCTCCTCACCATCCTTGGCCATGATTCGTAGCTCGTAGGCAGCCTGACGTTGATTGCTGATGGAGCCGTTATAGAGCTTCTCGACAAGAAATTCCGCAGTAAGCTTGGTGACTTCCATGGAGGCTTTTGTGCTCGACATGACAACCGGCGTGACAGTGGAAGCCGCCTTCTTAGCAGCGTCACTGTCCAACACATAGTCGTTCTCTGCGCACCATTGGGTGATGATGCGGCGGAGACAGAAGTTTGGGGTAAGGTCATAGTGAAGGAGCTTGGAACCGGTTTTAGGGCAGGTTGTATGGCCCTCTTCGAACCAGCGGGTGATAGAACTGCGCTCATAGCTATGTCCGCTGGAGATGATGACGGGGTCTACCATGATCTCGAGCGAGATAGGGCATTTGAAGTCATCTGGAAGCAGCGCGGCGCCTCCCTCCGTTTGTTCAAACCTCGATAGGACCACCCTCCTCATATTGGGGGAAGCCAGTTCGTACCTCCTACATGCTGACGCCTCCACGCCCATTTCCATCCCGTACATCACATATCGTGCATACCTAACGAGACCTATTAAGCTGATGACATTAGCAATCTTCGTATAATCTTCTGCACTCTTCAGCCTTTCCCTCTCATTGTCCAGCAGCCATAGTTCCCACTCGAACTCCTCCGGGTCGTTGAAGCTTAGTGCCTGAAAGATGTGTTTGAGGATTCCTTCATCTGGGCTTGTGCCTTCCTCCAGAGCCAAAAGAATGTCTAGAACCTGAACTTGCAGCTTCCGTTCAGAATGGTCGATGAACGGTGCCGCATCAGTGCTGCATTGGATCTGGACTAAGGTCACGTATTCTCGGATGTCCTGGGAGATCCCTAGCAGGTCAAAGGGGATCAGGGCAAGGGAATCCGCGATGGAGGAAGCTAAGGCGTGGAACTGGGAAGCGAGGACGCCCTGATCCATGATAAGGAGAAGTTTACTCGTATGTCGACAGTCGTGGAGGAGAGCTTTAATGCTGATGAAGATTGATTGGAGGCGGCGGAAGCTGGAGAGGGCTGAGGGTGGAATCCAGAGGCCGCTGTCACGCACATCCTCGAAGAGGGGTAGAAGGCAGGCGGCGCGGCGGCAGGCGGAGGCCACATTGACCGTTTGGCATACGTCCGGCTTCTTCCAGAGGCTGAGTTCTCTGCAAGCTGTGATTAGGCTGTTGAGGAGGGCAAGGGTGGAAAACTCAGAGGATGCTGCGGAGAGGATGTATGGCTGAAATGATGGCGCATCCGCCATGACAAGCGGCTACTATGCAGAGTCGAGCTCTGATCCATAACGTATTCAGAAGGAAGGTGAGGGGTGTGACTGCAAGTCGAACCTTCAAAAAACGAATCTTGATCTGGTCAGATCAGCATCATTGGACGAGAATCCATCGCCAGCGGAGTACTATTGACCTAGCCAAGGATGTTTTGTCACTGACTCATTAAGTCTACCATTGACCTTGCCAGAATGGTTATGGATTACAGCCTACAGAAGAAGATCTGAAATTTCGGACCGTTTTGTTTGATTTGTTTTATTTAAATAAGAAATTGTTTTCGTGAGAATCAGAAAGTTCAAACCACCCAAGTGACCCAACGTCTTACATATTCAGACCCAAACTGCCTGACCTCTTACATATTGTGAAAATGATGTCAAATTGCAATCAAATCAAAATCAATGAAATCTAACAAATGGGGTGTTGGGTTCAACCCCTAATAGCTGTGGTTGCGGTCTTAGGTCAATCTTCAAACCTAGATTCTTTATCATTTTTGAATAGTTCTGATTGTATCACTTTTGGGTCATTTTAACCTTTGTTTTGTGGGATGCGGGGGTCCCTTGGGTATTATGCCTATTCATTTGCGGAGTTGTTCTTTCAATGAGTTCAAGCAAGAGAGATTAAGCTTTGGCTGAACTCTCTTAAGAAAAAAGAATATTAGGGGTGATTATAATGCAAGGTGCTAAGCTTTCATGATGCCATATGTAACTGTTTCCATAAGTCTATAGAGGTTGAAGCATATTTTTTACAAATGTATTTTAGGGTGGATTTAGATTGAGCGGCAGCAGTAATCTACCACACACTCGGTCCAATTATGTGAAGCCATTTGTACAGGTTCCTGTGAGATCTATTCACACTGAGCGGTGGAACAATCTAAAGGAGTGCTAAGTGGGTGGAACAAGAATCCCTACAGAGTTTTGACCCCCTACCCCTCCCACCCCAGCATGTCCCAACAGTTTCATGTGATTACAAAGAACTCGATGACATAAAAAGTACCATTCTTTATTATTCGTTTACTACCAAGTGGGTGCAACATATCGATTTCATTCTATCAATTGCCTCCAATCTCTACAAATGCATTGCTTTTCCACCTGTTAAGCATGAATAAATAGGCGGCGACATAGTGTAATTTTCATAGTTCCTCGTGTAACTTTGATATTTTCAGAGCTTGTTCCACTGCTCCAATGTGAAGCCAGCATTAGTCTTGCTACCTCCAAGATGGTTCGATTCAATTGCTGTCTAAATTAGACAAATGAGATGTATAATTCTTGCTAAAGTTCGAATGGAGTACTTGCATTCGCATAGTGATTGAAGTAAAGTGGATGATTGCTTTACCCTTTCATTCAAAACAAATGATAGGCCATCCATAGATATCAACAGAGACATTTTTTATCGCTTCTCTCTTTTCTTTGAAGGAAAGATCATTAGAAGGTATGAAAACTTCTGTCTGTTGTTTGTTTTCTTTCAAGGAGGGATCGTTGTAAGATATATCATAACTTAAGCCAAACTTAAAAGAAATCCTCTTCCATATTTGACCAGTCATCAAATCCAAGTGGAACCAATGTGGAGAATGGTCCATAAGACCAACAAGTAAAGTCAACCTTAATTATTAAAAAGAAAAAAATGTGTGGTTAGAGGAGAAATGTTTTGAATGGTGGCTTCAAAATGATAACATTGAATGAAACGTAAATTGTACAATCATAAAGAAAATTTTTATGTGGAGAATTTGATTGAAATACCTTTTCATGTGAGTTGGTCTCTATTCAATTCATTATTGGACTCGGTGTGTCGATCAAGGGCTCCCATTGCTTCAATAGAAAATGTAAGCTTACACACAAAGTACTTTATTGGATTGTCAGATAATCGCAATAATATTATGGATAATATATATGGTTATACTTTGGAGTTATCCTCTCCAATCATTATAGGGTAGAATAACAATCACAAACATTAAATTGTCGATTCAAGAGGTGTACAAAAATGCTTGTCCCATTCTAATCAATGATTCACATTATTTATCAAGCATAGATCAATATAATTTCTAATCCATACCATCTAAACAAAGAAATTCAAGAACTCACCAATTTTGTACGTAAATCTTCTTTGAATCATAATTTGTGATAGGAGTAAGCTTTTTCAATGGTTCAAGTGATTAAAGAATGACATTGTTCACAAGGAATATAATTATATCATTACTTTCCACTTTTTATTTTTTATAATCCCTTGATGAGAGAATCATGGTTTTTGCAACTTTACACAATCATGAAAAAATAGTTTTTAACTTTTATTCATAGGCATTTAGATTGAGACTAGATCAATGAAAGTCTTATACACACAAGACAACAAATATTTGAGATAAATCCATGGAAGAAACTCACCATTTTCACTTAAAAATCACAAAAAAGCAAAATGATGAGATTCTTTTAGAAAGAGCTCTCTAACTTTTCTCATTCATAAAAATGAATCTTCTCTACAAAATGAATTCCATTATCTTTTATACAAATTTAGTATCCATGTTCATAGTTAAAATTTGGTCTCACCTTTTGAACTAAAAACTCGTATTTTAGAGAGCTTTAAAAAATCTATAAAAAATACATAAGATTGATAATATCATAAGAAAGAATATTTCTTATTTTTATAGAAATTAGAATATCTATAAGATTACATCACGGATTTTTCATTTTAAGATGTTCAAATCATTGATCATTTCATACAGAATTTTTCTCCATTGAGTTGCAACTTTCGGTTTGTTGATTATATCTTTCTTCAATTATTTTGTACACTTAGCTTCATAAGTAGATAACCTTGATTTCATGACTGAAGATATTCTTCCTAAAAATTCTAAATATCTTTCAAAAAACCATATTCATTATATCTTCGAAGGTTTTCATAGTAGCACCTCATAAATACAACTGTGCTATAGTATGCCACAGAGAGAGAGAGAGAGAGATTGAAATACAACTTATGACTACTTTATGCATTTCACTTACTAAGCATGCATAAGATAATAAACTTTTAACTTATAATCATAGTCATTTGACATTCACAAACTAATGATGTGAGAGACAACTCGTCTGAGAGAGAGAGAGAGAAAGAGAGAGAGAGAGATTGAAGGCAACTTATAAGTACTTCATCCATTTCAATCACTAAGCATGCATAAGATAATAACCTTTTAACTTATAATCATAGTCATTTGACATTCACAAACTAATTGTGTGAGAGACAACTCGTATGAGCAAGAGAGAGAGAGAAAAGGAAAGACAACTTATAAGTACACACACACACATACATTTACAAATTTTTAACTTATAATCATAGACACATACGAATTAAAAACATAGATATATGCATACATACACACACACACACACACACACACACACACATATATATATATATATATATATATATATATATATATATATATATATATATATATATATATATATATATATATATATATATATATATATATATGCACGCGCAAACAACACATGAATATATGCATACATATACACACATAAGTAAATACAAATGTACATACATACATACATACATACAACCATACATGCACGCATGCATACATGCATACACACATACATGCGCACACACACATACATACATACATACATACATACATACCCACATGCATACATACATACATACATACATACATACATACATTCATACATACATGCACGCATGCATGCATACATACATTCATACATACATGCACGCATGCATGCATACATACATACATACATGTTGGAACATCAAGCTTACACTATGCTTGAGGTGGAGTCGATCTACATTAAAAACTATGGCTTGGATTACATCGAAGGAATATCCATTGGAAAGTTCTTTTTCTTATGCTCACTTATTTTATTTTTTCAAAAGATTTTTCATGGATCTTTTACCATTGTAAAAGCCTTGAGATTTAGACATTTAAAAGTACAAAGAGAGAGCCCAAATTCCTTGAATTTGTGGTAGTTGAGTCTGATGGAGAGTATTAATCTCCAAAAGAACAAGCTAATCTTGAAGTTAGAGCACCTCTATAACAAGAGTAACTTAAACCTTCACCAATTTTAGAGGATCAATGATCAATTATAAAGATTTTGAAAACACTGTGAAGAAGATGACTACACAGAAAGTTTGTTGCACATATCTCTCTCATTAACTTATCAATTGTGTAAAGTTTTTTATGAAACTTTGCACAGAGTGTCGCCTACAGTTTGCGCACCTCCTTCAAGTTGAATCACTCCAAAAGATTCAACAGATCTTGAGAAATGATCTCAACAAGTTACCTATGTCTAAAACTACTCTTGTGAAAAGTCGATTTAGACACCTGTAACTTCTAACACTTGCTTCTCTCAATCTAGAACCCATTTATACAAATGCTTTTATCCATAGATGGATTACCTTCTAACTTAAATTTTGAATCCTTATTCATGCAAAACTTTAACATGTGCACTGAGAAATGATCAAATCATTGACCATCAAGATTGCACGTGTTTCAAGAAACAGTGAACACTTCTTCACATATGAATGTTACTACTCATAATTCTCACAGCCTGTTTACAATTAGGCTCTCAAACTTTAACCATAGACTCATTATCTATGGACTTACACATCTACAAAGGATTCTTGAAATGATCAAGCACAGAAGGAGAATGCATAGAAACATCGGGCGCAATTTTCTTTCATTCCTAAATGAATTTTACAACTGAGTCATGAGAGAGATTCTACTCACTTCTAAGATGTCTAATGACTCATACAAGTACCAATTTCTCTATTCATATGCTCTCTCATATATTTCCCTGACTTTTTACTTATATATATAGCCATATATATACAAGCTTATGACCATACAAAAGATATATATGAGATGTCTCTAAATTAATGTACATATGTGTACACATCTTCATCTTCTGAATATGCACTTCCTTCATGCTTCATGGCTCGGTCTTTTCTTCAGTCCTTGACTTCAATTCTTCACCCAAAACTTCAATTGTTGATTGCCCTGCACCAACAGCTGCCCCTCAATCATCGATTGAGGTTTTCTCTATCTTCTTTATACCTGCCATGTCTTTGAATCTCTGTAACTTTGGTCCATCCAAACTTTTGGTTAGCATATCAGCTATTTGATCTTTTGTTGAAGTATGTATGACTTCAATCTCTTTATCCATCACCTTCTCTCTTAGAAAGTGATACTGAATCTCAATGTGTTTAGTCCTAGCATGAAACACAGGGTTAGGAGCTAAATACAATGAACTCATGTTATCTCCATGAATAGTGGGTGTACTCTGATTGATGTCAAAACTCTTCATCAGAGTCTTAAGCCATATTACTTCCTTTGCAGCTTCAACCATACCTTTGTACTCTGCTTCTGTAGATGATAAAGCCACTGTGTGTTGCTTCTATGAACACCAAGAAATTAACTTATCTCCCACATAACACAAGTATCCATATGTTGATCTCCTATCATCATGATTACCTGCCCAATCTGTATCACTATAAATCTTGATGTTTGTATCAAATGTAAAAGCATAATAAAAACCTTCTTTGAGTGTACCCTTAATGTACCTCAACACTCTTTTGACCTGCAATCCAATGTTCTTTACTAGAGCAATGCATGAATTGAGATAATACTCCAACTGCATATGACAAGTCAGGTCTAGTTAATGTAGCATAGATTAGACTACCAACCAAACTCTGATATAGTTTCATGTCCTTGAACTCTTCACCTCCATATCTGCTCAATTTGTGATTCACCTCCATTGTAGTAGGTGCTACCCTGCAATCATTCATCTTAAACTTGATCAACAAGTTTCTCAAATACATTTCTTGAGTTACATACAGTCCATGTTGAGTGTATGCGATCTCCATGCCCAAGAAATATGACAAGTCTCCCAAGTCACTGATTTTGAACTCTTTCTCCATTTGCTTCTTTAGGCTTTGAATGCCTTTCTCATCTGTACCTCTAAGAATTATATCATCAACATATATGCACATGTATATGAACCCATCATCACTTGCTTTGACAAGCAAGCTACTATCTGCTTTAGATACTTGGAATCCAAGTTCTTTCAAGAACTTTACAAGTCTATAGTTCCATGCCCTTGGGGCCTGCTTCAAACCATACAAAGCTCTCTTGAGCTTACATACATGCTCTGGATACCTTTCATCTCTAAATCCTTGGGGTTGCTCCATGAAAACATGATTTGAAATATAAGCATTAAAAAAAAAAATTCTTCACATCTAATTGACATAATTTCCAACCTTTACATGCAGCAATGGCTATGAGTGTCCTAATCGTTGTCATCTTTGCCACAAGACTATAAGCTTCATCATAATCTATACCATAAGTCTGAGCAAAACCCTTCACAACAAGTCTAGCTTTATATCTAGACACTCTTCCATCTCCATATCTCTTTGTCTTGTAGACCCACTTGCATCCAATTATCTTCTGGCTATTTGGTTTAGGAACCAAATCCCCAAGTCCGATTCTCTATCAATGCATCATATTCTTCCTGCATAGCTTTCTCCCAATTTTCCTTACCTTTTGCCTCTTCATAATAGAAGGATCTTCATCTGCCTTTATCATATAAGCATAATCTTTGGTAGCCAAAAAAGAAGTATCATAGCTATACCTTGTAGGTTGCCACTTGTGTCTTGATGACCTTCTGAGTTCTCCACTCCTTGAGGTTTCTGGTTCATCACACTTTGGATCAAACCTTGGAACTTCTTCAACTTCAACCTGCACTTCATTGTTCTCCTCCTGCATTGATATTGATTATACCTGCATACCAAGTACCTTGCTCATCAAATGTAACATCGTTTGAAATAAGGAATTGTTTTGTGGATGGACTCCACAACCTATATCCCATCTGCTTATCATCATAACCAATGAATACATACTTTTTAGCTTTAGGTTCCAATTTATGCCTTAATTGGGATGGCACATATGCATATCCCAAACATCCAAATACTTTGCAATGGTCTAGAGTAGGTCTCTTACCCCACCATGCCTCATATGGTGTCATACCCTGCAAAGCTTTACATGGTAACCTATTAACCAAATAAGTAGCTGTATTTACAGCCTCAGCCCACAAGTAATTTGGGTAATTTTTCTCCTTCATCATGGATCTTGCAAACTCAACAAGAGTTCTATTTCTCCTTTCTGCTACACCATTTTGTTGAGGAGAGTACCTGCAAGTAATTTCCCTTTTTATACCTGCATTCCACAAGTAATCACTGAACTCATTAGAGAAATACTCTCCCCCTCCATCTGACCTTAGTCTCTTCAGCTTATGACCTGTAATTCTTTCTGCATACACATGATAATGTTTAAATGTATTGAACACCTCTGACTTCTCTTTGATCACATAGATAGTGATCCATCTAGTAGCATCATCAACATAAATCACATAATACCTTGAACCATTCATACTGAAATCCTTTGATGGTCCCCACACATCTGTGTGTACCAATTAAAGCTTCTCTGAATACATAAACCATGCTTGGAATAAGATTGCTGATGAGCCTTACCTAATTGACATGCCTCACATCTATATGTCATGTGTTGACCTGCAACATTAGGCAAACCAAGCATTGAACCATTGTTAATCATATCTTTGATAGCTCTTTCATTAAAATGTCCAAGCCTTTTGTGCCAAAGATCTAACTCAAAGATCTTATGTCCTCCATAGGTGAACAAGGCATGACCAACATTACCTTGGATCTTCAATGTGAACAATCTTCCTTCTTTCTTCCTTGAAACAATCTGTTTATACCCATTACTAGGGTGTTCCACAAACACTCCTTCATTAATGAACCTAACTTCATAACCTTTTTCAACAATTTGTCCTACACTTATCAGATTCTTAGGAATTGTAGGAACATACAAAACCTTACTCAAGAGAGTACTTCCATCCTTGGCCTTCACTGATCCAATTGACTTCACATTGTGCTTTGTATTATCACCTGTTTGAACTACATGATTAGTTACCTTATTTTCCAAATCAGTCATCAAGGCTATGTTACCACTCAGATGATTACTACATCTTGAGTCAATGTAGAAGACTCTTTGATCTTCACTTTGCCTTTCACAAGTTGCATTCATTTTCAATGTTGAATCTTCCTTCTGATCTAAAGCATAATTGTAGTAGGTATTGTTGTATTGTTGGCTTTGGAATCCTCTACCTACATTTCTTCCAAAGTAACCTCTACTACCTCTACCTCTGAAATTACTTATTTGATTTTTCTGCCACCTCTTCCTCTTGAATTAAAGTTCTGATTATATCCACCATTACTCTGAGTATTATGCCAACAATCATTAGCTAAGTGATTTGTCTCACCACAAATCCAGCAAGCTTTGACTCCATCTTTATTACTCCTGCCTCTTCCTCTACCTTTGCCACCTCCTCTTCCTCTTAGGAAGTTAGCTTGGCTAGTTGTACCTTGATCTTCATTTGCTTGTTGCTTTCCTTTGATATTCTTCTTCTTATCCTTTGAATACATTGCATGACCTATACTCTTGTCACCTTCACCTTTGACATCCTGCTCAACGGTTAACATATGTCCTAGCAACTGATTTAAGTCAAGAGTAAAATGATCAAGTGATAATTCAGTAGACAAAATGAATGGCTTGAATTTGTCATCACCTCTCAAACTTGTGAGGATTTGCCTTACCAATTTATCCTCCTCAATGTCTTCATCAACTGCTCCTAATGCATCTGTAATGTCCTTCATCCTTGTTACATAATTTGAGTTGGATTGAGACGTCTTCTTCTTGAAAGTGGTAAATTTTGCCCACAAGGATGCCTTCCTTGACTTTGAGGTGCTTTGGAAATGCTCGTCCAAAGCATTCCATATATCACTTGAACTTTCAAGACCTCTAATATGAGGTAGCAAGTAGTCATTGACTGCCATATAGATAATGCTCCTAGCTTGAGCATCTTTCTTCATCCAATTCTTCAAACCTCATAATTCCTCCCTAGTTGGAACACTAGGATCTCTGAACTGAGGCTTTTCTTCTTCACCAATAATATAAGCTATCAAGTCTTTGCTCATAAGATGAGCTTCCATCCTCATTGACCATGCTGCATAGTTCTCTCTATCCAACTTCTCTATTTGAAGAGAATCTCCCATCCTTTCTTCACCTGTATATTGGATTCTTCAAACTTTATGAGTAATAGATGTACCTTTACTTTGAATAATGTTCCTTTTGTCATCCTTGATGTCATATGACCTCCTTCTCAAGCTTTGCCTTCAAACTTTCACCTTTTGAACCTTCACATGTTGAATTCTTTATGACTGCAGTAGTCAGGATCCTCCTTTCTTCAATACTGATGCTCCCTGCTCTCATACCACTGATGGAGAGTATTAATCTGCAAAAGAACAAGCTACTCTTGAAGTTAGAGCACCTCTATAACAAGAGTAACTTAAACCTTCACCAATTTTAGAGGATCAATGATCAATTATAAATATTTTGAAAAAACTGTGAAGAAGATGACTACATAGAAAGTCTCTTGCACATATCTCTCTCATTAACTTATCAGTTGTGTAAAGTTTTTTATGAAACTTTGCACAAGGTGAGTGCCTACAGTTTGTGCACCTCCTCGAAGTTGAATCACTCCAAAAGATTCAATAGATCTTGAGAAATGATCTCAACAAGTTACCTATGTCTAAAACTGCTCTTCTGAAAGTTGATTTAGACACCTATAACTTCTAACACTTGCTTCTCTCAATCTAGAACCCGTTTATATAAATGATTTTAGCCATAGATGGCTTACCTTCTAACTTAGATCTTGACACCTTACTCATGAAAAACTTTAACTTGTGCACTGAGAAATGATCAAATCATTGACCATCGAGATTGCACCTGTTTCAGGAAACAGTGAACACTTCTTCATATATGAATGTTCCTACTCATAATCCTCACAGCCTGTTTACAATTACGCTCTCAAACTTTAACCATAGACTCATTAACTATGGACTTAGACATCTACAAAAGGATTCTTGAAATGATCAAGCATAGAAGGAGAATGCAAAGAAACAATGGGTGCAATTTTCTGTCATTCTTGAAGGAATTTTACAACTGAGTGATGAGAGAGATTCTACTCACTTCTAAGATGTCTAATGAATCATACAACTACCAATTTCTCTATTCACATGCTCTCTCATATCTGCCGTGACCTTTTACTTATATATATAGCCATATATATACAAGATTATGACCATACAAAATATATATATGAGTTGTCTCTAAGTTAATGTACATATGTGTACACATCTTCATCTTCTGAATATGCACTTCCTTCATGCTTCATGAAGTGGTATTTTCTTCACTCCTTGACTTCACTTCTTCACCCAGAACTTTAACCAACAGAGTTGCTATCAATCAAGCAATCAATCACCAAAAAGTAGATCAAACTAGATCTTCACTTTTCCTAGATTATAAGAAAGTGAATTGATTCCCTCCAACAACTCTTACCACCTTCATTTGAATTCAAAATCCACTTGTAGAAGTTTTGGATCACTTGTAGAGACTATATAAAGATTTTAAATCACTTGTAACATACATGGAAGCAATATACATACACTTGTGACCATCATTGTCTTACTCCATTTTTTTGCATCATCTTCTTTGACAACAATATGCTTGCAGAGGCTATTGATCTCTCTACAGAGCTCCAAATTGGATGGGAGATGGCTCATTATAAAGATATTAGTGTCTGATTTATGCTTGTAGATTTTCATAGCATTTGGTTCATTAAATTGGGAGAAATAGCAGTTTTTCTATGTCAGCATCAATCTCTACATATTCCTGAAAAATAGGAGGTACCACCATTGAGTGTCTGGTTCATTCCAATATCATAGTTTGCTTATTCCTTATACTCTTGTGCATTCTATACACTCAACCTTATATGTGTCACTTGCATAAAAGGATTTTTTTCTAATTGTAATCATGTTGGCTGCTATGAGCATTTGAAGTTCATTGTCTCTTCCTAAGACAGTAAGTTTTTTGAGCTAGTTGATGTGCAAACCTATGTGTTTTGTATCAACTCTTTTTCCTTGATGCTCTAAATTACATAGTGCATTTTATTGTACTTATCGGACGCCTATAAGGGATATTTGAGTCTCCATAAGTTCAAGGTTTGGTCTTGTGCCGGCTGGATGGACCAAACTTCATCGCTTTGAAACTCACTTTTCTACCTCCTACAAGCTTCTCCAAGTTCTTTCAGTGGTATCAAAGCTAGATCAAGATGGGTGACCGATTTTCCTGAATGATCAAGAAACTTGATCCACAAAACTACATGGCTTGACAAATAAGAATGGAGGCCTATTTGCAAGGTAGAAATCTTTATGAAATTGTAGCATGTGATGAAGCTATGCCTATTCCAAGGTCCAAAAGAGGACCTACACAAGAGGAGAAAGATAAGCTCACACTTTGGTGTGCAAGGATGCTTAAGCAAGGTCATACATACTAAACTCTATCTCTAACTTTCTATTAGCACATATTAGAGGATGCAAGACATCTCAAGTGACTTGGGATGGTCTGGAGCCAAGTTCAACCAAATGAAAAAGAAACCTAAACAAACCATCATAGAGTTTGTTACCAAGGTCAAGGAGGTTGCAGATCAGTGAGCATCCAGTGGAGAGCTGATTGAAGAAGAGGCTATCATGAGATAAACTCCTTATGATCAATCTTTCATGACAGCTTATGATAGGCAATGTCAATGTCTCATGATAGCTTATGATCTCATCATGGATGTGCAAACTCCAGACTTCAACATCTTTCTTGGAAAACTCTTCAATCAAGAGACCAACAATAGCATAAAGGAAGGTAACTCCTATCATGGTTATTCAACTCATTGAAGTGATAGGCAATGTCAATCTTTCATGATAGCTTATGATCTCATCATGGATACAAACAAGGGATGACACAAAGCACAATGTGGTGAAGATTGGTAATGCCAAAGCTTCCAATGGTAGGAAAAACATTATGAGTAAGATTCTCTATGTACCCACTATCACTAAAAACCTAATAAGTATAGGCCAATAGTTGAAAAAGGCTTACAAGTTAGGTTCACCCAACATGGAGCTTTTGTGGAAGATCTAGTCAAGGCTTCAAGAAGATAGCTAGAGGTGGGAAGCATGGTAGGCTCTTTACTTTTGAAGTACGAGAAACCAAGAACATAGCTCTATTTACTTTTGGGTCTCAAACCCTAAGTGAGCTTGAAGTGTGGCATAAGAGACTTTCTCATGTGAATGAAAGAACCTTGAAGGATATATGTAGGGATCAAAGTGTTCTAGGACTACCGAACATATCAAAGCAACACATGATCAACAAGTGTGATGCATGTCATATTGGAAATGCACAAAGACAACCATTCAACCACAAAGGCTACATCCACAACAACATATTGGACTTAGTACATACACATGTATGGGGACCAAGTCAAGAACCTTCATTGGTAGGATCAAGGTATTATGTCTCATTTATTGATGATCATAGTAGATATTAGACTATTCTATACTTCATCAAAAGTAAGAATGAAGTGTTTGATTGCTTCAAAGAGTATCTAGCACATGTGGAGAATCATACAAGTAGATCGCTCAATCAGATCTAATGGAGGGGGAGAATACTTCTCCAAAGAGTTTGATGAGTTCTTGCAGGATAAAGTATCAAAAGGGAAGTGACTACCAGGTACTCTCCTCAATTGAATGGAATTGCAGAGAGGAGAAATAAGACATTGGTTGGATAAGCCAGAACAATGCTTGAAGAGAAGAAGTTGCCACATTATTTATGGGCAGAGGCTATTTCAATTGTTGTGTACCTTGTCAATAGACTACCATCCAAATCACTTCAAGGTATGACTCCTTTTGAAGCATGGCATGGAGGAAAATCCAGTGTCGGACATTGCAAGGTTTTTGGTTGTTTAACTTATGTTCATGTACCATCACAAATAAGAGGTAAGGTTGATGAAAGGGCAACAAAGGAAGTGTTTATTGGATATGATTTAACTCAAATGGGTTATAGGTTCTATAATCCTTCAACCAAACAATTCACTACAAGTAGAGATGTTGTGTTTGAAGAACAAAGGCCTTGGTATGATCAAGACAAATAAAAGGTAACTCTACCATATGATCTTGATACTGATTCTCATCAAGTAGGAAGGAAGCATGAAACACAGGTCCAGGATCCAAGAAATGATACATATGATGACCAAGATGAAAGAGAAAATGATTACAAGCTATCTGCAAAAATAAACAATGGAAGAAAAAACAAGTCATATTATAAAATAAAACAAAATAGTAAGAAACAGAATGTGCATGATAACTTGCAAAAAAAAAAAGGAGACTTGGATATAAGGTTTATGAAGTGCATGGAATGCAAGATAATAGAGAGGGTACTCTATTGCAAAATAAGAGAGAGAAGGTACTGTATTGTAAAATAAAAGAGAGGTTATTCTATTGCAAATATGCAAGACAATTGCAAGTAAAAAGAGGCTACCTATTGCAGAGAGTATAGAGATTACAGAGAGTACATATGCTCTATGCTGAAAACTTGGAGAATTTGCAATGAAGCAAAGGAAACCTAAAAAAGAAATGCCTCTCATTTATAAGACAATGTTCCTTGATGTGACCATTTCTTTTTTTTTTTAGCAAAAATAGAAAATATAAAATTGATGCAGGTCAAGAAAATTTACATCAAAAATCCCAATAGAAAGGGAGAAAATCCCAAGGGCAAAGAGCCTCATGAAGGGGGAAAAAAGCCCCTTTCAAAGAGGAGACTGAAATATCAAAAATCCCTCACAGTACAAGATGATCAACTTGTTCATACTGTCCCAGGTCTAGTTACATCATATTTTCAATATACATCCTAATAAAGAGGGACATATTGGCTCTGATTGGAGAAGGGCACTATAACAACTTAACTCTCCACATATTACAAGGGTATTTCTTGAGGATCACAAAAGGATTAGACTCTTTTGCTGGTGCACTGATAGTAACCTTCATGCAATTGACAAGAAGTCTTTTAATCCCCATCAGACAGGTGAATAAGTAGTCTTTACATTTTTACCGTAAATTTTGATGTCCCTGTTTTTCCGAATAGACCAGAGGATTTCGGCCCTTATGAGCTGCCACAGCACAATGTCCATCTTGTTGACTTTACCAATGAGAATTTCTCTGGAGCCAGATATTTTCAGCCCATAGGTGTTACAGTAAAGATAAATGCCCTTCCAGAATCTAGAGGAAACCCTGCATTTGAAAAAGAGATGCTCTAAATCTTCTTCCATACCACAGTGGTGACAAAGACTTGCATCAATTTTATATTGTCTAGCTTTGCTGCAAGTCCAGATTCCTTTATGCAAAATCAACCATAACAAACAAAAGTGCTTGTTATCAATGGGGAGAGAACAAATTCACTGGAATCTATATCTCCACTGATGAGTAGACCAGGAGAGATTCCATTTCCTACTCAAACTGCCAGAAATAAGTCTGATGCTGATTCGAGAGCGTTTATAGTTATTATACATATCTTGAGGCACGTCAGAGATAGTAATAGTCTTTGACCACAAGTGATTTCCCATGAGAGACAGCAGCTTATTCCTTTTATCTTTTATAATCTGTTTACAAGCAAAGGACAAGGTATCAAAGTTCATTATAAAGTAATCATCAATCAATCTTCCATCTCTGTAAAGATCCTGCCAGTTAACAAAACCCATCGTTTTACACTTATTCCACATAATGGGGAGAGGGGTAATGTTAGCAGAATCAAACCAACCAATCCACAAGGAATCCTGCATTAGGAAGAAAAATTAAAAGAGAACCACACATGCAGCTTATAATTTTCTTTGACCTTCATCCAGGCATTCCAAAAATTGTAGACAAGAGAACTTCCTTTAGGCACAAGCATAGCAGGAGAAATTAGAATATCCCAAAGATGGAAGCTAGACCAACTTTTATTATTTTTAGGAAAAAATTTATTTATGTTTCTTAGGATCAAACATGCCCAAAAATCATCAGAAGACACAGCACAGAGAGTCCACTTGACAGCCATCTGAGTGGGCATCCTGGTAGGGCAAATTAAACCAAGCCCCCCTTCAAATTTTTTCATACAACAAATCTTCCAAGCAACCTTAGGAATTTTATTCCCACCCCATAAGAATCTCCTAGCAAGAGAGATGGCCTGAGACAACTGCTTTTTAGTAGGTTGTCAACAAGCCAAAAAATAGATCAGACAGGGAAGAATATAATGCTTCAACACAAAGGACCTTTGGGATAGGTTAGACTGCATGTTCATCCACTTGAAGATTTTAGCTCTGAATTTCTCTAAAACCCAATTCCATCTTTGATCATTTGTGATCTCAATCCCATGGGTATTCCCAACAGTCCGAAAACAGAACCCTTTTTGATAACGTCACACCCTGCATCCTTGACACAATCAGACACCACATTGTTAGTAGCACAGAAACTAGTTTTACTATGATTAACCATTGAGCCACTAGCAAGACAGAAAGTATTAAGACAAGTGAGAAAGGTAGTAGCAGAAGACTCATCAGCCCTCATTAGGAGGTTGGTATCATCAGCAAACATCTGCAGACAGAGAGGGGACCGAGCTTGAGGGATAACCAAACCTTTAATAGTGTCTTTATCTATTCAATCCTTGAGAAGCCACCCAAGAGCATCACTCGTGATAGCAAACAAAAGAGGGGCCAATGGACAACCCTGTCTGATGGATCTGCAAAGCTTAAAAGGGGAAGATAAATGACCATTTATTGCAACTTTAGAATGAGCATTACCAAACAATATGTTAGTAAATCTAATAAAATTACTTCCCAAACCTATATCATGAAGAGACTATAACATAAAATCCCATTCAACCTTGTCATAAGCCTCATCAAAATCAACTTTAAAAAAGAAAGCATCAGTATTAGTCTCTCTAGCATAGTCCACACCTTCCCAAATAGTATTGATAGCATCAACAATGTACCTACCAGAAATAAAACCTTTTTGCTAAGGGAGAATGATGCTATCCATCAAAGGACTCAATCTTCTGGCCAAGGAGGAGGCATAAATTTTGTACAAAGAAGTTAGACAGGAGATAGGTATCCAATTGTTGAGATCATCCTTTGGACCTCTTTTATGAATCAGCTTAATCACCCTAGTATTGATGAAGGTAGAAAGGGATCCTCTTCTTATGGCTTCTTTCTAGATCTAGAGAATAATGGGAACCAACACATCTTTAAAAACCTGAAAGAATTCATTTGGAATGTCATCATGTCCAGGAGACTTGCCAGGCCTCAATTTACTAATGGTTTCTCTAACCTCACTAGCAGATAGGGGGAGATCAAGGAGGGAGACCAAGCCAAGAGGAACCATTTTTTTCCTACACTGGGCAATGGCAGCTCTTGCACTCCAGATGTGGTCCCCTCTCTTGGGAGGCATATAAAAAACATTGGTAAAGAAGCAAACAGCCTCTTGAAGGTTCTCCTTCACATTAGAAGCATAACCACCAATACGTATTTTAATCAGAGGGATAAAATCTCTAGCTTTTTTCTTTATCATAATCTCATACATATGTTTATTAGGTTTATCCACTTTCCTAGCCCAAAATTCTCTAGACGTGGCAAGGGCACCACAAGCAAGAAGATAGTCCTCATACCTCACCTTTTCCTGAAGTTCTAGGATCTTCTCTCTCTTATCACAAGAGAGAAGATTAGAATTCTCTATCTTATCAATCTCCTTAATAAACATCATCCTTCTTTTGTACCTTATGTCCTTAGCCTTCTTTTTGTAGACAGTAAGGATTCTTTGAATTTTCCTAATAGCTTCCTCCCAAGCTTTAAAAGGGGAACAACCCACAACAAAATGATCCTAAACAATTTTGATAATTTCATCTTTCACAACAGGAATTCTGATAAGGGACATGTCAAGATGAGGCTAGCATGCCCTATAATTAGGGTTATTTCCAAAAAGCTTAACAATAAGCGAAGTGTGGTAAGACAAATGCAGAGTAGGACCAACAATACATAAGCTACTCCAAAGATCATGAAACCTATTAGTGTTCATGTAAAATCTATCCAACCTAGCAGAAAGCCTATTATTAGTACTCTTATTACACCAAGTATGACCAGTATTGATAGAGACATCAAACAAATTGTGAAGATTGACCATATTAAACCAACAATTTTTTTCATGACCATCAAGAATATTATTACTATTATCGTTCCTATCAGAGGAGTTGGTCACCATATTAAAGTCACGTGTAAGAATGATGTCACCATTAAGCTCACCAATTTCCTCCGAGCACTTGGCCGTGTCCAGAGAAGAATGCCTAGTCACCAGACTTGGGCAATCTTTAATCAAGTGGCTTTGCTTATAACAAAGAAAACCAGCATAAGGCAGATTTTTGTAAACGACTTTTTGTTCATGTAGTTTGTATCCTTCAGAATTTTTTAACATAAGCACAGGTTTAATACTCTTAGACATGTCAACCTCAATTAGCATTTGAGGATCCCATTTAGGATTAAATCCATTTCTAGGTTTCTATCCCAGCACTTTTCCTAACTGATTTCCCAATTGTTCAATCCATAGGTAAAATTCAACAAGAAGGTCAGGGAATTCAATTCAAACAGGAACTTTAGTAGGTTTAGCCCCCCTTGGGTTAAAGCTAGGAAACCATTTGAAGAAGGAAATAGGAGTATTTCTGATTATCCAATGACCTTCTGCAATAACCTCCATAGCATTATGAGCATCCTCAAAAAAGAACAGGAAATAATTATTGGGCAAATACTGTATATGTTTAGCAAACAAACCTCTACTTTCCCAGTTAGATCTCATCCAATTTTTTAGGTTTTCTTGAGCAGGCCTAGCTCCATGACAAAGATCTATCACCACCTTCTCAGAGAGATGATTGTTCCACTTCTCCAACGAATTAGTTTCAATGACCAGAGTGCAATCATCTCTATCTTCAATCTCCCGATCCAGGTTGATAGTATGTTCAGGGTAAACCCTAGGTGAATCCCTAATTCTACTGTCATCCCCTTCAATCTTCTCTTTACCCTTGTTAACTTTATTCATAGCCAAAGGAGAAAGAATACCAGGAAAACCTTGAGAAGTGAACATAGAAAATGGTCCTGTCTACGATTGGACGACATTCGTGTAAGACACATTTAGCTGCTTCTGCTGCAAAAAGGCTTGGCTCGGATTTACCTGGTGCTCACCGCTCGGAGAAGTATTTACGCGCGCACTAGTGACCATGGCCCTCACATTGTCGGGGTCAAAAGTAGGGTTCAACATCGTGATTAGAACATCATGCAATCCATTCTGCAGTACTGAGGAACTCGCGAGCCCATCTCTGAGCGCTTCATGCAAAGACATGATACAGGGCAACACTAAAGAACTCCAAGAAAGAGAACCCCCCTCGCGGGGGGTGCAAGAGCACGCGACCAGAACACAGAGGAGGGAGGGCAGAGTACCGACTCAAACCCTAACTCATCTTCCTCTTGATGTGGCCATTTCACTTTTTCCTTTAGAACAGTTTTTAAAATTTGTTGAACCCATTTTGGGTGACCCGAACGGACTGGTGTTAATGGGCACCAGTGTGTTGAAATTTCAAATTTTGGTTCACCCAAAAAGTGGGTTTTTCCCTCGAAATCCGACCCATGGTTCTCATGTGCGAGGGCTATCCACGCCCATTTCCATCCCGTACATCACACATCGTGCAAATCCTATTAAGTTGATGACCTTAGCAATCTTTGTATAGTCTTCTGTACTGTTCAACCTTCCCTCTCCTTTTCTAGCAGCCATAGTTTTTTTTTTAATATAAAGGAAGTTCGGCATTAGCCTACTCTCCCAAAAAAGTACAAGAGAAGGGGACTAGTGCCCACGGGACCCCCCAAATCCCAGAAAGCAGGGGAAGCTTTTATAGAGCTTAGATGGCATTATAAAGAAGGTTAATTACCCTCTCATCACCCTCATGTGGGGCCCACTTGGGTTTAAGCTACTTATTGATCAAAAGGAGTACTTGATGATGCCTGAAGGGGGGGGGGGATTTCTTACAGTTAACAATCCTTTTGCCAAGGAGGAACACCGATTTCTCAATTGACCACTCTTTGGGGGAGTCACGGAAGTTGAAAGCACATCTTTTTCGCCATATTTTCCATAGGACCTTCCCTCTGATGGCGTTCTAGAAAGTCATGGAGCAGCCGATCGCTTCTTCTAGCAGGGCTTGCTGCCACATCAGTGCTGCATTGGATCTGGACTAACGTCACGTATTCTCGGGTGTCCTCGGAGATCCCTAGCAGATCAAAAGGGAAGCAAGGCAAAGGAACCCCCGATGGAGGAAGCTAAGGCGTGGAACTGGGAAGCGAGGACGCCCTGCTCCATGATTAGGAGAAGTTTGCTCGTTTGTCGACAGTCGTGGAGGAGAGCCTTAATGGTGATGAAGATTGATTGGAGGCGGCGGAAATTGGAGACGGCTGAGGGTGAAATCCACACGCCACTGTCACGCACATCCTCGAAGAGGGATAGGAGGCAGGCAGCGCGGCGGCAGGCGGTGGCCACGTTGACCCTCTGGCATACTTCCGTCTTCTTCCAGAGGCTGAGTTCTCTGCCAGCTGTGATTAGGCCGTTGAGGAGGGCAAGGGTGGACGAGTCAGAGGATGCTGCGGAGAGGATGTATGGCGGAAATGATGGCGCATCCGCGATGACAAACGGCTGCTATACAGAGTCGAGCCCTGATCCTTAACGTATTCAGAAGGAAGGTGAGGGGTGTGACTGCATCATTGGATGAGAATCCATCATTGAATCTTGATCTGGTTGGATCAGCATCATTGGATGAGAATCCATCGCCAGCGGAGTACACTGTACTATTGACCTAGCCAGGATGTTCTCTCACTGACTCACTACCATTGACCTTGCCAGAAGGGTGATGGGTTACAGAAGAACACTATGAAATTTCTGATGGTTTTGTTTTGATTTGTTTTATTTAAATTAGAAATAGTTTTAGTTTCTAGAACAGAAATCAGAAAGTTCAAACCACCCAACCGCTTATATATTCAGACCCAAACCACCTGACCTCTTACATATTCAGAAAACGATGTCAAATTGCAATCAAATCAATGAAATGTAACAAATGGGGTGTTGGATTCAACCCCTACTAGTTGTGGTTGGGGTCTTAGGTCAATCTTCAAACCTAGAACACTATGAAATTTCTGATGGTTTTGTTTTGATTTGTTTTATTTAAATTAGAAATAGTTTTAGTTTCTAGAACAGAAATCAGAAAGTTCAAACCACCCAACCTCTTATATATTCAGACCCAAACCACCTGACCTCTTACATATTCAGAAAACGATGTCAAATTGCAATCAAATCAATGAAATGTAACAAATGGGGTGTTGGATTCAACCCCTACTAGTTGTGGTTGGGGTCTTAGGTCAATCTTCAAACCTAGTTTTTTTTGTCATTTTCGAATCATTATAATTGTCTCACTTTTGGGTCATTTTAACCTTTGCATTGTGAGATACGTGGGTCCCATGGGTACTATGCTTGTTCACTTATGCATTTGTTCTTTCAATCAATTGAAGCAAGGGAGATTAAGCTTTGGCTGAACTCTCTTGAGAAGAAAGAATATCAGGGGTATAATAATGCAAGGTGCTAAGCTTTCATGATGCCATATGTAAATGTTTCCATTCGTCTACCATGTGAACATAGACGTCGAAGCATATATTTTACAAATGTATTTTACTCTTGCTACCACAAAGATGGTTTGATTATTGTTGCTAAATTAGATAAACTAGATGTATAGTTCTTGCTAAAGTTTGAATGTTGTACTTGCATTCGCATTTTAATTGAAGCAAAGTGGAGGAAGAAAACTTTGTCAATGATTGCTTTACTCTTTTATTCAAAACAAATGATAGACCATCCATAGATATCAACACAGATATTTCTTGTCGCTTCTCTCTTTTCTTTGAAGGAAATCTCGTTAGAAGGTATGAAATCTTCTCTTGTTTGTTTGTTTTCTCTCAAGGAGGATCATTATAACATATCATAACTTAAGCCAAGCTTAAAAGAAATCTTCTTCCATATTTGAACAATCATCAAATACAAGTGGAACTAATGTGGAGAAATGCTCCATAAGAGCAACAAGCAAAGTCAACCCCAATTATTAAAGAAAAAATAAAAATGTTGTCAAAAGTACAAGAGAAATGTTCTCAAAGTTTGCTTCAAAACGACAACATTGAAGGAAACATAAATTGTTCAATCATAAAGAAAATAAAGGCATCTAATTCGAAGGTTTTCAAAGTAGCACCTATCAAAACGACTTTGCTGTTTTATGCCATGATACATATCCGATTAGGGGTTTCACTTAGATAAAATGTACGGTGTATGTTGGTGAATTGAATCCTTTAAAATTTAACGTTCTAATATTTGTAAGATCATTAACGCCTATCAGGTTTTTAATTACAACTCTATTGGTTGTGATCATGTATTGCTTCATTAGCTATGCCTTTTTCTTTTTTTTTTATATATATGGGAAGTTCGGCATTAGCCTACTCTCCCAGACTTGAATTAAATAAAGAAAAGTACAAGAGAAGGGGACTAGAGCCCACGGGACCCCCCCAAATCCCACAAAGCAAGGGAAGCTTTTACTGAGCTTAAATGGCATTACAAAGAAGGTTAATTACCATCTCATCACCCTCATGTGGGGCCCACTTGGGTTTAAGCTTGTTATTGATCAAAAGGAGTACTTGATGATGCCTGAAGGGGGGGGGGGGGACTTCTTACAGTTAACAATCCTTTTGCCAAGGAGGTACAATGTTTTCTCAATTGACCACTCTTTGGGGGAGTCACCGAAGTTGAAAGCACATCTTTCCCGCCAGATTTTCCATAGGACCTCCCCTCTAATGGCGTTCCAGAGAGTCGCGGAGCCGCCGATCGCTTCTCCCAGTAGGGCTTGCTGCCAACAGAGATGTTTCTCAAGTCCAATTTTCTTTCCAACCGTCTACCAGAGTCTGATGGAGTTGGGGCAAGTAAAGAAGATGTGTGAAACATCTTCGATAGACCGGAGGAATCCCACAAAATTTTCTAGCCTTAAGGTTGGTGCAGATTCCATGATGTAGAATTTGCCATAAGAGGACAGACTTTTTGATTTCTATGAGGGGGTGCCAGATAGCCATGAACTTCATGTCCCATCGAAGCCGCATCCATGATAGGCACCACTTCTTGTTGAGGTTAACCTGATAGTCAATCGTTTCTTTGATGTTCGGGATTTTTGATAGGCTATTCCCATTGTGCCATTTGAGACCAAGCGAGCTCGACGTGTCATGTCCCATGAGAAGGCGAACTTTGTGTTGGTCCCAGGTGAGAAATTTGCTTTGCAAAGTGTTCCATTCTTTGTATGAAATGTTGACGCAAGGGTCAATATCCTTGAAGTTGATCCATTGGTTGGTGTCTTGTTTCCAAAGATGTTTCCATTTTTTAAAGCCTTTGTTCCATAACTTCTTGGCGTTTTGAATGTTCCAAGATTCCACACTCCGGATGCCATGGATCGGAAACCAGATAGAGTCGTTTTGTCTGATATCGATTGCCCACTTCCAGTCTTCACTTATTCTTGTGTACCTTTTGACTTTATTCCAGCTCTTCCATAGGGAGCACACGAGATTTGAGCCTTTCGTGAAGACGGGGATCAGGGAAAATAGCAAGGTCAAGATGTAAAGATTCTTCCAATTTGGGAAACGCATGAGAGCCAGCTCATTCTTGTTTCTAAAGATCAACTTGGCCCAGGAGGCCTCCCTGTTGCACCAAGCCTTAATCATCCATTTGGCTGCCAGTTTGTTAGCCATGCACCCAATGTCCAGGATACCAAGTCCCCCACTATCTCTATGGTTGCTGTAGATGGATCATTTGATTTTAGGCACCCCCCTCCTATTGTGGTCGCCCGTCCAAAGGAAGTTTCTACAAATACTATCCGGGTTTGGACAGGTCTTGCTCTTTCGGTCTCCAACAAGAAAGGAAATAAATGGTAGATGATAAGAGGAACGTGTTGATAACCATAGCACGACCAGCAAGATTGATTTGCATACCTCTCCAATAGTTAAGCTTGTTTTCGAGTTTGGCCAGCACCCAGTTCCACCCTTTTTCCATAGAGACGCCAAACCCCAAGGGAATCCTAAGAAGCCGAAAAATTTGGCCGTGCGGAATGATTTGACAGCCATGATCAATGAGAAGGTTGGGCTGTGATCCAAGAATAGCTCTAAAGGCCATCTTAGAGTGGTTGATTGTGGATCCAAAGGCTTCACAAAAAGTAGCCAGACACCTGCAGAACGTCTCCAGAATGGTACTATCATTGTGAATAAACGCATTCATATCATCGGCAAAAAGTCTCATGGTGATCTGACTGTGGTCTTGAGGCAAACAAAGGCCTTTGATATTACCAGCTTCCACCTGATGCTCCACCAGCCTGCTTAGCCCTTCCGTGGCAATGACAAAAAGAAGGGGAGCCAATGGGCACCCTTGTCTGATAGATCTTCTAAGTTTGATCACCTTCGAAAGTTTGCAAAGGCACAGAAAAAGAAGGGCCCCAAATTTTTTTCGATTTGGACACTCAATTTTTGTATCATAACCATTTTGTAACATATTTTCCAGTGTAAATGCACTAGAGGAGTCCTCTAGATGCATACCCATGAAGATTAGTAGCTTACTCATGTAAATTAGTAGGAAATTAGCCTTTTAGTGAATAAAGTGCCGGTCTCTTATGTGAAAGGACCATTTTTAGGGCACATGTATATAAGTCAATTTGTGACTCTTTGTAAAGACTTTTTGCCATTGTGAGAATGAAGAGCACAGAATTTCGAATTTGTGTCTTCTCCTCTCTGTATCATCTTCTTTGTGAGCTTGTGTGCATGTGTGTTGCTTGGAAAGAGTGTTAGGAAGTGTTGTCTATCCATGAAAGTGTTTATCTACTGTTGTTAAGGTGTGTGTGAAGTGTAGGAAGTGCACAAGTGTAGGAAGGTCATTCTCACGACTTAGTATTTTGCTCATAACTTGAAGTAGAAGCATCAGAATTGAGTGAAAATACCACCATTGGATGCGTCTTCTCGAGAACTTTGAAACGCATATGCTATTTATATATTCGGAGTTCGAAGTTGAGAGAAAAGCTCAATTTATTATTGTTGGCTGCTGCTCCAAGTATCGTGACACCATGACTGACAGTTGAAGCTTGTTTGAAATAGTCTTAGCCTTGTTTCCACTCTTTGGGAAGCTCATTTGCATTAATCATCATTTGGATGCATGTCTTCATACACTCGGCTAGGTTTTGATACTGATTGGATTGATAAATAAAGTGTGAATCCCCACTATATGCACTTGAGGGGGATTGAGGTATAGTCTCTTTCCCCACAAGTCCCTAGGTTGGACCTTAGGTACACATGTTTTTGGCGTCGTTGCCGGGGAGTGTCGAATCAAACCGAGGCATTCGTGTGATGGTAAGTAGCTTTTAGCATTGAAGTGAGTAGAGGAGTTGTGAATTTCTCTTCTTTGGTAAGTCACATTCATCCGCACTTACTACTTCTCACTCTTGAAGTGTGTGTAGTGAGTTGTTAGTCTAGGGAAGTGAGTGGAGTGAGTAGAGTAGGAGGAGGAAGGGAGTAGGTTAGGAAACCAGAGTAGTTATTAATCTTAGCTTTGTTGAAGTCTTTGTAGTTAGCAGAATTTTTCAAAAGGTATAAAAACCAAAAAATTGTCATTTTTCAAGTCACTTGTGTCTAGAACAAGTATCGTGAGAGAATCTGTCAAGTGTCGTGAGCTGAGATCAGGGTTTTTGAGCTTTGCAGAGCGAGCAAGAGGGATAAGAGAGTTGGAAAAAGCCTCAAAGGTGAGCACACTACTGATTCTTTGTGCATAACTCCTTTTGAAATCAAGTTTTCAAAAAAACGACCTGTGTCAAGTATCGTGAAAGTCATCCAGGGGTGAAGAAAGTTTATTTGTGTGATACAGACTGAGGGGAGAGGGTAGATGAGCTTTAGAAACACTTATATGCATTTAAAATCCAAAAAATCCTGTCAAAAAAATTGGAAAAGTATCTAGTATCCTGTTCTCCCGCGGTTGAGTATCATGATACTTGAGTATCGTGATCTCCTGTGGTCGAGTATCGTGATACTTGGCCTTGTTGAATATCGTGTATCGTGGAACTCTCTTCGTGATACCTGTCAAAGTGTCGAGTATCGTTGAATTGGGTCTGATGATACATGTCAAGTATTGAGTATCAGTGAGATACATGTCAACTCTTCCCGATACCTATCAAGTATCGTGTATCATATTCCTCAAATATTGTGTATCATGGAGGAAGCTTTCGCGATACTTGGTGCATATCAAGTATCGTCGGGAATTTTCTTGCGATACTTGTGAACTATCAAGTATCGTGAGACACGGCCAGGCCAAGTACCGAGTATCACGTCCATCAAACATCGTGTATCGTGACCCTCTCAGGTGCCTTATATCGTGTATCGTCTAGTTTGAGTATCGTGTATCGAGTTTTCTCAAGTATCGTCTGGTTCAAGTATTGAGTATCATGGATTTTTTTAGGGTTAAGTATCCTGTGTGGTGGATTCTTTGTCAGTATTATTCCAACCCAATTTCCTCTAGAATTCAGACTCTCAGTAAAGAATTCTAGGATTTGGAGGTTAATCAAGTGAGATTGGAAGTGGTCAAGTGAATGAACCTAAGATTTGGAAGAACCCTAGGAAGCAGAAGAAGTGTGATTTCCTCTGTAGGAAGTGTAGCTGAACTAAGTAGCCATTCACAGTACTCCGAAACCTCTAGTGAGTCAGAGGAAGAAATTCCCATGGCTTTAGAGGACATGCAAAATACAGTACCAATGATTGGCATGATGTCAATTATTGAGGGTGAATATCGGACATCTTTAGAATACGTGACCACCAACCAACATGAGATACCTATCTACCTAGATGGTCTAAACCGATGAGTGGCCAGACTGAAGATTGCTTCAGATGCTTACATAGTGCCTAGGCTAGCATTTAAGTATGCAGGAGGATTTTATATGGACAAAAGGGATATCCAGTATGTTGTTACAGAACACCCTGAAAAAATCAATGAACTTGGGGAAGAAAACAATGCTCACAACCTTAATGAAGAAGGAAATGAAGAGCAAGTGACCACCCCTAGGGGGATATCTATTGTTGTTAGGGTTTGGAGAGGAGATCTAGTTTCGGAAGATGATTCCCTAATGGATGTGTATTTGATGATTCCCTCTTCATTATGGGAAGTAGCCTCTAATTACTATCTACGAGTTACAAGATCATGAATTCCCCACCATTATCACATATTTGGACAAAAACCAAAGGAGGTACTTGCCTCTAACGGAGTTAGAAAGAGCAGAGTTGAAATATCAGAACATTCCAGTGTTCCCTCCTAGGGATCAAGCCACTACTTCACAAAACCCTCATGGAACCTTTCAAGATAATTCATATCAACAATTTGGACAAACACAACAAATGCATATACCGGTCAGACCCCATGTGCAGTTTGTTATACCGACAAATAACCCTAACTATCGACCTCAGCCACCTGTGGACCCAAGGAATGGAATTCCTGCCCCAATCAGACCACCTGTAGTAAGAGGACCTAGTATACCCATAGGAAGACCAGTTTTTCCGGTGATACCTAGACCACCTGAAGCAGGAAGAAGATTAAGACCTATTCAAGTTGCCAAATGCATGAGAAACCATTATGATGGCTCTAGTGAACCTTACAATCATATAGCTGAATTTAAGCAAGTAATCAGAGCCGAACAAGTGGAAGACTTCTTGATCCAATATGAATCTTTTGGTCTAACTTTGACAGACAGAGCTTTAGCTTGGTTCCAACCATTAGATCCTAATAATTTTCAAAACATGGAACAATTCTATCAAGAATTAATTGAAGAATTCACCAAATCTGGGATTAAAAACAACTCTTCCTCATTGATCCATAGTTTTAAGCAAGCTCCTACCGAATCAGTGAGATTGGCAGCAAGAAGATTCAAACAATCTGTGGATAGATGCCCTATTGAAGAGAGGCCCACTCAAAACAAGATGGTGTCATTATTTCTGGAAGGATTGGTGAATGGATCATTAAGATCTTTGGTATACGTGAAAAGAGTTCAAACTTTGCAAGAATGTATGAAGGAATGTATCGACCTAGAAGACAATCTAGCAGAAGATCTGAAAATACCTCAAGGTAGTGTGAAAAGTGAAGATTCTGCCAGCAGCACATCAAACCCTTAGAACAATGTAGAGGAAATAGCCGACTTAGTAACGAAGAAACTAAACGTTCAAGGATAGAGGAACTACCCCAACAACCCAATGAGAGTACCCATGCTTAGAAGATGTATGTATTGTGGAGGTGATCATCCTTCTCATTTGTGCACTAGGGGCATAGTCCCACCACCTACGTATGCTTACAATAAACCACCTGTCTCGGGCCCTCTACAATATTGCAGCATAGAACAAAAGTACACAAATCACAGCACAGAAAATTGTCCTAACAATAGGCAATCAAGACTGGTACAACCTACCATGAGACCTTATGGATACCCTCAGAGAGATCAAGGAGGAGAAGCCTTTAGATATCCCACATATCAGCAGCAAGGACCAGTACCATGACCATATGCTTATCAAGGGTACGCTCAACCACAACCGGTGTTAGGACAACAACCGCCCCACCCTCAAAATGTTGTCTCAGTGAAAGTAGCTCGACAGGAAGAGAACCCAGAGAGAGCAATAGTTCCAGCCACACCGTTGACTAGTAACAAATCATATGACCCATCTTATGACCATAGTCAAGGAGATTATTCCACTTATGAGGGCACTATAATTGAATATGGACAAATGTACGACCCATATGCATATGGCATGGAAATACCAGATTGTTCCTCCGGATATGAGTAGGACTATGTGTCATTGATGTACACAGCTCCCAGAGCAACCATACCCCCCCGACCTATGAACAGACCGCTTGTACCTAAAGGACCATGTTATAGATGCGGAGGTGATCATTATATCAGAGAATGTACACTACCAAACCCACCACCACCACAGCGAGTCTGGGAAGGATACTATAGTGATTGTGGTAAAGAACACCTTTTTAGAGATTGCCCCAAGAACCCCAACAAAGTTAACTCGAACGTGCAGATCAATGTGATAGAAGTGATAGAGTCGTGAGGGAGTGATAAGGAGTACACCATAAGGAAAAGAAACTACAACAAAAGAAGGAAAATGAAAAGAATGAACAAGATCACAAAGAAAAACAAGAGGTGGAAGGAGAAATTTGGAAAGGGAAGTCTAAAAAAGAAGAGGTAGGATCAGTTTTAGCAGATCCCATGCCCGAAGAGTAAGACATGTGGATTCAGGCGTACAAGGCACGAATAAGAGCAAGACCTACCATTGAACAACATGAAAAAGAATATACTAGAGGTGACCTAGAGAGAGAAAGACTGGAGATATGCAAGAAATTAATTGAAGTAGCTCAACAAACCTTAGAAAAACCTGTCTGTAGACTACCCAATTCACGAATTACTGAAAAAGAATTCCAAGAGTGTGTCATCCCTAATGACCCCGAGAAACCCAAAGAAGGTGAGACACATAATTGAAATCAGTGCGAGGATAAAAGAGAAGGATCCTATGTCCCCGAAGTAGATGGTGAATGGCCTAAAGATTTGTGGGCAAGAGTCCAAGAAGACAGATGGAAGAAAGTGGAAGGAATTGAACCACCCTTTGAAGAGCTAGAAGCAGAAGGTGAAATAGAAGATTCAATACCTGAGCTGAATTCAGAAGGATTATTACAAGTTGATCCAAGTGACAAAGAAAATGACAGTGTCAAGGTTTTGCCAAATTACACAGGGGAATACGAACGTAATTCTGAATTAGTGCATCCCCTCAATAAGAAAGAAAGAATAGAACCCATCGGTCCAAACATCGGATATCGTACAACATCTTAGAAAAGTAAAAATCCCTTGTACTCTAACATTGGAAGAATTTTTGAAGATCAAACCACATTTGAAGGAGAAATTAACCAGTCATTTGGAGATCAAGGTGGAAGAAAAGGAGATGTCTGATGAAGTAAACAGAGTAAAAATCCCACTGGATAAGGTTGGAGATTTCAGTGAGGGAGATGAAGGAAACACTTGCCTTCCAATTACCGATAGGGGTTACACCACTAAAGCCATCTTAGATTCTGGAGCTGGAGTAGGAGTCGCTACTAAAGAAATCTGGGAGAAATGGGGAAAACCAGCTTTAAGACCAATGTGCATGAAGATACAAATGGCAGACGGACACACTGAACGACCCTTGGGATTATTGGAAAGAGTAACTTTCACTACCTTTGGAGTTGAATTTGAGCACACCTTAGCGATCTGTCAATTTGAAAGGGCTAGCAATTATGAAATGATACTTGGAAGATCCTTCATGAGACAGCTAAGGGTAGTGCAGGATTGGGGAAAAGACGCGGTATACCTACAACATGAAGGAACCACCACAAGAATAAATCTCGACACATATACATATCAAGATGTCCCCCCCTTGCAATGGAATCAGATTCATCAGGAGGAAGACGATCAGTCGATTCACAATATAGGTTCAAGCAACCAATCTTGGATGAATGAAGACACTCATCTATGGATATGCCAAACTGCGAAAAAGGAAGAGGATAGAAGGAAAGGATGGCAGCAAGGGCAAGGAGTTGCTAGGTCTGTACAAGATCCAGCTTACATGCCTCAAGTATTCCTAGATGAAGAATTCGAACCTCATGGTTGGATGGAGATTTTAGCTACCCTAGATGTGTGTAAATGAAGAAGTAATAACTATGAATGAATGCATTGATGAGGAATGATATGATGTTAGTCTATACGTGGTAGTTCTTCAAGAGGCTGAAGAAGGAGAAGTGATAGAAAAAGAATGGAAGGAGGACTATGAGAGCATTGAAATGGAGTAAGAACAAATGGAACCTGAAAGTGGAAATCAAGGAGTAAGTGTCATAATTAATGAAATGAATCAAGAAATGACACAGGCAGAAGAGCTTGGATTAGATAAAGAACCAGAAGATGGAGAAAATAAACCTCAAGATCAATTTGAAGTGCCGGCACACTTCAAAAACTATGAAGTAGAAGAGAGGAAAATTGTTATTGAAATGCCAAAACGTGAAGCACAGCCAGGAATAGCATATGACAACAAAGAACAAACCAGAAAAATAGTAGTAACCTTAGAGGAAGGAGAGGAACAATGTACTTTTATAGGACAGGATGTCTCTATGGAGGAAGAACAAGAATTAATACGACTCATACGAGAATACAGGGATGTCTTTGCTTGGACATATAAGGATTTGAAAGGAGTAGATCCTTCTATTTGTGCCCATAGAATCCCTATGACATCTGAAGCCAAACCTTCAAAACAAAGACCATACACATATAACAATGTTTACTCAGCAAAAATCAAGGAAGAGATAGATAAGTTGTTAGGTGTTGGGTTCATTTATGAGATCGGACATACGGAATGGGTGTCACCTTTGGTGGTCGTACCGAAAAAGAATGGAAAGTTAAGGGTATGCATTAATCTGAAAAAAGTAAATGCTACAACCATAAGGGATAGTTACCCATTACCCATCACGCATCATCTTTTGGAAAGAGTGGCAGGAAAAGAAGTTTATAGTTTTTAAGATGGCTTTTTCAGGGTATAATCAGGTAGCCATTGCTCCCGAGGACCAACATAAAACAACCTTTGCAACTGAATGGGGAGTATACGCCTTTAGGGTTATGCCTTTTGGTCTAACCAATGCCCCAGCTACCTTCCAAAGGCTGATGTGCCATGTATTTAAGGAGCTTCTGAGAAAGAGTATGGAGGTATACGTGGATGATTTATGCACTTATTCAACTATACGATCAGAGCATATCCCTGAACTAGGAAAGATCTTTGTTAAATGTCGACAATATAGAGTATGCCTCGATCCAGAAAAGTGTGTCTTCATGGTTCAACAAGGAAAGATACTAGGGCATATTGTCTCTAAAAATGGAATTTCAACTGATGAAGACAAAATCAAAGTGATTCTGGATTTTCCAAGACCAAAGACTGCGAAAGCATTTATGGGACATTGCGGATACTATCGAAGATTTATACATATGTATGCCATAATTGCTAGACCTCTTTATGCACTATTGTCTCAATTTAATTGGACAGAAGAATGTGAAAAAGCCTTTAATGAATTAAAGAGTCGATTGAGTTCAACACCAATCCTTCGAGTACCTAATTGGAACAAGCCATTTCACATTCACATGGATGCTTCCAAGTTTGCCATTGGTTGCATCTTAGCTCAACCTGCAGATACAGGAAAGTTAGACCACCCTATAGCCTATGCCAGTAGACAGTTGAATCAAGCGGAGCGCAATTATACCACCACTAAGAGAGAAGGCCTAGGGATGGTGTACGTGGTGAAAAAGTTTAGACACTACTTATTGGTAAATAAATTCAAAGTCTTCATTGATCATCAAGTCCTACTGTACTTAGTCAATAAGCCGTGTAATACGGGACAACTAGTACGATGGTTTCTATTGTTGATGGACTTTGATTTTGAAGTAGTAGTCAAGAAAGGGAATACCCACATTAGAGCAGATCCCTTATCAAGAATGACACATGGAGAACCACCCATAGGAGTACCGAATGATCTGCTTGACACTTACCTTTTTAAACTCGAAGTATGTCCCCAATGGGCAGAAAAGTTGATCCCTATACTCACGTATGGACTTAAACATGGGATCACACCAAACCGAAATCAAGATCTATGGAAGACAAAAAATCTTCATATCATTGCTGGAAGTCTATATCACCAAGACTCAAGTGGATTACTCATGAGATGCGTAGAAGAGGACGAACAAGAAATGTGGCTTCAGAAAGCACATGTAAATCAATGGAAAACTCATTTAAATGTGAACGGAACATTGCAAACACTGAAGAGATTAGGCATATATTGGCCAACCATGCAGAGGGATGCACATAACTATGTATCAGCCTAGCCAACTTGTCAAGAACGAAATCCAGAAGAGAACTCTATGTTATGCTACTCCACAGTGGCACCAAGGTGGAGCATGCCTCTGGTAAAGTTCTTGAAGACCCAAGAGTACCCAGAAGGAGCCATTCTAGCAAGGAAACGTGCACTCACAGAACAAAGCAAGGACTATGTCCTTGTAGCAAAACAACTCTTTAAACGAGGAAGAGACAATCATTTACGAATGTGCATTCATGAAGACGAGTATCTTGCGGTCTTAGAAATGGCACATGTTGAGAGTGATGGATGGATGCACTCAGGAAATCAGTTGGTGCTGCAAAACCTGCTTCACACCTGCCCTCTTTACTCTTTATATATGCTTAGTACACAAGCTTAGCTTCCAAATGACACAAAGAAACCATATATGTACTTTGGAAATGGTTTGAGTAAAGATCAAACCAAAACAGATAACTTGGTACTTCAAAATCAAGAAAAAACTTTCTATTCCTGTAGTGATACCTGCTCAGACTTTTACTCAGTGTGTCCAGCACACTTAAAATTGAAACAATTCCTTTTGGGAGTATCAATATACCTTAGTAAGCTACCAATCACAAGTGGAATCACTTCAATTGATAAACTATGCACTGAGAAATAAGTTTAGCAAAACTATAATCACCCCCGACTTTTCAGGAACTCTGCAGACAAATACCAGTGTGCACTTCGACTCGATTTTCTCCCAAATGGCTGAATGGAATCCTTTGAGATTTTGTATGCTTGTAGTAGACTTTGAGCTGGTTCCAATGAGCTATAGATCTCTTGATTTGGTTCAGTAGATCCAGAGATATGCCCTGATGAAGTTGACAGACTTAGAATAGGTGACTCAGACAAAACAGAGATGATGAATGTATACTTCTATTGATATATGTGTTTGTACAATCTCATTAGCTTGCCAAGCACAGCTAAATGAGGTATTGTGGTGTTGGCTATGAAGTAGCACTCACACACAATGAGTTACAATGATCAAAATGACTCGGGGAGTGAGCTGAAGTGGCAGGACTAACCGCGACTTTTTGATTGTGTCTTTTATAGAGAATGAGTTGAGATTTGAATTTGAATTCAAATTCAAATCTCCTATATTCTCTACTCTAGAATTAAGGAGATATTCTCTCCAATCATTCCACCCAAAAAATCCACGACTTAATCAATTAGGTGTGATGTAAATGAATGCCAAGTCATATAGACCTTTTTACAATGAGTAAAAGATAATAACTCATAAGTATGAGTTCCTATGCTTTATCCTTCATGTAGAGATATCCTTCAAGGGTTCCAAGTCCATCTTCCAAGGTTCCAAGATTCCAAGCCAATGTGTGAAGGCTTGATATGCACCAACAGCTCCCCCTCAAGCCAAACACTTTGGCTTAAGTTTTCTTCTTCATTCTTCAATTACTTCCTGCAATCCAATCATAGATTTGAATGTGCATAACTTGTTTCCATCCAATGCCTTTGTAAGTAAATCTGCACATTGCATATTAGTAGATACATATGTCAATTGTATATCTTTACTTAGCAATTTCTCTCTCACATAGTGGTAATGAACCTCTATGTGTTTTGTTCTGGCATGATAGATTGGATTTGCTGCAAGGTGAAGAGAACTAGTGTTGTCTCCAAATATGATAGGTGGTCTTGTGAGTAGACCTAACTCTGTATATAGAAGCTTCAACCAGATAGCTTCTTGAGTAGCATTTGCAAGCCCTCTATACTCTGCTTCAGTGGATGACAATGCCACTGTAGGTTGCTTCTTAGCTGACCAAGAGATAGGCTTATCTCCTGCAAAACAAACATACCCTGAGGTGCTTCTCCTATCATCCTTGCATCCTGCCCAATCTGCATCTGAGTAAACTTTTATGTCAATATCTGATGTATAAGGAAAATACAAACCATGACTTTGAGTTCCCTTGAGGTACTTCAAGATCTTCTTAGCTGCCTCTAGGTGAGGTATCCTTGGTTTGTGCATGAATTGACTAAGCACACTTACTCCATATGCTATGTCAATTCTTGTCAAGGTAGCATAGTTTAAGCTACCCACCATACTTTGGTATCCTGTAATGTCTTTGATTTCTTCTCCTTCATGAGCACTTAGCTTTTGGTTAACCTCCATTGGAGTAGTAGATACCTTGGCATCCTGCAAACCAAATTTCTTGACCATATCCTGTACATACTTCTTTTGAGTGATGTAGATACCTGAATTTGTATAGATCAATTCAAGACCTAGGAAATATTTTAGTAATCCAAGATCACTAATCTTGAATTCTTTCATCATCTGTCCCTTGATGTGTCTAATCCCATTGACATCATTACCTGTAATGATGATGTCATCAACATAGACACATAAGTAGATTACCTCTGTACTACTTCTCTTTATGAATAGAGAAGTGTCTGCTTTGCTCATCACAAATCCTTGGTCTAGGAGGTAGGTGGTCAATCTGTAATTCCATGCTCTAGGTGCCTGCTTCAAACCATACAGAGCCTTCTTCAATTTACAAACATAATGTACCTTTTTTGGATCTTCATAGCCAGGTGGTTGTGACATGTAGACTTCTTCAGATATCCATCCATTCAAGAATGCATTCTTCACATCCAATTGGTACATATTCCAATTCTTGGATGCAGCTACACTCACCAAAACTCTGATAGTTGGCATCTTGGCCACAGGAGAAAATGTCTCCTCATAATCAATGCCTTGGGTTTGTGCAAAACCCTTGGCTACCAACCTAGCTTTGTACCTGTTAATTGTTCCATCTGAATTCTTCTTTAATTTGTAGATCCATCTGGATCCTATTACCTTCATAGAATCCTTCTTGGGTACCAAGTCCCAAGTATCACTTTCTTTGAGAGCTTCTATCTCCTCATCCATGGCTTCTCTCCATTCTGGCTTTGTAATTGCTTCTTCATAGGTACCTGGTTCTTCATTCAACAAGTCTTTTGCAAGATATACAGAATGTTTAGTTACAAGTGATGTGTCATACCCAAACCTGATAGGCTTCTTCTTCTCTCTCTGAGATCTTCTCATTGCTTGAGTAGAAGTTTCTGGCATATCCTCTAGTTGCTTCATCTTCATCTTCCCTTTGGACTTCCAAGCTTTGAACTCTTCAAGGTTTATTGTATCATCATCTGAGCTTGAATCTTCTTGCTGAGTTGGCTCTTCTTTGGTAAGCTTTGGAAAATCTTCCTCCATGTCATAGGGTAGACTTACTTTCCTGCATTCATTCTCATACCATGAGTCATTCTCATCAAATATGACATCTCTGCTTACCTTGAACCCTTTGTTTGTGGGGTTGTAGAATCTGTATCCCTTTTGGTTCAAATCATAACCAATGAAGATACATTTCTCAGCCTTGGGGTCTAGCTTTCCTCTTACCTGTGAGGGAATGTGCACATATGCTACACAACCAAAGATTTTGCAATGATCCAGAGAGGGTCTCTTACCATGCCATGCTTCATATGGTGTCATGCCATCAAGTGATTTGGATGGCAACCTATTGATGAGATAAGTGGCTGTGGATACACTTTCTGCCCATAGGTAATTAGGCAATTTTTTTTCATTGAGCATAGACCTAGCTGTTTCCACTATAAGTCTATTCCTTCTTTCTGCTACCCCATTTTGTTCAGGTGAGTACCTTGTAGTGATCTCCCTTTTGATGCCTCTTTCCTGCAAGAAATCTTCAAACTCATTGGAGAAGTACTCTCCTCCACCATCTGACCTTAGCCTCTTCAAGCTTCTACCTGTTTGATTCTCAACAAGTGCAAGATACCTCTTGAAACAATTAAATACTTCATCTTTATGCTTCATAAAGTATAAAATGGTCCACCTGCTATAGTCATCAATGAAGGACACATAATACCTTGAACCAGAAATGGAAGGGTCCTTACTAGGTCCCCAAACATCTGTGTGTACCAAGTCTAGGTAGTCTTCATGCATGAAACCTTTCCTTGAGTAGGGTAATCTGTGAGACTTACCAAATTGACATGATCCACATTTGTAAATCATGTGTTGCTTGGATACATTAGGTATCCCAAGCACACATTGATCCCTGCACATTTGCTTAAGAGTCCTTTCACCTATGTGCCCTAATCTCTTATGCCATATCTCTAACTCTGAAAGTGTTTGATCCTTGTAATTATACAAAGCAATGTTTTTTGTATCTTCTAGCTCAAATGTAAATAATCTACCTGATTTCTCCCCTTTGGCTATCCTTCTGAATCCTTGTTTTGGGTCCTCCACATATGCTCCATGTTGTGTGAATCTGACCTGCAAACCTTTCTCCACAATCTGACCAACACTCATTAAATTCTTAGTTATTGTTGGTACATAGAGTACCCTGCTTAATAGGTTCTGATTACCATCACATGTCTTCACATTTCCAATTTTGACAACAGAGTGTTTAGTGTCATCACCTGTTTGTACCTGATGTTTGCCCTTAGGCTCTTCCAAATCAGAAAGTAGTGCCACATTGCCAGCTACATGGTTAGAACATCCTGAGTCAATGTAAAATAAATGATCATCATTTGTACCTATCTTGGAGGTCATGTTCATGATCAATAAGGAGTCATCCTGCTCCTCTGTGTAGTTGTTGTAGTCTTTTCTATTTCTAAATCCACCTTGGTAGCTTCCATTGTGGTTGTTGTTGTAGTTGTTGTTGTATTGGTTGTTGTACCCATTGTAGCTTTGATGTTGGTTGAATCTGCCTCTTCCTTGAGAGTATCCACCTCTTGAGTAGCCTCTTCCTCTCTGATTTTTGTAGTTCTTGTAGCATTCATCTGTGGTATGATTGGACAATCCACAGATGTTGCAAGGTGATGAGTTGTAGGGTCTCCCCCTACCTAACTTACCTCCTCTGCCTCTTCCTCTAGATGACCTACCTCTCCCTGCATAATTGGCTTGAGAGGTAGAGCCTTCTTCATCCTGTTTCTTCTTGCCTTTATCTTTAACTTTCTTATCAGTATAGAGAGCAGAGGGGTTATTACCTTTTGATTGATCTCCAGCTTTGGTGAACTTTGCTTCATGTGTAAATAGTTGGCCCATGAGTGTTGTGAGATCAGGAGTATGCATGTCCATGTAGAGGTCCATTGCAGTGGTGAAACTTTCCCACTTGTCATCTGCCTTGAGTCCATTTGTCACTTGCCTGACTATTTGCTCCTCTTCAATTTCCTCTCCAATGCTTGCTAGTTGGTCTGCCACATCTTTGATCTTTGTCACATAATCTGAGACTGATTGCTTGGGCTGCTTCCTAAGTGTTGTGAACTCTATCCATAATTGATTCTTCCTAGCCCTTGTGTTGGAAGAAA
The DNA here is from genome assembly GCA_020310875.1 of Ceratopteris richardii. Taxonomy (NCBI): domain Eukaryota; kingdom Viridiplantae; phylum Streptophyta; class Polypodiopsida; order Polypodiales; family Pteridaceae; genus Ceratopteris; species Ceratopteris richardii. The sequence goes on along the minus strand of CM035413.1, from coordinate 66,239,606 downwards.
AGTAATTTGACAAGGTTTCCCAAATCTCTTGGGAAGTCTTACAGTTCCTTACATGAGGTAAAAGAAAGTCAGATATAGAGTTTAAGAGATAAGACCTTGCCAAAGCATCCTTTGCACACCATTGGTTGAGTCTTTCATGCTCATCCTTTGTAGGTAGTCCTCTAGTCTTGAATGAGGGCAACTCCTCATCTCCTGATATGTATCCAAATAGACTTCTCCCTTGTAGATAAGTCTTCATTCTTAATGACCAAGCTTGATAATTGTTCCTGTCCAATTTGTCAATGAAGGAAGGGAAACCATCACCCATGATTACCTTCTTTGCTCTGATACCACTGTTGAGAGTGATGGATGGATGCACTCAGGAAATCAGTTGGTGCTGCAAAACCTGCTTCACACCTGCCCTCTTTACTCTTTATATATGCTTAGTACACAAGCTTAGCTTCCAAATGACACAAAGAAACCATATATGTACTTTGGAAATGGTTTGAGTAAAGATCAAACCAAAACAGATAACTTGGTACTTCAAAATCAAGAAAAAACTTTCTATTCCTGTAGTGATACCTGCTCAGACTTTTACTCAGTGTGTCCAGCACACTTAAAATTGAAACAATTCCTTTTGGGAGTATCAATATACCTTAGTAAGCTACCAATCACAAGTGGAATCACTTCAATTCATAAACTATGCACTCAGAAATAAGTTTAGCAAAATTATAATCACCCCCGACTTTTCAGGAACTCTGCAGACAAATACCAGTGTGCACTTCGACTCGATTTTCTCCCAAATGGCTGAATGGAATCCTTTGAGATTTTGTATGCTTGTAGTAGACTTTGAGCTGGTTCCAATGAGCTATAGATCTCTTGATTTAATTCAGTAGATCCAGAGATATGCCCTGATGAAGTTGACAGACTTAGAATAGGTGACTCAGACAAAACAGAGATGATGAATGTATACTTCTATTGATATATGTGTTTGTACAATCTCATTAGCTTGCCAAGCACAGCTAAATGAGGTATTGTGGTGTTGGCTATGAAGTAGCACTCACACACAATGAGTTACAATGATCAAAATGACTCGGGGAGTGAGCTGAAGTGGCAGGACTAACCGCGACTTTTTGATTGTGTCTTTTATAGAGAATGAGTTGAGATTTGAATTTGAATTCAAATTCAAATCTCCTATATTCTCTACTCTAGAATTAAGGAGATATTCTCTCCAATCATTCCACCCAAAAAATCCACGACTTAATCAATTAGGTGTGATGTAAATGAATGCCAAGTCATATAGACCTTTTTACAATGAGTAAAAGATAATAACTCATAAGTATGAGTTCCTATGCTTTATCCTTCATGTAGAGATATCCTTCAAGGGTTCCAAGTCCATCTTCCAAGGTTCCAAGATTCCAAGCCAATGTGTGAAGGCTTGATATGCACCAAGAGCACATACAGGAGCTGCAGAAGGAAATTTCTCTGCAGATAAAACTGCAAAAATGATTCTCTTTGCTGGAATGTGGTGGCCAACTCTACATCAAGATGCAGCAACATATGTGCAACGATGTGATACTTGTCAACGAACGAATATCCGATTAGAAGGGATGAAATGCCACTAAAACCCATGATGAGTGCCAGAGCCTTTACGAAATGGGGAATAGACTTCATAGGACCTATTAACCCACCAGCTACAGGATCCCACGCCGAGTACATAATTGTAGCCAGAGATTATTTGACCAAATGGGTTGAAGCCAAAGCCACCAAGAAAAATGATGCAAGGACTACGACCAAGTTTCTCTTTCAGAAAAATTTCACTAGATTTGGACTGCCAATAGAAATTGTGAGTGATAGAGGCACGCACTTTGTGAATGAAGTGATAGAAGCCCTACTGAATGATTTCTTAGTAATTCATAAAAAGTCAGCACCATATCACCCACAAGACAACAGACAAGCCAAAAGTTGAAATAAAATCTTGTGCACAGTCCTCACTAAAATTGTTAACAATGGAAGATCTGACTGGGACAAACAATTACATCATGCGTTATGGGCATTCCGAGTAGCCTACAAGACCACCATAGGGACTACTCCTTTTAACTTAGTGTACGGATAGAATGCTATTTTGCCAATTGATTTCTTAATACCCACTCTCAGAGTAGCAACAACCTATGAGTGGACTCAACATGAACTATCAGCTCAATTGGATCAAATCGAAAAGTTACACGAAACTAGGTTACAAGCGGTAGCAGGGATTTATGCTGCTAAAAGGCGACAGAAGGAATATTTTGATGCTCATATTAAAGATAAAAATTTGAAGGAAAGAGATTTAGTCTTGGTTTATACCTTGAAACAACATGCTAAGAAACTGCAAAAAAGAGGATATGGCGCGTTAATCATCAATCGCATATCCACCAGGAGAGCCATCAGTTTAGCGACCCTAGATGGAGAAGTATTTCCAAACTATGTCAGTGGATGTCGAGTGAAAAAATATCTAGATCCATTGACTGAAGAGATAATGTCACGATTGATAATGGGTAAAAATAGGTGCATAGAGGAAGAAAGAATATGAGAGGAAGCCCGAGAAGAAGCACTAGAATGAATCAGGAAACGAAAAGAGTGGATGAGAAAGAGAGATGAGAGATATCCACTAGGAGAGGAACTCATCCCAATGGCTAACTTTAGAGCCACTTAAAACCTAGATCAGCAAAGGATGCAACCATATTTGAATTTAGGTGCTGGAACAAAAGAGTACCACTTAGTGGATGCTCCCATTGATACAGGAGCTGCTTTAAGCTGTATCAAATTTTCATTGACTTAGAAACTCAAGCAAGAATTAAGCTCATCTAAGGCACAGTTGATTGAAATAGGAGGACAAATTACCAAACGTATAGGCGAGATTACCTTACCTTTACATCTCGGAAACAATACAATGGAACAAAAACGTTTAGTATGTCATGATCATGACTTAGTAGAAGACCTCATGTTAGGTCAAGATTGGATATACGAATATGAAGTGACCATTCAATTGGCCCTAGGATACATCTCGGCTAAGATAGGACCTCGAGAAGTATTCAGCATGTTAGAGGAATGACCTATCAAAGCCAAGGGTATAGACCCAAGAGCACATTCAAATGAACATGAAGATGAATGTATGTTCACTGGTACTATGGACACCCCTTCATCGAGTACGTCATGTGAGGATACACCGAATTCCACTTGCACACAATCTTCTAATCCAGTAAATCACATGATTAGTGTTCTATCCAAAAATAGCCTCAATGAGGAACCAAGCACAAGAGAGAATAGTCAGTACGACTATTACGAACCTACACATGTTAGACTATACCCCATTCCTTCCACAAGACAGGCTTGGATTAGAAAAGATCAAGTAACAGTGTACCGTCGACAACAGAGTCACTATCGATATTGGAAACAAGAATGGAATAAGAATCCAAGTCATGATGGACACCCAGTTCCACAAAGAATTGCTCGAGTATGGACTCCGAAGAAGGTGATAGCTGCCCAGCCTGCCCGACAGCAAATATGGATTCCCAAGTCATGTGCCCAAGTGACAAATATAAAAAAGGACGAGCCATGGCACAAGGAGAATCATTATGGTCTAAAAGCAAAATGATAGAAGATGAAACACTACAGGACAGAGCACGAACCTCGTCCTGCACCAAAACTCATTCAAAGATTCGAACAGCAGACGAAACAAAAGTGCTACACAAAAAGCACTACATTCTCTAGGAATGTTAGAAATATAGGTTATCCCAATGGAGATAAGCAGATTTGGATGCTGAGAGGAAAAACAATCTGTATGCATCAACCAAGTAATTCGAGTTGCACACATTTGGAGTCACAAGAATCCAAAGTATGCATGATAGGGCCACATTACAAGTCCAAGCATTCGACACATTCTCTTTCTACTTCAAGATAGTGGAGCACATTTCCCTCTTGGGGAATAGGAGAGCACTTGTACATAATCTAAAAGAATAACTCAAGAGTCAATAACCGCTTCAGCTATGAACTAACTTTATTGTTTTCTTTCAGACAAAAACATAAAATATAGAAAAGGATAAAAAATTCCAAGTATTACCTTTCTCACACCCACGGGGAAGGGACGACACAATCCACTCGAAGAGTTGCCAAATTCAATGAGGATAAGTGAAAGATGATTCTTGATAATAGCTGACAACTAATTACTGCTCTCAATTGAGTGCAATTGGCATCCTCTAATTCCGAAGCTATGCAAGAGGAAGAGGTCTAGCTTTTTCCTTTGGAGTCAATCACGAAGGCACGAGGTCATTGGTTTCTGGATGATCAACCAGTGTCCGAACTCATTTTCATGGCGACCATCAAGATCATGGATAGGGACCACTATTTTCCGATCACGTCACAAGATTTCCAGACTATAGTAAAAGGATTACCGCGCATGAGAGATGTCTGGACTCGAGCAGGCATTGATGCATTTCTAAGATTGCCAATATATCTTCCAGATTTCCAGAGATGTACACAAGTGATGAACATGCTATAGTCCGCATCGAATAAGGCATCAGTCCCGGAAGCAAGAGTACTTGATAAAGTAGGTGCCTGTAAAACAATTAGATTCACTCATGAAGTAATCAACAGAGCTTTTGGATGGAACCAAGATGGACTTACTAATGTCAAAGATGAGTTCCATGATCCGAAAAAGAGAACATTTCTGGAAATAAATAGAACGGATATTGAAGATTCTATTCGCTTAGTGCACCAGCATTTTTGTTTTTCGAGTATGCATAGATACACAGCACCTCAAAAAATTGTTGTGCAGTTGCTTTCGCATGCAATGAGGCAAGTGGGAAACCAAGTAAATGTGACTCCATATATTCAAGATCGCTTGTTTGAAGCAAAGAAAAAGTGGGGTCAGAAAAAGTTTTTAAATGGAAATTTTGCGTTGACATTACTCATTTATGAAGCTCTTGAAATGAAAGACTGCTTACGCTTGATGCCGACCTCGACAGAGCTAGCAAAATATGCAAAGTCTACAACAGTTCCAAAGAAAAAGAAAACAATCATATCTATTGAAGAAGTGGGAACAAGTTCACAGAAACCCATGAGAGAGACTAAACGCATCAGGGAAGAAGAAGCTCAAGAGACACCACAATCAAAGAGAACACATATATTGCCAAAGATCCATGTGACACAACAACCGATCACGAAAAGAGATCTCTCTGCTGCCTTAGAAGAAATGCATCAGTATATGCAGGGGCAAGTAAATTTAAATGTTCAAGGTCATCATTACAGACAGGCAAGCCAGGAAAAGAAACACAAAGGTAAAGAACAGACCCTAGAACAAGCTGCCAGATATAAAGAACTGGGTTTGGAAGATTCGAGCTCTAATGAAGAATCCAGCCCAGAGAAGGACACTTTAGACACTGATATACGAACCGAAATGAACAACGAAGAATGGACAGAAATAAATCAGGTTGAAGTCACGCCTGACAATCAACAACAGAAAGCACAGAGACCAGAAGCACAAACTGGACAAGAACATCTGATTCAGTTAAATGATCAGTCAAAGATAAGCATAAAGGAAACTCCAATAACCAATAAAGATGCAGTTCCACCTATCATACAGGAAATACAAACACAGGTACACCAGGAAGCAGGCCTACCACAAAATAAAGAGCCAATCGTGATTGAAGTGCCTGATGATACACTTTGTAGCATTCCTCGTCAAATCCATAAACATGAACACTCGGACATTCAAAAAACATTTGCAAACATTAGTTTTATTTTCAAAAGAACAAATCAGATAAAGTGCTTAAATCAAAACATAACACTGAGTCACAACAAAGGAGAACAAAGACATGTTCTCTTTTTCTTTTTACCTAAATACCATTATATGAAGCAAAAAAGTGGTCATTTTACAATATCTAGAAAGCATCACGAGTCTTGCTTGTAAATATTGTCTTTAGAAGCTTGATCTCAGATCCCAAGTAGTCAAGATAGATATACTAAAATTCTTGCTGCCATGAAAACTAGTTGTTGAGCAATACCAAGAATCCCACATCATGATCTTGGACAATAGATTAGAGTTGAAAAGGTACATGTAAGAATTCACGAAGCTCCTTCATTACATCTATAACCTCAATAAGCACAGAAGATAGCTAATTAAGAGTTACTCGAAAGTTAGAGAACATGTGTTGTAAAAATCAGAGCATTTTAACAAGGCAATTAAGATCATCCCCTTTGTATGGTTAAGATCCCCATTGAATGCCTGGCCATATTAACGGAATATGAAATACACTTCACAAAAGCATTCCCAAGAGAAGATAATATTCAACAAAATTATACTAAGAAACATTCACACATGATCAGAGAAATGCTCAAGATAAATCAAGCTGAACACGAAGTGGAAGCAGAACTCCAAATTATATTTCCATTAAAATGATATTTTACATTTCATGTGTTTTACAAGAGTTATGTGAATCTACAATAGAAGCTGATCATAGCTTTCCTCAGGCTCAAGGGTATTGGTATCCTCTGGCACATTAGAACACCTATCTTGCCTCTCTTGCTCCAAGATTGGCTCTTCAAGGTCAGCCATGTCCCCAGGTTCATCTGCAAGTGGGGGAACAGGCTCCCTTGAAGCTGCTTGGAATCTCTCCGTATCTGCAATGTGCTTCCTTCCAACCTCTTGGTCTTCATCTGGGCATTCATTCAGCCCATTGATTCTCATTCTAATGAAGCTCACTTGAGCATCATCCTTCTCCACAGCTATGCAGTGCCTGAACATCTTTAAGGAGCAAGCCAGAGTCGTTCCTGAAACAGCAGAAAACCTATTAGAGGCTTCAATCAACAATGACTAATGAAAATTGTGAAAATTGAAATTACCTGTGCCCGAAAAAAGGTCTAGGACCCAGTCATCATCATTGGAAAATAGCTGAAGCAATCTCATTATGAGTTTTTGTGGCTTCTGATAAGGGTTAACCAATGTCATGTCCCCAGCTACATGACGAAGTTTCTTGGTAACGGCTGGGAACATGAGCACATTTGAGATCCCATTCTCATTGCAATGCTCCCTGACTCTCCTTTTGCTTACTTCATCATAATAGCCCACTGTAATGCATTCAGTGGCACTCACAAACCGATGCAAAGGAGTGTGATTTACGTTTGTCTTCACCCTGCAAAAAAGAACTATGAGTCACATAGGGCATCATGAAAGCCATGGAGATAGAAAGAAGATTACTTACCAAGTGAGGCACTCGACAGCATGACATCTTGCTTTCAAAGCAGTTGAAACAGAGAAAGACTGGTCTCTGCTATGGAAAATCACTATCCTCCAAAGAGGAGACATAGTTAACTCTGCAAAATCAGTGACCATCTTCCGAATCTGAGGGTGTTTGAAGGGTTCATCATCATTAACTGATCCTAACATCCTAAATCCATAGGGTATGTCCGCTATGAGAAGGGAGAAATGTTTTCTAGGCACAACAGAACAAATATTATTTACATCACTACAGAACACATTGTAATATACAGGCCTAAGGGGGTCTAGGGGATTGGAGAAACATTTAAGATCGGGTTCATCATCAAAATCCATCTCCTTCGCTTTCAGTCTAGATTTCTCATGCCTTGCTCTTTGAATGTGAGCAAGGAATGCAGGGGGGCAGTCATCTAGTACCTCTGTAGACTTACTTTTCCTTGGTTTCTGCAGAACAAATTGGAAAAACAATTAGAAGAGCTCTTCAGTACAGCAAACAGAACATAAAGAACGGATGTATGGCATCGGATTCTTGTTGGGGTAGATGCTAGGCATCGACCTTCTACTAAAAATCGATGCTTGGCATCGACCTAGGGACCTAAGTCGATGCCTGGCATCGACTTTTGCCACGAGGTCGATGCCAGGCATCGACTTTTGTTGCAGGTCGATGCCAGGCATCGACTTTTGTTGCAGGTCGATGCCAGGCATCGACTTATGCTGCAAGTCGATGCCAGGCATCGACTTATGCTGCAAGTCGATGCCAGGCATCGACTTATGCCCCCAAGTCGATGCCAGGCATCGACTTATGCTGGAAGTCGATGCCAGGCATCGACTTATGCCCCCAAGTCGATGCCAGGCATCGACTTATGCCCCCATGTTGATGCCATGCAATGCATCAAATTGTTTAGTATGAAATATTCTGATAAGAGAATCTACCCAATCACGAAACAGGATGAAATATTCTGATAAGGCTTTGTAGGATGATGTGGTTGGATAGTCTGCTTGGACCTCTGTCCAAGAAAAGCAACCCAGCCTCTTCATCATCACCTCCTGAATCTTCATGTACACTTTATGACTACAGACACATAAATATAAAAGAGACTAGGTTAGACAAGAAGCATGGGAGGAGGGAAAAAGGATCTGAGAATAATATACATACTTATTGAGCTCAGTGACCATCTCCTCGAGGCTCAACTCCTTCGAGATTACCCTTGACAAGGTTGATATGATCAATGTATCATCCTTGATTCCTTGAAGGGCCCTCCATGGGGTCAGCTTCATGTCCTCAGGAGCCTCCTCAAGTGAAAGGTCAACTTTCCTTCCCTTTCCCCTCAGATCAATTTGTGGGTCTGGCCTCGACTTTCGTTGCTTCTGGCCCTTGACTTCCTTATGCTCCCACATTGTGAAGATTCTATCCTGAAGATCCCAGATCTCACCTGATCTGAATGCCAGTTGAAACCATGGGTCATATTTCCTCAAAGCATCTGATTTTCTATTCTCATCCAATGCAATTCCAACCTCAATAAGGCATTGCTTTCGTAGATTGGGATGTATTCTCCCAGCTTCCTTCACAAGACAATCTTCGTATTCATGGTGGAAGAACCGAATTCTCTCTATGGAGGACATTTTCTGCCTGTAGTCATTATCGTTGTTGTGATCCCAAGCAAGAAGCTTGGCTTCCTCAGTTGTAAGACCAGCATATATCTTACACTCTGCATACCTAAAGAAAAATGTAGTAGGGTGCTCCTTCACTAACTGTCTACGAGCCTCTGCAGAGTGTGAACCTCCAATCACATAATAAGTGTACTCCTCAAACAAATTCTCATTGAAATCCTCCACACAGCTGCACTCATGCGGATCCACCATTACAAGGAATGGCACAACAGTAGCATGAGGATTAATTTTCATTTTCTTCTTAAGATTTTGGACATGCAAATTATGTGGCTCCCTTATCTCAAGGGGCCTCCTCCCTGTGACTGGATCCACTGGTGGCCTGTGGATAATATTAATAGGCAGGTGGAACAACTGCCCCTTCTTCACAATTTTTCTTCTAGCTATGTCCTCCCTCATCTTATTCTGCTCAGTGCCAAGCACACCAGATGCAAGCTCTCCACCAGGTGCAACAATAATGTCCCCAGAGCTAGAGCTTGAGTCAGAAAAGTCCTCTTCTGCAATTATCTTCTTTTTCTTTTGGGGCTTTTTCTGCACACTCTGCTTACCCCTTGCCTTTACAGGGGTCGTCTTCTTGTGCTGTGTTGGCATGATATTGCCCTGTATCCATGGCATCAGGTCCTTGATGAAATTCACTGAGTCTCTGCACATCTGAGCTAGCTCCTCTGGAACACAGCACTCTGGGCACAAGAATTCCATCTTGCATATGACATTTCTTAATCCCTTGGATGTCTCCACCAAGAAAAGCAGGTTGTCAGAATCTTCATCTTCATAATCCAATTTGTAAACAAGGCCATACTGAAAACCTTGTGTTGTTGTGATCTTTCCTCTGCCATAGGCCCCTGCGAACACAAGGAGGACTGCATTCTTCTCTTCCACGTACTGAAGGCACCATTCGAGATTTGTCATGTCCCGAAGTGGACGATCTGTCTTCATGACCTCTGTCTCCCTCGACCTTTCCTTCATACTTGGATCCTCCACAGGAATTTTAATGCTACTCTGTCCACCTGAGGATATTCCTAGTGGGTTGCTGGCCTTCTCAGAGGATAATGGTGCAATAATTTTCTTTGCCTTTGCTTGGTGACCACTGCCTTTGTCACGTTGCTGGTCAGCAGAGCCCATGGTGACTCTGAGCTTCTTAATGGGCCTTTCATCCTTGTACTCCGCATCCCTGAAAGCAATTGGAAATATCAAGCAATAAGAAATATCAGCCCATGTCCATGCAAGGCATGGATTTTCAGCTTCAGGTCGATGCCAGGCATCGATGTTTAAGTGCATGTCGATGCCAGGCATCGACTTTGTGTGCAAGTCGATGCCAGGCATCGACTTGAGGGCCCAAGTCGATGCCTGGCATCGACTTTTGGGCCAAGTCGATGCCTGGCATCGACTTTTACCCTCAAGTCGATGCCTGGCATCGACTTGAACACAAAGTCGATGCCTGGCATCGACTTGGGCACAAAAGTCAATGCCAAGCAACGATTTGGGCACAAAAGCCGATGCCAAGCATCGATTTTGCACCCAAAAGTCGATGCCTGGCATCGACTTTTCAGTGCATGATGATGCTGGCAAGTCGATGCTTGGCATCGTTTTTTTGGACCAAGTCGATGCCTGGCATCGACTTGGGGCTGCAATTCGATGCCAGGCATCGACTTGCACCCACAAGTCGATGCCAGGCATCGACTTGCAGGAGCAAGTCGATGCCAGGCATCGACTTGGTCCAAAAAGTCGATGCCAGGCATCGACTTGGGGCTGCAAGTCGATGCCAGGCATCGACTTGCACCCACAAGTCGATGCCTGGCATCGACTTGCAATCCTAAGTCGATGCCTGGCATCGACTTACACCTTAAAGTCGATGCCAGGCATCGACCTGTACATGCTTTGGATCCATATCTCGACAGGCAAGAAAAATAGAGACCTAGAAATTAGAAATTTACACAGACATACAGAGGGAATCTTTTTGGAATCTTTTTTTTAGTTATGATTTTGTCTACCTCTTGGTACTTTTGCCAACATTCTTCTTCTCCATCAGGTTTGGCTTGCTGGTATGCTGACCTCTGTGCTCCATGGCTGTCTGTGCTCTGCTGCTCTCTCTTGCTCGTGGATTTTGAAAATGAGAATGATCTCCTCCTCTGGTATTTATAGGCAATTGGGTAACTTGAACCAGAAACTAACTAGATCTAACTGAATGAGTCCACTTGCTAACTAAATCTGTCAACTTATCTAACCAGGGAATAGCACCCACACAAATAGGCTGTTTCAGAGCCACTTTAATGAAATATTCATAGACCCTTACAACTATTTATATACATTTGCATAGAAATTACATTTCAATGGCAAGAGTATGGTATGTCCATGAGGATGTCTCAACTCATGTAGAGATTTGTTTCTAAGAATCTCTTTCTTGGGAGAAAATCAAGTCAAAGTTGTGTTAAATGTGGGAGACTAATGACATCTTCATAGTATTACCCTCCACACTTTAGTTCATATTCACATTTATCTTGTAACTCACTCTTGAAATGGAAAATCACTTTGAATAAACATTCTAGTACAGAACCTTGCAACTATTTATATACATTTGCATGGAAATTAAACTTCAATGGCAACAGTATGGTATGTACATGAGGATTTCTAATCTCATGTAGATGTTTTTTCTTAGATTCTGTTGCTTGGGAGAAAATTAGGTCTAAGTTGTGAGATTAATGACATCTTTATAGTGTTATCCTCCACACTTTAGTTCATATTCACATTTATCTTGTAACACATTGTTGAAATGGAAAATCAATGTATGAATATACTTTCTGTGTGCCTCTTTTACACATAATTCTTTTTCAATATACTTTCATCTACCTCTTTGATATCTGGCCAAGACCACAATAAAACCTAATCCTTGAAATCTTAACCAAATGTAAAATTTCTTCTTGTATAGTGTTCAATGGCATAGCATATTCCAGTTGGAACTCAACTTGGATATATTCCAGTTGTAAAATTTCTTCTTGTAAAATTTCATCCAAACAATTTTATTATATATTCCTATTGGAACACAACTTTGATATATTTTGATTCATTCACAATGCTTAGACTGAATGACTCATATGAAGTTAGAAAAAGATCATTTGAATCAAAAGTGAATCAAATCTTTGGTTCCCTTATTAGTGTATATTTGAGTAATTAAGTGATTTGATGTAATTTGATGTTTTATGTTATTTAATGTACTTTAATAAGCTTTTGATTTCATATCTTCTTGATGTGACATTTGATGTGATATCTTCACTTGATCTCGGATTTCTACTTATTTAAAAAGGTCATTCATCTTCAGTCTTCTCTGAACTCAGTGAAGATGAGCTCAATCTTTTCAGTGGATGCTTGGGCATCAGCTTCCTCTGCTCATATTGATTCATTGTTCTCAGTTGAGCCTTTCCAGAGAAGTGATGATCCCTATGATTTAGAACGTGCTGATGATTCCATGTTTTCTGTTGAGTCATTTAAGTTATCCAATTCACAGTGCAATGCTGCTCATACAAATGCACCTCTTGATCTCCCATCTGATCCAACCATTGATCTCCCTTCTGATTCAAGTGCATGTGGAGCAACGAAAAAGCAAAGCAAGCTCAATCTACGATTTAAAAGAAGGTCTCGTGAAGTAAGTCGAAAAAGATTTAAATTTCTTACTTCAGATAGACAGATTGCATTGGATATTGTGAAGCATTGTTGTGGTTTGAAATGCTTGTATAATTTAGGGATGAAGAAACTAAAGCACATAAGAGAAAAATTCCTCCATTTAGATAGTGAAAGGCAAGATATATACCTTGTTTCTTGCATGCAAATGATTGAGGATAACATGTCAGTAACGCGTGTTGGTTTTGAATATTTCTTTACTCAAGGGATGCCATGCTGTAGGGCTGCATTTAAAATTGCAATGGGTGTAGGAAATTTTAGAATACATAGGGTTCAACAAGGGTTTTTGAATGGGGATCTCATTTTGGATACGTTCCATGTTGGGACCAAAGGATCTGTTGGACGTCATGCAATGAATTGGATGATGAACTATTTTAGCTTGCATTGTGAAGTTATGCCTACAACTGGAAGGTTGCACTTGTCAGATAACTTTACTCGTCGAGAGGTATTTCAAATATATAGAGAAGACATGGAAAATAGAAATGAGAAGTATGTGTTGTATCGTCACTTTACTCGATTATGGAAGGAAGAGTTTAACAATGTTTCTATTCCTCGTAAAGTTAGAATGGGTGAATGTTCAGTTTGCGCCACTTTGAAAAACATGGCAAAAGGGGCTACAACACCACAGGAAAAGCATAATTTTAAAAACCTTCTTAACAACCATCGTGAGAGTCAAGCATTAGAGAGAAAGAAAGCAATTCATCATCGAAGTAAGGCACTCAGAAATCCGGAGCGTTATATGTGTTTGTTGATCGATGGTATGGATCAGAAAAAAACTTGCTTGCCACATTTTTATCGCATCCCTAAGGACATTGGAGATGAAGTCCTTGTGCAAATGCATTTGGTTGGCGCTTTGGTATACAATGGAACTGTAATGTCCAAGGTTTTCTTCACATATCCGAATGTGCATAATGATCCAAACCTTACAGTTACTGTCATTCATCGTGTTTTGCAATCATGGAAGGGTCTTTTGCCACCAACTCTATATTTGCAACTAGATAATACTCCAAGAGAGAATAAAAATTCTACAGTCTTTGGATATTTAAGCATGCTTGTTGAAAAACAGGTATTTCAGAAGGTTAAGGTAAATTTTCTTCTGGTTGGCCACACTCATGATCACATTGATCAAATGTTCAGTACTTTCTCTAAGAAGTTGGCACGTAACAATGCTTTTACTCTTCCGATTTTATCTGAGCTGATTTCAGAAGCATATACTCCAAAACCAGAAGTTCAACACCTCACACAGATTTATGACTTTAAGCACTTTTGCTCAATGGGCCTTGATAACAGTGCTAAGGTTTTGGCTCCATTGCACAATATTAGTTTCAACCATGTATTCTTGATGAGGAGGGTTGATGAAATAACCCTTTTATTTGCAAAGCAGTATTCATCTTCTCTTGGGTGGGAGCCTAAAGAGGGATGCAGTTTCTTATTGCAGGTGCCTAATTTGTCTACTGTAACAGTGTATGGTGCAGAACAATCACCATATGAAGATAAAAACAATACAGAAAGATGTGGAAGTGTGGTTGATCAAAGTAAAAGCTGGATGCATGCACTCATTGAAAAGAAGAGACATATTGAGCGTGCAAAAAAATATGCTGGAGATCAAGATGTATCTTGGTGGGAGGACTTTTTCAATCATCAAGAAGAGATTATACAGTATACAATTGCAGGTCACTGGCCAGTTGATGTTCCATTCACATGGGACTTTTGTACACAAAGATCCGTGAATGTGGCCCAAGCATGTAATGCAGATGCACTTCAAAGTTTTATACATCCACCAGAAAGAAATATTTATGTAGGCCCAAGGATGACAAAACAGGCAGAAGCAAGATGGCAAGGAAATTTAATAGAGATAAATGTTGGAACGCTTATTGCAGTACTTGCTGATGGTGATGAGGCTACCAGACCATTTTGGATTGCAAAGGTTTTAGAGATAACTAAAGATATTGATCAGAGAAGAATAGAGGCTTTGGTGGTGCATTGGTATTACACTAAAAGTAGTAATGCATTCACAGGTAAATATAACTTAGAAATGGTGTGTGATGCTAAACGAACAGGTTCAAAAAGGAAAAAGAATATTCGAAGCACATCCACTCTTAAAATGGATGATGTAGATATTCTTGTTTATGATTTTTCCTTGACAAAAATTGGTCACTTGAGGAAAGCAACAATCAACATGATAAAACAAAAGCTTCCAGATGTATGTGGTACAGGAAATCATAGGAAAACAAGAAGAGTTGTGCATGATCCTGCAGAATTTGGTATGTACGTGGATGAAGATAGAGCTCTTGTGGATATAGAAGAAGAAGAAGAGAGCTCTCAACAGTATGAGACTGAATCAAGTGCATCAGATGATGAGGGTGTAGACATAGATCGACAAAGTTGTGAGTTGCATTGAAGCTCTCAGACATTTTTAGTGCTTATGTAAATGCCTCAAAGTAGTTTGGTTAATGAAACCATGTTTTGTAGCAATTTTGAATAACAATCAGATATCCACCCATTAAAGATATGTCTAAAATGTTATTTTTGTGTAAAAACTATTGACTTCCACATTCTTATATATATTTTAGACATGTCAATGTCTTAGCATATAGATTTTGGGCATGTCAATGTCTTATCATATACATTTTGGGACACGTCAATGCCTAATATAGTGAAATTTTGACTACATTTTGAGCTCATTTTTTGTTGAGAAAATGACAAAAAACGTCAAAAATTACTTGTTTTCACCTCATTTTTGTAATATATGTATACTGGTGTAGAGGAATTCCAAAAATGAGGTGAAAACATGTAATTTTTGACGTAAGTGTTCTCTTTTTACGACATAGTTCTCGTTTGTTACGACTCGCTGTTACATGCATAATAATAGAGAGAAATCTTATCTTACGAATCTTTAGATGTCAGAATATTCTAGATACATCAATAGCTTCTGGATGAAGCCTCTTACTTTTGAATACATTAGCTTTGGAAAATAGCTTTTTGATGAAGGCTCAACCTCCCGACCACCCCCGAGCTATCACAATCTCATTCACACTCACACTCTCAATCACACTCACACTCTCAATCTCAATCATAATCATAATCATGTGATTATACAATTGCAATCTCATTGTCATTCTCAATCACACTCTCACTCTCACTCTCACTCTCACTCTCACTCTCAATCACAATGGAGCATTGTTCTTGATGTTGCTCATGGTGGGAAAAAGGCATCTTGTAAAGTCATTTCTTCTCAATCGCGATCTCATCATCTTCATATTCGTCATCAAATCTGCATCTTGGATGTTGAATCCCTTATCTCTATCAAGGTCCTGCAAAATATCTCATCTTCTCAGCATCATGAGCATAATCATTTAAAACATAAATAATCTTTTCAAATAATATTCATGATGACCACTCAAACGTTGTTCTTCAAACGTCATTCTAATGTATATATTAGTCCTATTGACGACCAAATATGTTCAAGGTTATGGTATTGTCTTATATAGGGCTATTAAAATCTACTCATAGTTCATAAATACGAGAGTAAATATATGGAAGGGTAATTATAAATAAAGAAGATTGTAAGCAAAAGGGATGAATACATCTATAATTCATTCAATTATCGTTTCCATGTAAAACTCACAAAAGCTTCTGATTCCTACATTAAATACTAGAACATGCATTTATTTCTTCGCATGCCTTAGACAAAAAGGCATTCACACATATTCCAAAATACTATCTATATCTCCATGTGACTGTCCCATCCAACATGAGTTCTTGTATTAGCATGTCAAGTTCAGATTCGGTTTGGCCTCCGATGAACACGTCTTGAGAATTGAGACTATGAGGCTTTGGCTTTGGAGACATCCAGCTACCATATAGTGTGGTCAAACCTACATTACCATCTAGTTTCTATGGATGTGCACCAAAACATCAATCCTTGAGGCAGTAACATAATTAAAATTCTGTTAAGACTAATCACAGTTCTAGACAAAGTTTATATCCCACATTGACTATATGCAAATGCTTACTGTGATCCTTCCAATCAATGGTATCCTCCTACTTATCCACGAGTAATAATGGATTAGTTCATAAACCATTCCCACACAAAATAGTATACGCCCAAAGAAATCTGAAAATCATGTAGAGAGCATTATCCTTCCTTTCCTGTGCGGTTATATCCATATTCTGCATATAATGATAGTTTGCTAGTCCTTATCTCACCCTTGCTAATCTTCTCATCCACACTTTCTACATAAATCAAGATTTATGTAGTATCATAATCATACCCTTATCACATATTTTGTATCACCAAACTTGGAAATAACTTCTGCGCATCTCCCGTGTATTCCTCTGTGTTGTAAGGTTTGTAGCACCAAAAATCCTCGGAAAAATTTCAGATCAACTTGTCCCAGGTACTTAGTGGCTATGCTAAACATCTTAAATTAAGAGTCTCTCAAAATCTCCATACAGAATTCAATATAATCAAAGTTAACGACAGATATATATGATCTACTATATCGGCATATCTCCTAGTAAGAGCAATAATGATCACCCAAAACCTTTTGTTGTTTTCTCGAATCAGAATTCATGTGGTAATGTGCCCCGACATAGTCTAAAATCTTCAAATAAATATATGAACAAAGAGAAAGAGAGAGAAGGGTTCTGAAAACTTATCTTTTTTTTTTTTTATGGCAGACAATACACTTGAATTGTTTCGCCTTCTGATGCTGAATCAAAATATTTTCGTCGTCAAACTCTCTATCACAATCGAAACACCAGAGTTTGGGAGGCGCCTTGTTTTTCTTCTTCCACATCCGTTCTCAATCCGTCTCTCTTCGTGCCTCCTTTCTTTGGCAACTACAAGGTCTCACATGCCATCACCAACCTGCGTTAGGTTTCCTTGCAAAAGCCCCAAGATATTCAGTCATCTCATAGATTCTTCTTGGCCATTCACATGCGTGTGCACAGTTCATGTTGCATGTGGGGAACACAAGCACTTGAATCTCTGCCTTTTTTTTCCTACGTGTTTCCTCCTCCAGGTCCTTAAACCTGGTACATGTTTTTTTTTTGTGATATGGAGATCGTTGCATGCTTACAACAGTATCAACGAGAAGTTGCAGAGAATTTATGCATTTATGCGCTAGACATCATTGAAGCTTCCATGGCCTTTGGCTAGCATGCAGAGTGAAGCGTGCTCCCCCAGCTCTTCAGACAAAAGTGATTTACATAATAGTAGCATAATCTCTGCAACTGACTTCCAAAAAGGTCACAACACGTGACACTGAACAGAAGTTTCTAGCTTCTATTGCCCGACTAATTTTAGCGATCACAGGTTTGTTTTTTCCTTTTCTATCTTCTATTTTTAAACGATGCGCTTTTCATGCACATACATCTATGCATGCACAATGTAATTTTCCTATTTTTAATCTTTATGTTACTTTAACGATTTTTTTTGGTTTTACGTATTTGTTTTCTATTTTAACGTTTCATACTGTTTTATTTTTGGTTTCACACTTGTATAGGGATCACATGAAAAACTCATATGCACACACAGATTCAAACTCACACATACTCAAAAGAATATATACAGAGATTCATGGGTATGAAATGGCTAACTAAAAGAAATATGATGGTGCAGGTCAATGTGACAAATATACATTGTGTGGAGATGTCTCAACAAATGAGTGCAATCAACTTTGTTAATTTCGGGGCATCATTTTCCTCAAATGGAGTCATTTTAAAAGACACGTGCGATGCACTATTGTATGAAAACTAGACTAAGAGCTGTTGATATATTTAGGTAGTGATGTGTGTGAACACTCTAGGACCGCCGGGGCACTTTTTTCCCTCTTTAGGAGGTTTTTTTCCCCCGGCTTGTATATACACCTATTGCCCTAATGGGCTACTTATCTTTGTATATTCTCTAGTAATACATTTAGTCTTGTGTGTTCTACTCCAAGCTTCTTCTTCTTCCTTGTGCTGTTTGCGTGCTTCCGCAGACGTCTAACTCCAACAATTGGTATCAGAGCAGGTCGTTGCTTCTTCTAGGGCGCCGTCGACACTCCTCCATTTGCAGTCTCAGATTCGCACAAAATTTGGTGAGCATACTCAGGGTGTTTCCGAGATCAAAATAGCTTTGCTGTGTGGTGCCGAAATCGCGATCTATGCTCGTTTTGACCTCCGAACGCACTATCGCAGTGCTTGTGCAGGCTATTTTGTCCTTTTGTGCCAAAGGTATATACCAGTTTCTGTTCGCCAATTTAAGCGTCTCGAAGTCTGCTACAGGTCTAGCAGAACTCGTCTGGGCAGTTGTGTTCAACTTTTTGAGATACAGTCAATTTTCTGCATCAAGGTATTTTAGTCACCGGCCATGGCTGAAAGCAGTGATGTATTCCGTATGTTGGCTGTTGAGGATAAGTTGGATGGTACCAACTACCCATTATGGGCTTATATGATGCGACATGTACTGGTTGCAAAAGGATTGTGGAACATTGTGCAGGGTGTTGAAAGACGTCTTGTTACACCTGTAACGACATGTACTGCAAATACAGGTGTTGGAGCTGATGAAGATGGTGTCGAAGATGATATTCCACAGATTCCTGTTCGTGCTGCTGTTTCTGTTGCACCTACTGCAGAGCAGATTCGTTGGGATGGCAGAGATGCCCAGACATATGCATTGATAGCTTTGTCTGTCAAACGTGCCATTATTCCTCACATTCGCTCTTGCAGAACAGCAAAGGATGCTTGGGATACACTTACCACTTTGTACCAGGCTAGGAATGAGGCTCGTGTTGCTTACCTCCAAAAACAGTTGGAGAGTGAGCACATGAATGAAGGTGATTCGATGGACAGTTTTCTTACAAAGATCAAAGACCTGAAGGAATAATTGATTTCTGCTGATGAGGTTATACCAGATAGCTCACTTGTGCAGACCGTTCTGAATGGCCTTCCTGATTCATATCAGAGTTTTGCCTCTACTCTTCGATTGATTTTTGAAAGGCAATCCGAATGCCTTGTCATTTGAGGAATTAGTCTCTGTTCTGTTGCAGGAAGATCAGTCCAGGCAGAACAGGTCCATTATGCGTGTTGCAGATCAAGCTTTCCTGGCTAGTCAGAAGGGCAAAGGAAAATGGAGCTCTTCTACTAGTAAGCAGAAATCTGCAAATGCTGCACAATCGAAGAACCAGGATAAAGATGAGAAGAAATCAGAAAAGCAGAAATTGTTCTGCAAGTACTGTAAAGGAAATGATCATATTATAAAGAACTGTCCAAAACTGGCTGCTAAAGAGGCAAAGAAGAAAGAGGCTGGAATGGTTGTTGCAGAGGCCTCTACACCAAAAACAGAGTCTGCAAATCTTATGCAGGAAGAAGAATGGGTGTTTACTACTGTCTGCAGTTTTGACCCATCTTCTCATGATCAGTGCATGTCTACAGTAGACTCAGATGTTTGGTACTTTGACAGTGGGGCGACCAAACATATTACCTCGCAGCGCAGTTTCTTCTCTTCACTCGAGCCTGCCCCTACAGGGAATACTATCACATGCGCCAATAACTCCTCTTATCCTGTTATGGGAGTTGATAAGATCAATCTGACTACTGCTGATGGTAGTTCTTTCACTTTGTCAGATGCTTTATTTGTGCCAGGGATCAAAAAGAACCTGTTATCAGTTTTTGCATTAGCCAAAATTGGCTTGATTGTGAAATTCGTTGATGACAGGTGTACAGTCCATGATCTCTCAAATGGCGATGTGATTATTGCTTCTCGCATTTTATGTCGTGGGCTGTATAAGCTCATAGACTATGAAAGATCTGTGAATGATTCGGCATGTGCAGTTCATGATTCTCAGGCTATGTCAGATGCAAAGCTTTGGCATGCACGCTTTGGTCATCTGAATTTTGCTAGTTTGTTACGCCTACAGAAATTTGAAATGGTGTCCTCTTTGCCCAAACTTGAGGCACCTGGAAAACATGTTTGTGAAGGCTGTATTTTGGGCAAAATGCAGTGTTCTTCCTTTCCAAAAGATGGTTCAGTTCGGGCTATGCAGAAATTGCAGCTTGTACATAGTGATGTCTGTGGTCCTATGCAGACACCCTCTTTTGGAAATTACCTTTACTTCGTGACTTTCATTGATGATTTTTCCAGGCATGCATGGGTATATCCACTCAAAGCAAAGTCCGAAGTGTTCATGTGCTTCAAACAGTTTTTGGTTTTGGCTGAAAATCTGTCAGCATGTAAAATGGGCACCCTCCGTTCTGATCGAGGGGGGGAATATATGTCTTCAGATTTTAATGCATTTCAGGCTGAACGTGGGATAAAACACCAGTGTACAGTGCCGTATACACCTCAACAGAATGGAGTTGCTGAACGAAAGAACAGGTCACTCATGGAGATGGCGAGGTGCATGGTCAAAAGTCAGGCTTTACCACATAGTTTCTGGCTTGAGGCTGTCATGTGTGCAGCATATGTACTGAACAGGTGTCCCACCAAAGCGTTGCAGTCTATCACTCCATATGTGGCTTGGCATGACCGCAAGCCATCTCTTGCTCATCTGCGTGTTTTTGGTTGTTTGGCATATGCATTAGTGCCTGAACAACATCGCAGAAAATTGGATGATAAGGCAGTAAAATGTATTTTTGTTGGGTACAGTTCTGAAAGTAAAGGCTATCGTCTGTATCATCCATAGACTAAACGCATTCTGGTTAGCCGTGATGTTGTCTTTGTGGAAGATGCTATTCAGCCATTGCTTTCATGTACTAAGGAGACATCTGTTAGCTCCAAAGACATGTATGATACTTTGATGCCTCTTTTTACAGGTGGACAGGCTAGCGCTGGTCCTAATGAGGCAACTTCTCAGCCTTTGCAGGTTTAATATGATGATGCAGATCATTCCATTTGTGATGCAGATTTACATGATGCACTTGTTGATGAGAGAGCTGATATTGAACAAGCAAAAACTATGCCAAAATGGCTGGTGTAGACTTTCCGTGACAGCAAATTAGATGCACCTTTGTCATATCGTACTCGTTCAGGCTCTCATAGTACCTCCTTTGCATCAGATTGCTATGCTATGGCTGCATCTAGTCTCTGTGATGAGAATGAGCCTGTTTCTTTTGATGAAGCACAAAACTCAGAAAATTGGATGGCTGCTATGCAATCTGAATATGATGCTATAATGAAGAATGGTACATGGTCTTTATGTGACTTGCCTCCTGGCAAGAAGGCCATTGGCACTAAGTGGGTATACAAGCTGAAGAGTAAACCTGATGGTACAGTTGACAGGTATAAGGCTAGGCTTGTTGCAAAGGGTTATGAGTAGGAAAGAGGCATTGATTTTGATGAGACCTTTGCACCTACATGCCGTATGGCTACTGTTCGGAGCATTTGTGCACTTGCAGCCCATCATGGTTGGAATGTACATCAGTTGGACATTAAAACAACATTTCTGAATGGTGACTTGCATGAAGAAGTGTATGTTTTTCAACCCCGTGGCTTTGTGCAGAAAGGGCATGAAAACCAGGTGTGCAGGTTAAAGAAGGCATTATATGGTTTAAAGCAAGCACCACGTGCTTGGTATGAGAAAATACATGCCTATCTGATTGCACATGGTTTTGAGAACAGTCCAACTGAAAGCACCTTATATGTTAAGCGTGCTAATGATGTGCTTTTGATCATTGTTGTCTATGTAGACGACATGCTGCTCACTGGTCCTCTTGAGAAGCATATTGCTGATTTCAAGGCTGATTTGCATGCCTCATTTGAGATGTCTGATTTGGGGCATTTGCATCACTATTTGGGCATTCAATTTATGCAAGTTGATGGTGGAATGGCTTTGTGTCAAACGAAATATATTGACATATTATTGCAGCATTTTGGCCTTGAAGACTGTAAGCCTATTGCCACTCCTATGGAGACAGGTTTACGATTGAGTCTTCATGATGCTGGAGATGCATTTGATGCTGTTCTCTATCAGCAGGCTGTTGGATGCTTGATTTACTTATGCATTACTCGGCCAGATATTCAGTTTGCTGTCTCACAGATGAGCAGGTTTATGCATTGCCCAGGATTCACGCATTGGAAAGCGGTTAAGCGCATCTTTCGCTACTGGAGTGGTACTCGGCTACTTGGGTTGTTTTATCCCAAGGGGGGATCACTACTGCCAGATTTGCATGCTTTTTCTGACTCAGATTGGGCTGGTTGTTATGACACTCGTGTGTCCACCAGTGGTTTTTGCTTCATGCTTGGTAGCTCATGTATATCTTGGTTGAGCAAGAAGCAGCCTACTGTGGCCACTTCCAGTTCTGAGGCTGAGTATAGGGCAGCTTTCACAGCGACTGTTGAGTGTGTGTGGCTCAGACGCCTTATGGCTGATTTGGGTGTTGGCCAGTCTTCTGCCACCACCATCTTCACTGACAGTCAGAGCGCATTGGCAGTTGCGAGGAACCCTGTGTTCCATGCTCGCACTAAGCACATTGAGGTGCATTATCACTATGTCAGGGAGAGGTTCTCTGCTGGGGAGATCAGCTTGGCATATGTGCCCACACAGGAGAACATTGCAGACCTTTTCACGAAGGCTCTGCCTAGGGAGAAGTTTGAAGCTTTCCGCAAAGCTTTGGGCGTACTTCCTTTTGTGGAGTGATTTCCACATAGCTCGGCACTTCCTTATACATGAGTGCCAGCTCCTTGTTCACCGCATCACTCCCAGGGGGGATTTGTTGATATATTTAGGTAGTGATGTGTGTGAACACTCTAGGACCTCCGGGGCACTTTTTTCCCTCTTTAGGAGGTTTTTTTCCCCCGGCTTGTATATACGCCTATTGCCCTAATGGGCTACTTATCTTTGTACATTCTCTAGTAATACATTTAGTCTTGTGTGTTGTGCTCCAAGCTTCTTCTTCTTCCTTGTGCTGTTCGCGTCCTTCCGCAGACGTCTAACTCCAACAAGAGCAAATAATCACTCCAATAACCCTGCTTTTTGTTCACAAGTATATACAACATATCTTCAAGTACCTCATTAACCCGCTCAATTTCTTTCCATCTATACGCAACATATATAATGAGTCATATTACACACCTCAAGGTAAAATTGACCATAAGGAGGCTAAGCCAAGGATACAACTCCATATTAGGCAGCCCCATGATATCACTTTACATGTAGCAAAAGGAAAAGATGTCACAACAGGTGAAGAACCTAGCACCCCTACCACATGGTTAAATGTGGATGTAACTCAATTGAAACCTGTTGTCAAGCAAATGATCCAAACGGCCATGGATACACAACAGCAAATGATGGATACGGATACAGATTACGACAAGGCCATGAGGGAAAAGAATCAATTTCAAGTCATGAGTGAGCAATTGTCCGCACAGCTCATCCATGCCCAACAAGAAATTTCAGCTAAGACTATGGAAATAAACACAGTCAAGGAACAATGTGATACATTGATGAAACAACATCATCAACTCCATACACAAATGACAGACTTACAAAGACAACATGAAGCCAGCGAAGCAGACAAAGAGAGGATGAAAGCTCGCAGCAAAATGCTCGAAACACAATTGAAAGTATACATGGAAGAAAACGATAGTTTACACAACAGAAATAAAGAATTGATGAAGGCATTACTATATGACCAACCTATAGAAAAACAGGAGACATCAGTCAATGACCAGAAGGAATTGAAAGATCAGCTTGAGAAATATGCAAATTTGCTGAAGCAAGAGCCAGCTCGAACAAAAGAATGGGAAAGAAGGTACATCAATGACACATATGAACTGAAAACACAACTGCAAAATGTGAATGCCAAACTTGTTAAGAGTTACAACGAAAATGTAGACCAAGTAGCAGAAATTGGTAATGAGCTGCTTGTAGCCAAAGAAGCACTCAGAGAAGCTATGCAAGAAGTTAAAGAGAAAACTAAAAGCATCGCACAATTAGAAGCTAAAGCAACAGAACAAGTACCAATCGGGACACCAATAGAGCCTATACAAGAGAATCCTACAGACGAGGTAGAGGTATGTCCTCTATCTCCCCCGATTTATAATTCTCCAATAAAAGAACAGATGGCAGAACCATGTGATGATCATCCCATGCCATACACTACAGAAATAGGTCAGAAGGAATGGGCACTATTGGTGTCCCAGATGACCGAGAATTTTGAAAATGAAGTAGTCAAAATCATGAAAGAAGCAAAAATCAAAGGTAAAGATTTGAATACAATAATGAAGCCTTTCAACATTCTGTATGGATTATTGAAAGAGAAAACGAGGCAATACATAAAGAAGATTACACAGAAAAATCCATACGAGCAACTGCATTTCAAAAATGACACGTTCAATTATACTCAAGAAGAATTTGAAGTTGCACAACCTGTTTGGAGAAGAAAACTTTTAGAGAAAAACCGTACATTGCGGGTGCAGTGGCAAGCAGCACCATACTTATTCCAGTTAAATCCTTCATTTTGCCCAACACCACGTCACAGAGAAGCAAGAGGACTTTTGGATATGCAAAAGAATGTTGTGATCAATAAACAGTGGCTGAACTATCCGCTACTTCCAAGTCCACTGCATAACTATTTACCGATGGAGGATTACATGATGAAAACTATTGAATTTTGGCTGCATTGTTACAGAAGAGTACCCGATCTAACTATTAAGATGATGAATAAAATACTCAGCATGATTCTTACAGTTTTGAAGATGTTCAAGCACACAACGTATACATTTTTGAATTTCATTGGTATTAATCAAGGAACAGATATCCTCATTTTTTATCTATCAATTATGCCTAGCCGACCCACAATAATGGTATACTATTCTAGGCTTATGTTTTTGCCGAGTACATATATGCAGACCTTCGAAGAAGCCTTTTTCACATGGTTTTTTGAAATTGAATATGAAATTTTCTTAAAGATGTCATCCAATTTGAATGCTAGATTAGTGGCATATGAGCTAAGCTTCTTCGCCGATCATCGACAACCACCACATGATGGTGTGAAAGCAGAATAGTAGAAGCAGCTAATGATACGTGAAGCCAATCTGCTTGATGAAACAGAGCAAAGAGTGTATAGAGCATACTCCCGTCGACTCCCAAAGCCTGTCGGGGACGACAGAGGTCAGGAGGGGGCAGTGTTGAGGGAGAGTCCAGCAAAAAGAAGAAAAGAAGAAGACAAAGAAAGAAGCTTCATTGAAAGATTACAATTGAAGAAATATCTCTACAAGAAGCCCTGTAGGGTCACAGCACCCATCTCTGCAGAGAGCCCCAGAGGGGCACACATCAAGGAAAAACACGTAGCTGGGAAGCACGAACCAGGGCAAGGAAAGTATCCATGGAGAAGTGCAAGAAGATATCTGGTGGTTCCATAGCCACACGAGGGTGCTTCAACCTCTTGATCTTTGGAAGATCCAGATCGAAGGCTAAAGAACTACATCCTCATACCTTCCACTAGTGGCGTGCGTGGCAGCCCGACTTAACAGACAACAAGAATGCATCAGGCCGAGAGGATGTAAAAGAATAATCAAGAAGAGGCCATCAAAACTAAACACCTGTTTAACAAACAAGTAGAACTAACCGAGGGATGCATGCTGACAACAAGTGATAGACAAGAAGTAAAGCCTGTCAAGGGACGACAGCGATAAAGAGGGGAAGAGTGTTGCAGAGCTAAGAGAGCACAAGGCAGAGAAAAAGAAGGGCCCCAAAATTTTTCCAATTTGGACACTCAATTTTTGTATCCTAACCATTTTGTAACATATTTTCCGGTGTAAATGCACTAGAGGAGTCCTCTAGATGATACCTGTGAAGATTAGTAGCTTACTCATGTAATTTAGTAGGAAATTAACCTTTTAGTGATTAAAGTGCCGGTCTCTTATGTGAAAGGACCATTTTTAGGGCACATGTATATAAGTCAATTTCTGACTCTTTATAAAGACCTTTTGCCATTGTGAGAATGAAGAGCAAAGAATTTCGAATTTGTGTCTTCTCCTCTCTATATCATCTTCCTTGTGAGCTTGTGTGCATGTGTGTTGCTTGGAAAGAGTGTTAGGAAGTGTTGTCTATCCATGAAAGTGTTTATCTACTGTTGTTAAGGTGTGTGTGAAGTGTAGGAAGTGCTGAAGTGTAGGAAGGTCATTCCCATGACTCAATATTTTGCCCATAACTTGAGAGAAAAGCTCAATTTACTATTGGCCATATTTTGCTATATTCGGAGTTTGCAGTTGAGAGAAAAGCTCAATTTACTATTGGCCATTACTCCAAGTATCGTGACGCTGTGCTGTTCATGTGTTCTGCAGACATCTATCTCGAGCAATTGGTATCAGAGCAGGTCGTCGCTTCATCTAGGGTGCCGTCGACACTCCTCCGTTTGCAGTCTCAGAATCGTATGAATTTTGGTGAGCATACTCAAGGTGTTTTCGAGATCAAAACTGCTTTGCTTTGTGGTGTCGAAATCCCGATCTGAGCTCGTTTCGTCCTCCGAATGCACTATCACAGCGCTTGTGCAGGCTATTTTGTCTTTTTGTGCCAAAGGTATATACCAGCTTCTGTTCGCTAGTTTAAGCCTCTCGAAGTCTGCTACAGGTCTAGCAGAACTCATCTTGGCAGTTCCGTTCAACGTTTTGAGATACAGTCAATTTTTTGCATCAAGGTATTTCAATCACTAACCATGGTTGAAAGCAGTGATGTATTCGGTATATTGGCTGTTGAGGATAAGTTGGATGGTACCAACTACCCATTATGGGCTTATATGATGCGACATGTATTGGTTGCAAAAGGAGTGTGGAACATTGTGCAGGGTGTTGAAAGACGTCCATATAGCAAATAGTAGGTTCATTTCAAAGTTCTTGAGAAGGTGCATCCAATGGTTGTCTTTTCACTTGATTCTGACGCTTCTACTTCAAGTTATGAGCAAAATACTGAGTCAGGGGATTGATCTTCCTACACTTTAGCACTTCCTACACTTCACACACACCTTACCAACAGTAAACAAGCACTTTCATGGATAGACAACACTTCCAAGCACTCTTTCCAAGCATCACACATGCATGCAAGCTCACAAGGAAGAAGATACTGAGAGGAGAAGACACAAATTCGAAAATCAGTGCTCTTGATTCTCACAATGGAAGAACGTTCCTACAAAGAGTCACCAATTGACTTATATACATGTTCCCTAAAAATGGTCCTTTCACACAAGAGACCGGCACTTTATTTACTAAAAGACTAATTATCTACAAAAAGAAAGGAAGAAAAACTCACTCATCTCTGAACTCAAGTCATAGGGATAGCTATTCAATTGTTGTGCTCAAGAACGTGCAATAGTTCCCACACTTGCTTCTGATGATTTAAGGCTTCGTCAGTCTGAATTACCTATGTGCTTTCCTAACCTAAGGTTCATTAATTTATCTCCCTTGATCACTCAATACACGTTCTGATTGCCAATATTTCTTTGTTCTCAATTACTTGTTTCATTTTTCATTCCTTGGAATTATTTTCTTGTCTCAAAGTATGCATTAGGAATTGACCTTTTGTTGTTTGTTTGATTTCTCGTTCCATCAAAATTAAGTTCTTTCCTTTAGGGTTTTGATTTTTGCATTCTCTTACCTTACTCTTGGACTCGAGAAATTAATGCACTTATAACTGGATCGTTCCTATCAGAGTCCTATTTCAATCAACAATGCTACATGCACTTAGCCTAAGCTAACAATTGACCGAGGGGGTTGCAAGTTCTTCCAACCTCGAGTGAGCTTCGTTGATTGCTCTAGTGCTCAAGAAGTGGTGCTTCCCAAGCCTTGTTTACTTTGCTCTTTGCCTCGCTTTAAATGCCTTTGGATAACTCTTGCAAGACCTATAAAAGTCCAATGTTTAACCAATCTTCAACCCTAATCAGTAGAAACTTTGATGTATACAAATTTAAGGGTCCTAGTTCTCTTTGTAAAATGCTTAGGTGCCCCCTTGGTTTCCTAATCCCACCAATGGGTCAACTTAAATTTATCCTCTCTAAAAATCAATCTATTATTATTAAGAAAAATATTTGAGGCCGTGTAGGGTGGGTTCAAAATGAAGAATCATGAGGGCATGAATGCACATGGATTTACTCAGATATCTAAAAGATATTATTTTACATATTTTTGTAAAAATAGTAGATAACTCAGACAAAGATGTTGTGTAAAAATAATAGATCGCTTAGACAGTGACGTTCTGTAAATAAAACAAATTTTCATAAATGCACGCCTTTCAAAGAACTAACCTCATGTATCTTCTATTCAAGACATAATGAAAACTACCTATAAATACACATACTCTAATAGACTCTTTCATCAGAGTATGTGGAGGAAGATTGTCCCCAATCTTGTGTTCGCTCTCTTTTCTCTCTCTATTATGTGTATTCTCTTGTGCGATTTTATTATTATACTATCTCTACGTACGTGCATCTACAAGATCAATTCAATAGTGGTATCAAAGCTTGTGTGCATTTGTAGAGTGTACTTCATGGCATGCGTTTGTGTTTTGCAGCATCCATTCATGATTCAAAACTTATTTTGGTTTGTTTATTCTCGTCCCATCCATGTTTGTGTTTGTCAATTCACTTTTTTTTTATTCTCTAGTGTCTTTTGTTTCAATCTGTTACTATGCCCTATGCCCTTGTGACGTTGTCACATTATGCATTGTGCATTGTACACTATGACACTGTTACATTGTTACAATTGTGCACTATGTGTTGTGCATTGTCACTTTGTGCTTTGCGCACTCTCACGTTGTCACATCGTGCACTATCATATTGTCATATTGTGCACTATTTCGTTTCCCATTTGGTACATTTATCAAAATCGTTTATCAATTCCTCTATCAATTTGGTTTACCAATTTGTTTTATCCATGGAGTTACTATGGCATAGAACTATGGCATAACTTTGTTATCCTTGGCTTCTTAGGCACTCATGGTTATCTTGGTTCCCTTTGGTTCTGTTGTCAACCATTGGCTACGTGCGAACCCTCTCTAACTAATGAGTGGCAACAAGAGCTTAATTATTTTCCTTTTTAGCATGTAGGGGATTTCAACCCACCACCTCTCACTTGCAAGAGATATGCTTTATCCACTAGCCTATTCTCACATATTGATACCCCATTCCTTTTAACTCATATTAAACATTAGTTCTATCCCTCTCTTCCTTTTTACATTTCCAATACAAAACCTTTCTTTTCCCATTTCAATTCTAATATTACTAAAATTATTTTCACATTCTTAGAAATAGGTTTTGGTTCTATATAAGGCCATACCCATACTACAGAGGATTTTGGTACATCACCCCTACTCGAGGTATTGCTTGAGCAACAGTTAGAGCTTTTGTGGCACGAACTCCAAGATGCTCAAAACGAGATAAAAGAATGTGATGTTGTACTCCAAAAAATGCAAAGTAATGACAACAACCTAGTTGGGGTGAACAAGATCACAATAAAAAATAGATATCCTATTCCTATGATAGATGATTTGCTAGATAGAGTTCATGGAGCACGTA
The DNA here is from genome assembly GCA_020310875.1 of Ceratopteris richardii. NCBI lineage: Eukaryota > Viridiplantae > Streptophyta > Polypodiopsida > Polypodiales > Pteridaceae > Ceratopteris > Ceratopteris richardii. The sequence goes on along the minus strand of CM035413.1, from coordinate 66,209,533 downwards.
CTTTTAGAAAATTTGACCTTAAATATGGGTATCATCCGATATGAGTGGAAAAAACATACATTTATAAGACTACCTTTAGAACTCAAACTGGTCACTTTGAGTTCATCGTAATGCCTTTTGGACTCACCAATGCACCTGCTACATTTACACGTATGATGAATAACATTTTTTCTTGATTACCAAGCTTTTGTTCTTGTTTTCTTTGATGGTATACTTGTCTATAGTGAGAATGATAATGACCATGAAAATCATTTAGCATCAGTCTTTAATTTGTTATGCAAAAACAAACTTTGTGCTAATTTTGAAAATATAAGTTCTTTTATCCAAACAGAATTAGAATATTTAGGACATATTGTTTCTAGTCATGACATTCATGAAGATCCAAAGAAATCTAAAGTAACTGAAGAATGGCCTATAGCCCAATCTATGAAAGATGTACCATATTTTCTAGGGTTAGCTAGTTTTTATAGAAAACTTGTAAATGTTTTTTCTTATTTAACACTTCCACTCATATAATTATTGAAGAAAAAGTTAAAACTTGCATGGGGGTTAGCCCAACAACAATCTTTTGAAAAACTCAAACATGCACTTTCTCATGCACCTTTTTTGCAATAGTACTAGATCATCCCTTCAAAATTTGGAAACATTACCTCATGGGTTCCAAAGTTCTAATTAAAACACACCAACATGCTATAAAAAATTTATTAAATCAACCTTTGATTTCCAAAATACACATTAAATGGGCTTCATTCATACAAAATTTTTAGCCTATAATTCAATATCAACCTGGCAAAGCTATTGTTGTAGTTGATGCCTTAAGTCTATTACCATCTCCACAAACAAATATTGTTTTAATCAGTAATATTTATGCTATTCATATTCATTTATTTCATGACATGATTCCTACTTATGCATCTGATTTGTAGTTCTCACAAACATGGACTGCTTTCAATAGTTCTACACCATCTAATGAGGATCACTAAACTTTTTGTAATGTATTCTTGTATTTCCAAGTTATGCATCACACAAGTTTTCAAAGAGTTTGTTATGAAAGAGATGCATGAACCATAGTATATGAGTCATAAGGGCATACAAAGTACCATTTCAACGTGTAAAGAATTCTTGTTTTGGCCAAATATGGAAAAGGATATTACATACTATGTTTCCCATTGCATTGTGTGTCAACATGTGAAAGGCCATCATGGTAAAGAATTTGGATTATTAATGCCACTTCCATACCTAATGGACCATGACAACAAATTTCTATGGATTTTATTACTAGTTTTCCTACAACTTCATCTCATAATGATATGATTTGGAAAATTGTTGATAGGTTTAGTAAACAAGCATATTTCATTCCTTGTAAAAAGGCTATGTCTGCACCTCAAGCTGCTAAATTATTTATTAAATGTATTTTTCCACATCATGGTTTTCCAAAATTATTCTATCAGATCGAGATGTTCGTTTTTGTAATCACTTGGGGTTGAAGTATTTCAAAATTTAGACTCCAAAATAGACTTTAGTTTTGCATTTCATCGTGAAAGTAACGTGAAAGTAATGGGAAAGTTTATTCTTTAGATAATCAAAGTAATTGGGATGAGGAAATTCCTTTACTAAAACTTGCATATAATAAGACAACACATACCACTACTTGACGAGCACTGTTTGAAATTCTTGGCTCATTCTTTTGCACAAGATCATATTTCTACAGTTCATTAGATTCATGAGCACATTAAAAAGATTCAAGAACATTACATGCATAATGTTAATAAGAAAGGAGTAGCTAAACAATTTAAATAAAATGGATTGGTATGGTTATGAATAACTAAAAGATGTTTGAAAAATATTTCACAACATCCTAAGGTTAAACTTGCACCATGTTATTATGCACATTTTTGTATTAGTCTAAAAATCAATGAGAATGCTTTTAGATTAGACATATCTTGTCATTGGAATATACACAATTCTTTTCATATTAGTTTATGGGAATATTTTTAAAAAACTTTACCACTCACTTCTATTTTAGATGATCCTCCTTTACTTGATGAGGATGGTAAAACTTTAGTTCTAGAGAGAATACTTGATTATGATGTTACTACTACACAAATTGGCAAGAAATATCATAGATATTTAGCTAAATATAAAAATTGCTCACATGAAGAATCTTAATGAATTCATAAGTCATAATGAACTCCACATTTTGACCACTTTATTTCTGCATATCATTCACATTCACATTAAACTCCAATTTTTTCATTTCCATGCATGTGTTTTTATATGAAATATGCTTATGATTATTCAGTGATGGGACATGTGATTGGCCATCCATGTCTACTTTATTCTTATCAACTGAGGTCAGTTGCTTGCCAATTGGGAGGCTTGTTATACTTTATGGAATAATGGAATGTTAAATGGATTTTAATGCCTCGACGTTTTTAATGTGATTGTGTTTTGATTAAATAGGTGAAGAATCATGAGGGCATGAACATGCATGGATTTACTCAGATATTTTTGTAAAAATAGTAGATCACTTAGAAAGTGAAATATTTTAAATAAAGAAGATTTTTATAAATGCACACTTTTCAAAGCACCATGTATCTTCTATTCACAATGTAATGAAAAATACCTACACGTACACATACTAATAGACTCATCCAATAGATTATGTGGGGGAGATTATACCCAGTCTTGCATTCAATCTGTTTTCTCTTTCTCTATTATATGTGTGCTCTTGTGAGATTTTGTTATTGTACTATCTCTGCATACGTGCATCTACAAGATCGAGTCAACAAAAATAGGGTCTTAAAAACTCATAGAGTACACATTGCTATGAAGACTAGCCATCTCTTTAGATAGAGATGCTTGCATTGACACAACATTCTCCATTTGTTTACTAAGAATTTATAACTAGAATTCCAATGGTGTTTGAAATGTAGATGCCACATTAGTTGTATCCAATGCTACAGATACATTTAGACCCATTGGAAGAAGTTTCTCTCTAGGCTACATTGGAACTGGTTGCACTGGCCTATCATAGAGGATGGCTTAGCATTGCCTCATTTGGGAAACTACCTCTACCTCTCTTCTAACTCTCACACACTCCTTAATCAATCCAAATCTCTTTTGAGTCTCCTTGATTCTCCTCTCGACTTCAACCCTATCTTCAGGACTTAAAATCTTGAAGAATAAACTTACAAGACCTGGAAGCCTACAAAAGTTGAGCAAACCTCCTTAGAAATTCATTTAGTAGATGATTCATGGATGACATAGGTTTTGGGGAATGAACGCATTGTAGAAATGCCTTCCATATATGCTGGCTAAAATCCTCTAAGTAGAAGAGTTTGTGAAACTCTTTCCAAAAATCAGCCCAACTCTTTTTTATATGCGTAGAGAGTACACACATGGAAGTAAAATGAAAAGAAGAGTGTACTCACAAAAATGAAATAGTCTGTGAGACTCAAAATAAGTAGTCCAAGAAATGGGTAAACTCATATGGATTACAATGAGCTTGCCAAGAGCATGGAGCAAGCTCCTCAAGCTTCAAACCATGTAAAAATGGGGGGAGAGGCCCTCCTTATATAGATTTGGGAACGGCTCGCCAAAGTACATCAAATGTGAGAATAAATATATTGGCAGAAGTAAATGGAAAGGTACCCAAATACAAAAGAAATACAATATAAAATGAAAAGAAAATAGAAATGGAGTGCCTCTTATATAAAAAATGGAGATGCACTCATGCAAATACAAATGTAAATGATATCAAGGAAATCATGTCATCAACAACCCCTATATAGCTCCATTTTGGAGTGATTGAATGTTGTAAAGGTCCACCAAATGTTGGAGCAGAATTGGAGGTAGAGCCTTCATGAACATGTCTGCTACGTTCTCCTAAGAGATACACTGCTCCATGGTAATCTTTTGAGCTATGATCTTCTCATAGATGAAATGGCATTGGATCTCGATGTGCTTCATTCGAGTCTAGAACACTCAATTCTTGGAAATGGCCAAGGTTGATTGGTTGTTTCTGCAAATGCATGTTAGAGTAACTTGCAAAACATCAATGTAAGATAATAAACATTGAAGTCAGATGGGTTCACATGATGCAAAGCTGGATGCTAGATACTCAGCCTTGATTGATGAGAAAGAAATTTTTGGGTTCTTCTTACTTGTCCAAGACATGGGTCTCGAGCCAAGCAAGAATATGTATCCAAAAGTAGAAAATTGAGAATCAGATTCTCTAGCCCAATGTGAATCTGAATATCAGACCAGCTTGATACCCCCTCTGTACCAAAGACCATGATGATGTATGAGGGCAAGGTACCAAAGTAGTCTTTGAGAAACATCCCAATGTTTTTTATGATGTGGATGTGCAAATTGACTAAGTATACCAACTGCATAGGCAATATTTGGTCTAGCGTTAGCTAGGTTAAGTAAGGAGCCAACAAGTTCTTAATAAGTATGCATATCCACAAGTGATGATGAATCCTCTAGGGTGAGCTTGATGGTGCTTAAGTGGTGTAGATAATGAGCGAAATTGGTCCATGTTATATCTGGAAACAAAATCAGAGGAGTACTTCTTATGTGATATGAATATGCCTTCTTTTGTTTTCCAAACTTCCATACCTAAGAAGTAGTGAGGTAGACCAAGATCTATCATAGAGTACTCAAGGTGAAGTTGTGTGATGATGAATTGGATGTGTTCTTCATCTAAACTTGTGATATGAATATGCGTTCTTTTGTTTTCCAAACTTCCATACCTAAGAAGTAGTGAGGTAGACCAGGATCTATCATAGAGTACTCAAGGTGAAGTTGTGTGATGATGAATTATTGGATGCGTTCCTCATTTGAACTTGTCAAGATCAAGTCATCTACATAGAGGAAAATTCGGGCAACTAAGGACTCTTTTAGATAGATGTACAAGGTAGCATCAAAACTACTCCTTTCAAAACTTTTTCTTCGAAGAACTTCTGGATCTTTTCATAATAAGCCATCAGTGCACACTGCCATATACACCTCAACATCAGTGCACACTTGAACGGAAGAACATGTCACTCATGGAGATAGTGAGGTGTATGGTCAAGAATCGGGCTTTACCACATAGTTTTTGGCTTGAGGCTGTCATGTGTGCATCATATATACTTAACATGTGTCCCACTAAAGCATTGTATTCTATCACTCCATATGAGGCTTTGCATGGTCACAAGTCATCTGTTGGTCATCTGCATGTTTTTGGTTGTCTGACATATGCATTAGTGCCTGAATAACATCCCAGAAAATTGGATGATGAAGTAGTGAAATGTATTTTTGTTGGGTACAATTATGAAAGTAAAGGCTATTGTCTATATCATAGACAAAATGCATTTTGGTTAGTTGTGATGTTATTTTTGTGGAAGATGTTATTTAGCCTTTACTTTCATGTACAAAGGAGACATCTGTTAGCTCCAAAGACATGTATGATACTTTGCTTCCTCTTTTTACAAGTGGACAATCTATTGTTGGTACTAATGAGGCAACTTCTTAGCCTTTGTAGGTTTCATGTGATGATATAGGTCATTCCATTTCTGATGTAGATTTACATGATGCACTCGTTGATGAGAGAACACATATTGAGGTGGCAAAAGCTATGCCAAAATGGCTAGTGTAGACTTTGTGTGATAGCAGATTAGATGCAACTTTGTCATATCCTACTCATCCAAGCTCTCATAGTGCTTCTTTTGCATCAAATTGCTATCCTATGGCTTCCTCTAGTCTATGTGATGCGAATGAGCATGTTTCATTTGATGAATCACAAAATAAAAAAAAATTGATGGCTACTATGCAATTTGAATATGATGCTATAATGAAGAATGGTACCTGGCCTTTATGTGACTTTCCTCCTGGCAAGAAGGCCATTGGCACTAAGTGGATGTACAAGATAAAGCATAAACCTGATGGAACAGTTGACAAGTATAAGGCTAGGCTTGTTCTAAAGGGTTATGCATAGGAAAGAGGTATTGGTTTTGATGAGAGCTTTGTTCCTACTTGCTGAATGACTACTGTTCATAGCATCTGTGCACTTGCAGCCCATCATGGTTGGAATTGTACATCAGCTGAACATTGAAACTGCATTTCTGAAAGGTGACTTGCATGAAGAAGTGTATGTTTTTCAGTCCCGTGGCTTTGTGCAAAAAGGGCATGAAAACCAAGTGTGCAGGTTAAAGAAGGCATTATATGGTTTAAACAAGCCCCACATGCTTGGTATAAAAAGATACATGCCTATCTGATTGCACATGGTTTCAAGAACTGTCCAACTAAGAACACCTTATATGTTAAGCATGCTAATGATGTGCTTCTGATCATTGTTGTGTATGTTGATGACATGCTGGTCACTAGTCCTCATAAAAAGTGTATTGTTGATTTAAAAGATGATTTGCATGCCTCATTCAAGATGTCTGATTTGAGGCATTTGCATCATTATTTGGGCATTGAATTTATGCAAGTTGATGGAGGAATAGCTTTATGTCAAATGAAATATATTGACACATTATTGCACCATTTTGGCCTTGAAGAATGCAAACCTATTGCCACTTTGGTGTAGCTCAGTGATGAGTAGCACCTCCTTTAATGTCAATCTGGGAAGACGTGAGGATGGTATGATGACCTCGAGCAAGTGAAGGCACAAGTGCATGAGTGAGAAGCACACTAACATGCACACACATACACACACACACGCGCACACAAGGCAAGACAAAGAGTGAGAAGCAATGGAGTTCTTTAGATTACTTCCAAAATGCTGATACAAGTTCAAATCTATTACAAGCTAACCTCAAAAATGAGCTCTCTAGCTCTATTTATAGTTTTTGACTAGGTTTTTGCCATGTCCAGACCTAGTGTCCGGCCTAGTTCCTTGTGCTTCAGCTTCATGAAAAAATAATGGCCTACTTGCCAGATCTTCTTTGACTACTTTGCTTGCTTATGCCTTCTCTCCGCTCTGACTCCCTTCTTTGACTACCATGTCTTGTGAGTCCTAGGGTGCCTTGACTGCTGCCAACACACTCGTATGGAGACAAGTTTATGATTGAGTCTTCATGATGTTAGAGATGCATTTGATGTTGTTCTCTATCAGTAGGCTATTGGATGCTTGATTTGCTTATGCATAACTCATCCAGATATTCAGTTTGTTGTCCCACAGATGAGCAGGTTTATGCATTGTCAAGGTGTCAAGCAATGGCAAGCGGTTTGTTGGAGATAGACGTCTGTGGAAGCACACGAACAACACAAGGAAGAAAAGAAGAAGCTTGGAGCACAAACACACAATACTGAATGTATTACTAGAGAATGTACAAAGATCAGTAGCCCATTAGGGCAATAGGCGTATATACAAGCCGGGGGAAAAAACCTCCTAAATAGGGAAAAAAGTGCCCCGACGATCCTAGAGTGTTCACACACATCCCTACCTAAATATATCAACAAATCCCCCCTAGGAGTGATGCAGTGAACAAGTAGCTGGCACTCATGTATAAGGAACTGCCAAGCTATGTGGAAGTCACTCCACAAAAGGAAGTAAGCCCAAAGCTTTGCGGAAAGCTTCAAACTTCTCCCTAGGCAGAGCCTTCGTGAAAAGGTCTGCAATGTTCTCCTGTGTGGGCACATATGCGAAGCTGATCTCCCCAGCAGAGAACCTCTCCTTGACATAGTGATAATGCACCTCAATGTGCTTAGTGCGAACATGGAACACAGGGTTCCTCGCAACTGCCAATGCGCTCTGACTGTCAGTGACGATGGTGGAGGCAGAAGACTGGCCAACACCTAAATTAGCCATAAGGCGTCTGAGCCACACACACTCAACAGTCGCTGTGAAAGCTGCCTATACTCAGCCTCACAACTGGAAGTGGCCACAATAGGCTGCTTCTTGCTCAACCAAGATATACATGAGCTACCAAGCATGAAGCAAAAACCACTGGTGGACACACGAGTGTCATAGCAACTAGCCCAATTTGAGTCAGAAAAAGCATGCAAATCTGGCGGTAGTGATCCCCCCTTGGGATAAAACAACCCAAGTAGTCGAGTACCACTCAAGTAGCGAAAGATGCGGTTAACTGCTTGCCAATGCTTGACTCCTGGGCAAATGCATAAATCTGCTCATCTATGAGACAGCAAACTGAATATGTGACCGAGTAATGAATAAGTAAATCAAGCATCCAATGGCCTGCTGATAGAGAACAACATCAAATGCATCTCGAGCATCATGAAGACTCAATCATAAACCTGTCTCCATAGGAGTGGCAATAGGCTTACAGTCTTCAAGGCCAAAACGCTGCAATAATGTGTCAATATATTTCGTTTGACACAAAGCCATTCCACCATCAACTTGCATAAACTGAATGCCCAAATAGTGATGCAAATGCCCCAAATCAGACATCTCAAATGAGGCATGCAAATCAGCCTTAAAATCAGCAATATGCTTCTCAATAGGACCAGTGAGCAGCATGTCGTCAACATAGATAACGATGATCAGAAGCACATCGTAAGCACGCTTAGCATATAAGGTGCTTTCAGTTGTAGTGTTCTCAAAACCATGTGCAACCAGATAGGAATGTATCTTCTCATACCAAGCATGTGGTGCTTGCTTTAAACCATATAATGCCTTCTTTAACCTAAACACCTGGTTTTCATGCCCTTTCTGCACAAAGCCGCGGGGCTGAGAAACATACACTTCTTCATGCAAGTCACCATTCACAACTGCAGTTTTAATGTCCAACTGATGTAAATTCCAACAATGATGGGCCGCACGTGCACAAATGCTCCGAACAGTAGTCATATGGCATGTAGGTGCAAAGGTCTCCTCAAAATCAATGCCTCTTTCTTGTGCATAACCCTTTGCAACAAGCCTAGCCTTATACCTGTCAACTATACCATCAGGTTAAAGCTTTAGCTTGTATACCCACTTAGTGTTGATGGCCTTTCGGCCAGGAGGAAAGTCACATAAATACCAAGTACCATTCTTTATTATTGCATCATATTCAGATTGCATAGCAGCCATCTAATTTTCTGAATTTTGTGCTTCATCAAAGGAGACAGGCTCATTCTCATCATACAGACTAGACGCAGCCATAGCATAGCAATCTGATGCAAAGGAGGCACTATGAGGGCCTGAACGAGTACAATATTACAACGGTGCATTTAATTTGCTATCACGCAAAGTCTGCGCCAGCCATTTTGGCATAGTTTTTGCCTGCTCAATATCAGCTCTCTCATCAACAAGTGCATCATGTAAATCTGCATCAGAAATAGAATGATCTACATCATCATATGAAACCTGCAAAGGCTGAGAAGTTGCCTCATTAGGAGCAGCACTAGACTGTCCACCTGTAAAAAGAGGCATCAAAGTATCATACATGTCTTTGGAGCTAACAGATATCTCCTAAGTACATGAAAGCAATGGCTGAATAGCATCTTCCACAAAGACAACATCACGACTAACTAGAATGCATTTAGTCTGTGGATGATCCAGACGATAACCTTTACTTTCAGTGCACTAGTGCATATGCCAAACAACCAAAAACACGCAGATGAGCAACAGATGGCTTGCGGTCATGCCAAGCCTCAATTGGAGTGATAGACTGAAGCGCTTTAGTGGGACACCTGTTTAGTACATATGCTGGACACTTGACAGCCTCAAGCTAGAAACTATGAGGTAAAGCTTGACTCTTGACCATACACCTCGCCATCTCCATGAGAGACATGTTCTTCCGTTCAGCAACTCCATTCTGTTGAGGTGTATACGGCATTGTACACTGGTGTTTATCTCATGTTCAGCCAGAAATGAATTAAAATCAGAAGATATATATTCCCCCCCTCCATCAGAATGAAGGGTGCCCATTTTACATGCTGATAGATTTTCAGCCAAAACCAAAAACTATTTAAAACACATGAACACTTCGGACTTTGCCTTGAGTGGATATACCCATGCATGCTTGCAAAAATCATCAATCAAAGTCATGAAGTAAAGGTAATTTCGAAAAGAGGATGTTTGCATAGGACCACACACATCACTATGTACAAGCTGCAATTTTTGTGTAGCCCGAACTGAACCATCTTCTCGAAAGGAGGAACGCTGCATTTTGCCCAAAATACAGCCTTCACAAACATGTTTTCCAGGTGCCTCAAGTTTGGGCAAAGAGGACACCATTTCAGATTTGTGCAGGCGTAGCAACCTAGCAATATTCAGATGACCAAAGCGTGCATGCCAAAGCTTTGCATTTGACGTAGCGTGAGAATTATTACTGCACATGCCAAATCATTTTTAGATCTTTCATAGTCTATGAGCTTATACAGCCTACGACATAAAAATGCCAGAAGCAATAATCACATCGCCATTTGACAGATCATGAACTGTACACCTGTCATCAATAAATTTCACAACCAAGCGAATCTTGGCTAATGCAGAAACTGATAATAGGTTCCTTTTTATCCTTGGCACAAATAAAGCATCTGAGAAAATGAAAGAACTACCATCAGTAGTAGTCTGAATGATCTTACCAACTCCCATAACAGGATAGGAGGAGTTGTTGGTGCATGTAACAGTATTCGCTGTAGGGGCAGGCTCGAGTGAAGAGAAGAAACTTCGCTAGGAGGTAATCTGTTTGGTCGCCCCACTGTCAAAATACCAAACATCTGAGTCTACTGCAGACATGCACTGCTCATGAGAAGATGGGTCAAAACTGTAGACAGTAGTGAACGCCCATTCTTCTTCCTGCAGAAGATTTGCAGACTCTGTTTTTTGTGTAGAGGCCTCTACAACAACCATTCCAGCCTCTTTCTTCTTTGCCTCTTTAGCAGCGAATTTTGGACAGTTCTTTATGATATGATCATTCCCTTTACAGTACTTACAAAACAATTTCTGCTTTTTTGATTTCTTCTCATCTTTATCTTCCTTCTTCGAATATGCAGAATTAGGAGATTTTTGCTTACTAGTTGAAGAGCTCCATTTTCCTTTGCCCTTCTGACTAGCCAGGAAATCTTGATCTGCAACTCCCATAATGGACCTGTTCTACCTAGACTGATCTTCCTGCAACAGAATAGAGACTAACTCCTCTAGTGATAAGGCATTCGGATTGCCTTTCATCATCAAACGAAGAGTAGAAACAAAACTCTGATATGAATCAGGAAGACCATTCAGAACAGTCTGCACAATTGAGCTATCTGGTATAACCTCATCAGCAGAAATCAATTGTTCCTTCAAGTCTTTGATCTTTGTTAGGAAACTCTCCATAGAATCACCTTCATTCATGTGCGCACTCTCCAGCTATTTTCGGAGGTAAGCAACACGAGCCTCATTCCTAGCTTGGTACAATGTGGTAAGTGTATCCGAAGCATCCTTACTTGTTCTACAAAAGTGAATGTGAGGAATAATGGCACGTTTGACAGAAAAAGCTATCTATCCATGTGCCTGGGCATCTCTGCTACCCAGGAAATCTGCTCTGCAATAGGTGCTGCAGAGACAACAGCACGAAAAAAAATCTACGGAATATCATCTTCGACCTCATCTTCATCAGCTCCAGCACCTGTATTTGCAATACCTGTAGTCAGAGGTGTAATAGGACGTCTTTCAACACCCTGCACAATGTTCCACAATCCTTTTGCAACCAATACATGTCCCATCATGTAAGCCCATAATGGGTAGTTGGTACCATCCAACTTATCCTCAACAGCCAACATATAGAATACATCACTGCTTTTAGCCATGGCCGGTGACTAAAATACCTTGATGCAAAAAATTGACTGTTTCTCAAAAAGTTGAACAGAACTATCGAGATGAGTTTTGCTAGACCTGTAGCAAACTTTGAGACGCTTAAACTGGCGAACAGAAAATGGTATATACCTTTGGCACAAAAAGATAAAATAGCCTACACAAGCACTCGGATAGTGCGTTCGGAGGCCGAAACGAGCTCAGATCGTGATTTCGGGATGACACAGCAAAGCTGTTTTGATCTCGGAAACATGCTGAGTATGCTCACCAAAAATCGTGCGATTTTGAGACTGCAAACGGATGAATGTCGACGGTGCCCTAGATGAAGCGATGACCTGCTTTGATACCAATTGTTGGAGATAGACGTCTGCGGAATCACGCAAAGAGCACAAGGAAGAAGAAGAAGCTTGGAGCACAAACAAACAATATTGAATGTATTACTAGAGAATGTACAAAGATCAGTAGCCCATTAGGGCAATAGGCGTATATACAAGCCGGGGAAAAAACCTCCTAAAGAGGGAAAAAAGCGCCCCGAGTGTGCTAGAGTGTCCACACACATCACTACCTAAATATATCAACACGGTTAACTGCATCTTTCACTACTTGAGTGGTACCCTCCTACTTGGATTGTTTTATCCCAAGGGCAGATCACTACTGCCAGATTTGAATGCTTTTTCTAACTCTGACTAGGCTGGTTGCTATGACACTCATGTGTCCACTAGTGGTTTTTGCTTCATGCTTGGTAGCTCATGCATATCTTGGCTGAGCAAGAAGCAGCCTACTATGGCTAGCTCTAGTTATGAGGCTAAGTATAGGGCAACTTTCATAGTGATTGTTGAGTGTGTGTGGCTCAAATGCCTTATGGCTGATTTGGGTGTTGGTCAGTCTTCTGCCACCATAATCTTCACTGACAGTCAAAGCACATTAGCAGTTGCAAGGAGCCCTGTGTTCCATGCTCACACTAAGCACATTGAGGTACATTATCATTATGTCAGGAAGAGGTTCTTTGCTAGAAAGATCTATTGGTGCAAGACAATCAACAATTGGTGATTAGGACAAAGATTTGAAGTCAAAGAATGAAGCAAAGATCAACATATGAGGCTTGAAGTTTAGTGCATGATTAGAAGAAGAGGACTTGTATATACATGTACATTAAGCTTGTAATTAGTTTACTTATATCTTGTAATGGTTATGAGTTTGAACATATATGCCTATATATACAAGTAGAAAGTCGAGATACAGGTAGAGGAGATGATGAGAGATAAGTTTTAGAAGTCATTAGAGACTTAGAAAGTGAGAAGAACTTGATGTATCACTCAAGGGTAAATGTTTCCTAAATAGAAAAAAGTTTCCCCTCAATCTTTTGCTCAATTCTCCTTCTATGTTTATCCTATTGAGGAATGCTTTGGTAGAACTCTTAATCTATAATTGAACGACCTTTCGTACAAATTTTGAGATCCTAGTTGTGATTGGGCTGAGAGAATTTTAAATAGGAACATTTACATGTGTAAATGTGAAGAATAGAAGACTGCAGCAGGTGCAAACTCAATGATAATGTTTTGGTCAATTCTCCTTCCATAGTGTAAATTTTTGAGCAAGTAAGCACTCATTCTTTAAGTTAAAGATAATATACTTGTGGCTAAAAGCATTTGAATAAATGGGGTCTAGTTTGGGAGAACCATACATTAGAAGTTGCAGGTGCCAAAGTCGACTATACAGAAGTACAGTTTTAGACATAGGTACATTGTTTGAATCATATCTCAAGATCTACTAAATTTTTTGAGATGTTTTAACTTGGAGAAGGTGCAAAAACTTTAGAATACACCTTGTACAAAGTTTCAGTAAAACCTTTACACATTTTATTAGTCAATGAGTGGATTAAGTGTAGCAAACATTTCTGAGTAATCACTTTTTCATGGTTAGTATAAAATTTGATAGTTTGGCATTGGTCTTCCAAAATTGGTTAAGCTTTTGAGTTGTTCTTGATATAGCGGTGCTCTAACATCAAGGATAACTTGTTCTTTTGGAGATTAACACTCTCCATCAAGATCATCTTGGCATATGTGCCCACATAGAAGAACATTGCAAACCTTTTCATGAAAGCTCTGCCTAGGGAGAAGTTTGAAGCTTTCTACAAAGCTTTGGGCTTACTTCCTTTTGTGAATTGATTCCACATAGCTTGGAACTTCCTTATACATCATGAGTAGTAGCTCCTTGTTCACCACATCGCTCCCAAGGGGGATTCATTCATATATTTAGGTAGTGATGTATGTGAACACACTAGGACTATCAGGGTACTTTTTTCCCTCTTTAGTATGTTTTTTCCCCTACTTGTATATACACCTATAGCCCTAATGGGTTACTAATCTTTGTATATTCTAGTGATAATAAATTCAATATTGTGTATTGTGCTCCAAGATTCTTCTTCTTCCTTGTGTTGTTCGCGTGCTTCCACAGATGTCAAACTCCAACATGATCTTTTGCACATATGAAAGGTTTCACTGCTATCAAAGCACCACTCTTGTGAGGAGCTAGAAGTAATTAAGGTATTGACCTCTCTGGAGATAAATAGATCTTTACCTGAAGAGTGAGACCTATGTTGAGAGGAATTTGTTTGTTGCTTACCAGCTGAATGTACAAAGATAAGTGACTCATTAGGGTTATAGACATATATACAAGCGAAAGGAAGAAAACCCTCGTAAAGAAGGAAAATAGAAATACTCCAAATGAATTCCTAGAGTATGATGAGTTGATGGAAATAACAAAAGAAATTTTTGAAAAATTTAGTCCCACTTTGAGAATTAAGTGATTGAACATAAATAAAGAATGCAAAAAAATATAGTTGGAGGCACCAAACTATGTAAAAGTCAACCTAGGTTATTATCCATATGCTAGGAGAATAGAGCGACCAAAGTTTCAATAGATCAAGAAAGAAGGTCATATTCCTTCTAAGTAGTTGAATGTTGTGAAGTTTGTAGGATCAAAGAAAGACGCATAGGATGGCATCGACGTCAACACCATGACCACTAATAGAAGGGTGGTGCAGTGCAAGATGGATGCCATCGGGGATGAAAGCTCTCAATCTCGGCAAAGACAATAAGGGAGACTGGGTACAATTATTTTGACTGCCCAAAATCCGACCAAAAGGCAAAGATGATGTCAAGCCGGGTGTTCGTCGTCATCTGCATCGTCAAAACTTTTTTTTTTTTTAAATAAAGGAAGTTCGGCCTTAGCCTAATCTCCCGGACTTTAATTATAATAAAGAGAAAAAGTTACAAGTGAATGGGACTAATGCCCATGGGACCCCCCAAATCCCACAATGCAGGGGAGGAGTATGGCAAGCTACAAGGCATTACAGATGAGGCAGATAAAATTATCATCACCCTCATGTGGGACCCATTTGGGTTTCAGCTTGTTGTTTTCGAGGAGATAAATACAGTGATGTCTAAACGGTGGCGATCTCTTGACTCGGGAGATTCTTTTACCAAGGAGAAACAAAGATTTCTCGATCGACCATTCCTTAGGGGTTTGGCCAAAATTGACAGCACATCGCTCCCTCCAAATCTTCCAGAGCCGACATCACCTGCATCGTCAAAACTTTTTTTTTTATATAAAGGAAGTTCGGCAATAGCCTACTCTCCCGGACTTGAATTAAATTAAGAAACAAAGGTACAAAAGAAGGGGACTAGTGCCCACGGGACCCCCCAAATCCCACAAGGCAGGGGAAGCTTGGTTGATTCCTAGGTTGCATTACAAAGAAGGTTGATCACCCTCTCGTCGCCCTCATGCGGGACCCACTTGGGTTTGAGCTTGTTGTTGATCAAAAGGAGGACTTGATGGTGCCTGAAGGGGGGGGGATTTCTTACTGTTGACAATCCTTTTGCCAAGGAGGAAAAGAGATTTTTCAATCGACCACTCCCTGGGAGGGTCGCCGAAGTTGAGAGCACACCGCTCCCGCCAAATTTTCCACAGGACTTCCCCTCTGATTGCGTTCCAGAGAGCCGCAGAGCATCCAATCGCTTCTCCCAAAAGGACTTGTTTCCAACTAAGCTGTTTCTGAACTCTGATTTTCAGTCCAACCGTCTGCCAGATTCTGTAGGAGTTGGGGCAAGTAAGGAAGATGTGTGGGACATCTTCGATTGCACGGTGGCAGCGCTTGCACCACGGAGGGATCCCACAAATTTTGTTTGCCTTATGGTTAGTCCAAATTCCTCGATGAAGAATTTGCCATAGGAGAACAGACTTCTTAATCTCTATAAGTGGGTGCCAGATGCCCATGAATTTCATGTCCCACCGAAGCCGCGTCCAAGACAGGCACCACTTCTTGTTGAGGCTGACCTGGAGGTCAGTCGCTTCTTTGATGTTCGGGATTTTGAGTAGGCTATTCCCATTGTGCCATTTGAGACCACGCGCGTTCGGAGCATCATGTCCCATGAGAAGGCGGGTTTTGTGACGATCCCAAGCGAGGCATCTGCTTTGCAAGGTGTTCCATTCTTCGTAGGAGATGTTTATGCGAGGGTCGATATCCTCGTAGCTGATCCAGCTGTTGGTGTCATGTTTCCAGAGGTGTTTCCATTTTTTGAATCCTTTGTTCCATAACTTCTTGGCATTATGAGTGTTCCACGACTCCACACTCCTGATGCCATGAATCGGAAACCAAATAGAATCATTTTGTCTGATTCCGGCCGCCCACTTCCAGTCCTCACTAATTCTTGTGAAGCTTTTGACTTTATTCCAGCCCTTCCAAAGAGAGCACACGAGGTTGGAGCCTTTCGGGAAGACAGGTATCGGGGAGAATAGCAGTGTCATGATGTCAAGGTTTTTCCAGTTCGGGGACCCCGTGAGAGCCAACTCATTTTTGTTTCTGAAGATCAGCTTGGCCCACGAGGCCTCCCTATTGCACCAAGCTTTAATCATCCATTTGGCTGCCAGTTTGTTAGCCATACACCCAATGTCCAGGATGCCAAGCCCCCCGCTATCTCTAGGGCTGGTGCAGATGGCCCATTTGATTTTAGGCACCCCCCTTCTGTTATGATCACCCGTCCAAAGAAAGTTTCTGCAGATGCTATTCAGTTTGGACAGGCCTTGCTCATTCGGTCTCCAGCAAGAAAGGAAATAGATGGTAGACGAGAGGAGGAACGTGTTGATAACCATCGCCCGTCCAGCGAGATTGATTTGCATGCCTCTCCAGTAATTGAGCTTGTTTTCAAGTTTGGCCAGCACCCAGTTCCATCGCTGCTCCATAGAGACGCCAAACCCCAGGGGGATTCCTAGCAGCCGAAAGATTTGGCCCTGCGGAATGATTTGGCAGCCATGATCAATGAGAAGGCCAGGTTGATGTCCCACAATGGCCCTAAAGGCGGTCTTATTGTGGTTGATTTTGGATCCAGAGGCCTCACAAAAGGTATGAAGACACCTCCAGAAAGTCTCCAGGCTGGTATTATCATTGTGAACGAACGCGTTCATATCGTCGGCAAAAAGTCTCATGATGATTTGACTGTGGTCATGGGGTAGCTGGAGGCCTTTGATATTGCCAGCCTCCACATGATGAGCCACAAGTCTGCTCAGCCCCTCAGTGGCGATGGCAAAGAGAAGGGGGGCAAGGGGGCACCCTTGCCTAATAGATCTTTTAAGATGGATCGCCTTCGAAAGTTTGCCGTTAACGTTAATTTGGGTCGTTGCGTTGCCGAGAAGGGTCGCGATCATCTTGGTGAATTTCTGACTACATCCGAGGTCTTGGAGCGACTGCAGAATATAGTCCCATTCGAGCCTATCGTAAGCTTTGTCAAAGTCGATCTTGAGGAAGACCACATCTTGATTAGACTCATTTGCAAATTGAATACCTTCCCAAATATCCATAATGGTTTCCAGGATGGACCTGCCTTTGATGAAACCTTTTTGGTCCTCACTAAGCCAAGATCTCAGGTGGCACGCAAGTCTGCTGGCAATAACTTTGGCGAGGATCTTGTATCCTGTTTGGAGCATCGTAATTGGCCGCCAGTTCTCGATTCTGTTTTTTTCCCCCTTCTTGTGAATCAGCTTGATAATTCCATTATTTATACAAGAGGGAAGAGCACCGAATTTTAGCGCTTCTTGCCAAACCAACCGAAGAGGGGTGGCGACCACCAGCTTGAAGGATTTAAAAAACTCATTAGTGAGTCCGTCGGGTCCCGGGCTTTTACCGAAAGGGAGGGCATCAATGACCTCAATGATTTCTGATTCAGAGATCGGGGCATGGAGCAGGGAGTGGAGGTTGGGTGGTATTCTCCGGGGGGAAACCCTAGAAATGGCAGCCATGCAATCCCTTCTATGGTGGGAGAGGGGGTTCGAGGCTCCCAGGAGTCTCGTGAAGTGCCCTTCGATGATGCCAAAATTATCTTCTTCCGAGTTGTACATTGCCATGTGGGTCAAGCAGTAGGGGAATCATCTCTCTGTTGTGTTTCCTTTTAAGGATACTGCACATCTCTTTGGTGGGTTTGTCGGCTTTTCCAGCCCACCACTCCTTGAAGAAGATTTGCAAGTTTTTCCTTTGTATTTCTTCCTCATATCTCAATGCTGCTCTGATTTTTCGGAGACCTTTCTGGGCTTGGTGTTTTCCTTTGTTCACTTCCTCCTCGAGTCGCCAGAGTCTGTGGTAAAGCGCTTCCCTACGAGCCCGCCGCACTGTCTCGAGCATCTTTTTAGTTCTGATCATGATCTTGCGAGACTTGTCGACCGCACTTCTCCAGCACTTGGCTGGGGCCAAGCCAGAGGCGAACGCCACCTTCCACACATCGGCAATCTCTTGGTGGACGGAGGGGAGAGAGAAGGTGGAAGCGTTGGCATGGAACCACGGAGCCTTGTGGATCCTGTTGGAAGGTTGAAAGGTGATAACGATCGGGTAGTGATCAGAGATGGTGAGGTCAGTACGTTGCTTGATGGAAGGGTGGCCCCACAGTTGAGTAAAGCTCTGAGAGATGTAGCATCTATCAAGCCTAGCCTTCCTCAGATCCTCGCCCGCTTGGAGATTCGACCAGGAAAAGCCATTCGAGTCTTTGAATTCGACCAGATCCAAGTGGAGTTTGGTCATGTCCCACGTTTCTTTCTCCCGACGGTCGATGACCCTGCCCTTGCCCATCCATCTGTCCATAGGGTCCTCCACCATGTTGAAGTCTCCACATATAAGCACTTTGTGGGGAAGCGAGTCAAGAGAAGTCCAAGTGTTCAGCCTCTCCCAATCCCCGTTAGGGGCGTACAAAGAAACCATAGTGACACAGAGGGGAGCACCAAATGAAACCGCAATCCAGCGGTGATTTACATCTTCAATGGAGTTCTCAAGCTTTTCGAGCCAGGGTTGTTTAACACCGATAGCCGTTCCACCGGACCCCCGCTGGTGCTTTGTTGGGATCCACACATGGGCCGAGGAAACCTGTCTGAGTCGCTTCAGAAGGTCTTCTCCGTCAATTTTAATCTCTTGAATGCATATAATGTCTGGTTTTAAGCTAGTGTCGCGGAGCCATTGACCAATGATGGCCGCTCTTGAGGGGTCGGTTAGCCCCCTAGCATTTAGCGAGATGACAATCATTTGTGTATTGATCCCTCTTTGCGGGAGGGAGCCTTATCTTTTCTTCTCTTGGCTTCATCTTTCTTTTTCGCTGGGATCTGATCCCGACTTAGAAATCGGTTCTTATGGGGGCTTTTCCAGGGTAACTCCAAAGGCTGTTTCCCTTTGCGGGATGCCCCCCGCTGGGGAGAATTGGGCTCTGTGCTCGGCATCGTTTCCGGGATCGTCGATCCAATGATGGAACTTTCACTATCCATGTTGTCTTCATTATTAGTAGTGAAACCATCTTCTTTACTTGTAGTGTAGCCCTCCTGGGGGGTTTCTTTGTTGTCAGGGATCTCTAGGGCTTCGTCGTAGTTGTCTACCGCAGGTGGCTTCCCACCTGGGTAGTCGAGCTCGTTGATCTCCTCTCCAAGATTGCAATACAGATTGTTGTGTGGGGCAATTGGCAGGTTGTGCCTCTCCCCGTTGGCCCTCGGACTTCTTTTCCTTCTTCTTCTAACTTCGGTAAAGCCATCGGCATCAGCTTGTGGATTGCGGAGGCCCTTGCCTTCCCCTTCCTTGGTCAAGTGGGTCGAAACGTCAAAGTTGTCTTGAGCAGTTTTGGAGGCTTCTTGAAATCGCTTGTTTTTTTTCATGAGAGGGCAGTCTTTAATCCTGTGACCTTGCTGGCCACAACGAAAGCACGCGTTGGGGAGGTTTTTGTAGGTGATATTCTGCTCCCAAACATCTCCTTCGCCCATGTCCACTTTGATCGTTGCAGGAAGCGGCGAACTGAGGTCGGCCTCGACGCAGATTTGTGGGTGCCATCTAGCATTGAACGAGTGTCTTGCACCCTCGTAGATGAGACCACCAATGTCTTCTCGTGAAGCCAACGGCTTGCCGATAGGGGAGACTATGTCCCACACGAAGTTGTACAAGAAGTATGGGAGGTTAGGGAGCTCAACCCAAAGAGGGTACCGAAGTGATTTCGATTTGTCGGGGGTAAAGTCCGGAGACCATCTGAATAAGCACAGGGTCGTCCGACCGAGCTGCCAGGTGCCAACGCTTAGGGCTTGGAACGCCATCTCTTCATTTTCAAAGACTAGTAGCATGTGGTTTGCTGGTAAGAACTGACATTTGCTGACAATTAGTCCTCGAGGGAACCACTCTTTTCGAAGCCATTGTCGCACGATTTCGAGCGGGGGCCTAGGGCCAAACACTTGGCCGACGAGGCAAACTTTCTTGAGTTCCTCCTGAGCAGACAGCACTGCAGGTCTACTGAGGGATACGATGGGGGAATCAACACTTTCGGATGCCCCAGGAGCGGCACATGACCCCCCCTCCAGCAGAGCGGCCAGAGTGCCGGTCACCCCAGGGGGGGGGGGCCCGATTACTTTTCACGAGAGAGGACGAAGCCACATCCATGGCCGAAGGAGCTTGCACCACTTTTAATTTTCAATGCCCACCAACACCCCACCGATCACATCGCAAGACAAGCGAGAAGATCAAACTCAGACACTCTGAGGGAGATACACCAGGAAAAGCCCAGAACCCCACGATAGAAGGAAGCGCCCCGCCCCCAAAGAAAACACTACTTCTTCTTTTTTCTTCTCTTTTTTTCTCTTTTTCTCTTTTTTTTCCTTCTTTTTTTTTTTTTTCTTTTCTTTTTTTTCTTTTTTCCCTTTATCTTCCCCTCTTTTTCATCTTCTTTTAGCTAATCGATTGAAAAAGGGCTTTCAAAACCCCTGTTCGGTTCTCTTCTAGCTGAATTGTATGGAAAAGATCAAGGGAAAAAAACGAGATACAGCAGCCTGAAGCTCAGGAAACCAAGAAGATCGTCAAGGGACGTAAAGATAAATTGATTAGGCTATAAATTCTTGTAGAAGAATTAAGTGGCCCTTTTCGATGCCATCGCCCCTTACTAGAAGCCACGTGCCAAATAGCGCGTACTTTGAAAACACTGTGGCGGCGAATCTGACGCGCGGCGGCAGGCGACAGAGGCGACCGGCGGCGCGCAGCGGGGGTAGGTCCGGGAGCACCTCCACGAGCCCTGCCACGCGTCGGGAAGCACGGGCCTCGAGGCCACTGTTAGCAGCCGCGATAGGCGGTTCCCCTCCCACGCGACAGACGCCTGGAATGCTTCCGCGATAGACGGTATTTCGCCCGCGATAGGCAGTTTCTCTCCCCCGCGATAGACGGCCTAGTCAGCGACCAATTGCGACCTGGAATGCTTCCGCGATAGACGGTTTAACGCCGCGATAGGCGGTTTCTCCCCCCGCGATAGACGGTTCAATCGCCGCGATAGACGGAAAGTGCGGCCTTCCCCGAGAGCAACTGTCCGTCGTGCCACAGCAGTTTCCGTCGTGCCACAGCAGTCCACAGAGCTTCCGTCGCGCCACCGCAGTCCACAGAGTTCGCCACAGCAGCTTCCGTCGTCACTCCATTGCTTTCGTCGCTTCACAGCAGAGAGTCCGTCGTCACCCCCACTTAGCACCCTATCGGAAAGTAAGCTTAGCACCCAATCCACAGCAGAGCACCCGTCGTCACTCCATTGCTTCCGTCGCTCCTCAGCAGAGAGTCCGTCGTCACTCCATTGCTTCCATCGATCCACAGCAAGAGTCCGTCGTTGCCGATCCGAATTACCCCTAGGCGGTTTTTTAGCTACTGTACAGTTCCGTCCTCTTTAATGTAGACCTCTCCCCGTAGTCTTTGCTTCACGTTCGTGCGCGGCTCCATCCCCTTCCTTACTTGCATGCAAACGCCTGCAATGTTACTGCCAATTAATTATCTTCACTACCATCCTCAGCGGAAATGAGCTCAATGGAAACCTCCGTATTCATTTGCCGTGGTGTTGGAGGAAAGATGGGTTGCCTTTCCCGTACGCTCTGTTGGGCCGATGTCTGCCGCATCGTCAAAACTTGAAGCGAAGTCCGTCCTCGTCAATAATTGAAGCCCATCGTCATCAACACAACAGTCGTCGGCATCACATCGAAATTTGGGGATCGTTGTGAATGCGGAGCTTGCCATCAACCATGACTGTCGATGTTAGTAAAGAGCTCGATCACTGCCTTTGTCGACCACTGCCGCTGGTACTTAACGTCGACCACTGCCGCTCAAACTATCCGTCCAGTTCATAGCGTCCGGACTTTGGTTGCCTCAAGCTTGTCTATCGCGACAACGTGGGAGTTGTCTATTGCGACAGCGTCTCTCGCAGTATCTATCGCGACTCTCGAAGGGTCTATCGTGCGACAAACTCCTTCCGCGGACGTTGGTTGCCTCAAGCTTGTCTATCGCGACAACGCGGGAGTTGTCTATCACGACAGCGTCTCTCGAAGTGTCTATTGCCTCTCCAAGTGTCTATCGTGCCTCTTCCGTGTGACAGTTGGGGCGAGCCGTGTCTATCGTGCCTCTTCCGCACGACAGACTCCTTTTTCTCGGGACTCTGCGCTCTCCCGATAGACACATTTTCCCTCCTTAGTGGCACACGGAGCTTTCAAGATTTTGAATTTTGGGTTACTAAAAAGAGAGTAATGAACGTCTTTAAGAGAGAGGTACTGCTATGGGTAAGTAGTTAATGCATGCAAATTGGGCATAAATCATACGAAATCTGGACTGTGGCGCTTCTGTCAAGAGAGTCCGCTACATACTGAGAAGTATCATGGAGATCTCGAGTTTTTTAAGAAACAAAGCTTCAAGTCCGTCTACCGCACTCTCAGACTCACATGGTGTCACATAGCAAAAATTTCAGACGTGGTCGTCTGCTTGGCTTGGCCTTGCAAAAACCAGTTTGGCAACGAAGCGTACTCCTATACCCAAAAAAAGGGAAGCTAGGGTTTTGTGGGTTTCTCTTCCCCCTGCGAGTCCCTCCCCTCAGGCGGGAGGGTGCTCGCCTTCGTTCTTCGCCCTCGTGGGGGGGGCTGCCCTGCCTGCCTCTGCTCTTCTACCTCATCCTCTTGGTTTCACATGGCTCTCTTCGAAGCTCTGCGCAATGGAATCTCTGTGGTGGGTGCTCCGCTGAACGGGGGAGTTGAGGTGAACGCTCCAGCTCTGCCTAACCCAACGGTGGGAGTTCAACAGGTAAGTTCTTACAACCACACTGGGTTAAATGATACAACCATGGTCGGTGCCCCTTCTGGCTGCCTTGCTGCTCGAACAGGTCCTCTGCTTGCAGGAAGTCAAAATCGGAGGGGATACTTTGCTTAGGCACTTAAACATTGTGGCCTCTAATTTCACTTGGTACCACACTAGCCACCCTAGTGGCAAAGGTGGTGCAGTGGTTGGGTTGTCTTATTCTATCTCCAAGTCTGTTAAGGATGTTGTTTATAGTGACTCCCACCAATGGTGTGCTGTCAAGTTGGGGGACCCATTTAATTGTTCTATCATTTCGGTTTATGCTTCTAACCTTTGTTCTGAAAGGAAACTCTGCTGGGAAGAGTTATGTTTTTTTGACAGTCCTGTTATCCTTGCTGGGGATTTTAATATGGTCACTTCTTTGCAGGATAGATGGGAAAGAAAAGGTAACTGTATTTTTGGGTGTGAAAAACATTCTTGGTTCAATTTATGCAACCATCTGGACTTGTCTGACGTTTCTTGGAATTCGGGGTTTTCCTGGTCTAATAAACAAGGGGGGGACAACTACAGATCGGCAAGGCTAGATAGATGCTATGCTAGTACGGAGTTCACCCAAGGGTGTTGGGATATTAGCAGCAAGATCGATCATTCTCTGTTTGTGTCGGATCACAAACCCCTTTATCTGACCTTCAGGAAAGGCAATCCTAATTATAGAGCTGGTCGGCCTCACATTGACTTTAGCTTACTCAAGATCCCTAGTATAATGTCTCGTACTAAGGATATCATCACCTACCATTTCAAGGTTGATAGATCCCCTACTGTAGCTTGGAATCATGCTGTTTCTGGTATCCAAAAGCTTTTCACCACTTATAGGAAGCATGCCTTGGAGTTGAGGACTCAGAGGAGGCTATCGCTTATGAATCAGTTAAATTCCCTTGATGTTAACTCTCAAGAGTATATTGATTGCTCTGTGAGGTTGTGTAAAGAGAGGTATCTGGAAGCTAGGAGCTCCCTTGCTATTTCAAGAGAATTTTGGAGTGAGAACATGGATCGGAACAATAAACATATGTTTTCTCTTATGAAAAAAAGGAAAGTGAGGGACTTTGTCCCCCCTATTAAGAAAAAAGATGGGAGTGTCACCTCCAATATTGAAGAGACCTTACAGGAGGCCAAGTGCTTCTTTATGGATGTTTTCTCTGTTTCTCCCAAGTGGGGGGAGGACATTCAGAGGACCAGGGCAACTATTGCCTTGAAAAGGAAAAAAATGATTCCTGAGAGCCTGGTTCCCATTCTGGACCTGCCCCTCACTGCCGGTGAGATCAAAGAAACCATCAATAAATTGAATCCCTGTAAATCTCCTGGGATGGATGGACTGCCTAATGAATTTTTTATCATTCTTAAGGATTTTCTCACTCCTTACATTCTCTTGATATGGGAAGAGGTTTCTAGTAAAGGATTTCTCCCTTGTTCCATTAACACTAGGGTTATCAAGCTTATTCATAAGAGAGGTCCCAAAGATGACCTTAACAACTGGAGGCCCATCACCTGCTTAAACTCCATTTACAAAATTTTTGCTGCTACTCTAGCTAGGAGACTTAGCCCTTTGATGAACCATCTCATTCTCCCTGAACAAAAAGGGTTTATTAAAGGTAGGTTCATCCTTGATGCTATCATCTCCCTTTGGGAAGGCATGGACTTTGCTAGAGAGTCTGGTCAAGATTACTACTTCTTTAAAATTGATTTTGACAAAGCTTATGACAGGATTGAGTGGGAATTTATTTTGCAGTCTCTTCATGACTTAGGATTAGGAAGGAGGTTTATTAAGTATGTGAGTACTCTGTTTGGAAATGCCTTTTCTAGAGTCTCTATTAATGGTCATATGTCTGAACCCTTCAAGTTGGCTAGATCAATAAGACAAGGGTGCCCTTTGGCCCCTCTTCTTTTTGCCATTGCTAGTGATGCTTTGGGTTGGCTCGTGAAGGATGCTCTGTCTGATGGTAATATTAAAGGTGTTTGCATTCCTAACTCCCCTGCCCCTCTTTGTCTGCAGATGTTTGCTGATGATACCAATGTTGTCTTCAAAAATGATCCCTAGTCCCTAACAAAGTTTTTGGATTGTCTTGATGTTTTTTGTTTGGCTAGTGGCTCTAGGGTCAACCACAGCAAAACTGGTTTCAAAGCCTTTAATAATGCTATACCTGACATTATTTCTCAGCTTGGTTGTAGTATTATTAAAGAAGGGGTGATATTTAGGCTTCTTGGGATCCCAATGGGTTTTAATGTCTCCTTTGATCAAAGGTGGGATTGGGTGTGTGACAAGTTCAAAAAAGGGCTGGCTCTGTGGTATGATGCTAATTGCTCCCTTCCCCATTGTACTTTTATTCTTAACCATTATTTATTGCCTAAACTTGTCTACTTTCTTTCTTGTTGGACTCCTTCCAAAAAACAGCTTAATCAGGTGATCTCTCTGGCCAAAAGATTCTTATGGGGGGGATCGGCCAACAGAAAGAAAATTGCTAAAGTTTCTTGGGATATTTGTTGCATGCATAAAGAAAAAGGGGGATTGGGGATGAGGTGCCCAAAAAAAATGGCTGACAATCTGGCTACTAAATGGATTCTAAGAAGTATTGGTAACACTGAGATTTGGTCTACTCTTATTCAAAGATCTGTCAACAAATTCTGTTTGACTAATTACAGGGCTGGGAATAATCTTAATCTGTGGGACATTATTACCTGCCCTCACCCCATTTCCCCTGTTGGAAGTCCTCTGATTTGTAGGTTCTGGAAAGCCTGGTTCAAAGCTAAAAGTGTTTTCTGTCCTACTGACAAGTTGTCTATCATGGCTAAATTTTACATGCAGGAATCACCCTGGCTGGGTTGGTTGGCTCATTGGAACAATGGGAACATTTCTATCAAGGAACATAAATGTCATAGAAAACTTGGATTCAAATCTTGGAAAGATTATATGACAAATGGGAAGGTAAGGTCTGATAATGATCTGGCCAATTTGACTAATGCCTCTGCTGCCTGTTTGCAGGTTTTGCTGTCACACAAGGAGATACTGGCTGAACAACTGACCCGGTGCAATTGGAAGGAACTAAAACTTCATGATGTTGCTGAATTCATTTACAAGAACTTCAAGAAGAAGAAAGCCTCGATGGATCTTATCACTCCTAAATTGAACAAAGTGTGGCATCTAAACTGGTCCTCTGCTCAGTGGTCTTATAGGTTTAAATCTCTGTGGGCTTACCCAGAAAGCAGCAAGCAGTCTTTTCTTCAGTGGTTGATAATACATCAAGGGCTTTGGGTGGGCCCCTCGTCGGCCAAATGTTTAGCCTTAGGCCCCCGCTCGAAACCGTGCGCCAGTGGCTTCGCAACGAGTGGTTCCCCCGTGGGCTAATTGTTTGTAAGTGTCAGTTCCTACCGGCAAGCCACATGTTGCTAGTCTTTGAAAATGAAGATATGGCGTTTCGAGCCCTAAGTGTCGGAACCTGGCAACTCGGCCGGGCGACCCTGTGCCTTTTCAGATGGTCCCCTGATTTTACTCTGGACAAATCGAAATCGCTTTGGTACCCTCTCTGGGTTGAGATCCCTAACCTGCCATACTTCTTGTACAACTTCGTGTGGGACATTGTTTCCCCTATCGGCAAGCCGTTGGCCTCACGCAAGGACATCGCTAGACTCATCTATGAAGGTGCAAGACACTCATTCAACGCTCGGTGGCACCCTCAAATCTGTGTCGAGGTTGACCTCAGCACGCCACTTCCATCGAAGATCAAAGTGGACTTGGGCAAAGGGGATGTATGGGAGCAAGACATCAATTACAAAAACCTTCCCAACGCGTGCTTTCGTTGTGGCCAACAAGGTCACAGGATTAAAGATTTCCCTTTGAGACAAAAAAGCATGCGAAATCAAGAAGTTCCATAAAACGCTCAAGACAACAAAGGGGCATTGACTCACTCGACGAAGGAAGAGGATGTCAAGGGCCCCCGTAATCCAGAAGCTGATGCGGATGCGTTCATCGAAGTCAGAAGAAGAAGGAAAAGAAGCCCTAGGGCGACTACTGAGCGAAATCACATGTCAGCTACCCCTCCAACTTGTATTGCAATCTAGAAAAGGAGATCAATGAGTTTCACTACCCAGGTGGGAACCAACTTGAGGTGGACACCAATGACAAAGCCCTAGAGATCCCAGACAATAAAGAAACCTCCCAGGAGGGTTACACTACAAGCAAAGAAGACAGCTTTTGTTGGAGATCGATGTCTGCAGAAGCACGCGAACAGCACAAGGAGTAAGAAGAAGCTTGGAGCACAAACACACAATACTGAATGTATTACTAGAGAATGTACAAAGATAAGTAGCCCATTAGGGCAATAGACGTATATACAAGCCAGGGGAAAAAAACCTCCTAAAGAAGGAAAAAAGTGCCCCGACGGTCCTAGTGTGTTCACACACATCACTACCTAAATATATCAACAAATCCCCCCTGGGAGTGATGCGGTGAACAAGGAGCTCGCACTCATGTATAAGGAAGTGCCAAGCTGTGTGGAAATCTCTCCACAAAAGGAAGTAAGCCCAAAACTTTGCGGAAAGCTTCAAACTTCTCCCTAGGCAGAGCCTTCGTGAAAAGGTCTGCTATGTTCTCCTGCGTGGGCACATATGCCAAGCTGATCTCCCCAGCAGAGAGCCTCTCCCTGACATAGTGATAATGCAACTCAATGTGCTTAGTGCGAGCATGGAACACAGGGTTCCTCGCAATTGCCAATGCGCTCTGACTGTCAGTGAAGATGGTGGTGGCAGAAGATTGGCCAACACCCAAATCAGCCATAAGGCATCTGAGCCACACACACTCAACAGTCGCTGTGAAAACTACCCTATACTCAACCTCATAACTGGAAGTGGCCACAGTAGGCTTCTTTTTGCTCAACCAAGATATACATGAGCTACCAAGCATGAAGCAAAAACCACTGGTCGACACACGAGTGTCATAGCAACCAACCCAATGTGAGTTAGAAAAAGCATGCGAATCTGGCGGTAGTGATCCCCCCTTGGGATAAAGCAACCAAAGTAGTCGAGTATCACTCAAGTAGCGAAAGATGCGCTTAACCGCCTTCCAATGCGTGACTCCTGGGCAATGCATAAACTTGCTCATCTGTGAGACAGCAAACTGAATATCTGGTCGAGTAATGCATAAGTAAATCAAGCATCCAACAGCCTGCTGATAGAGAACAGCATCAAATGCATCTCCAGCATCATGAAGACTCAATCGTAAACCTGTCTCCATAGGAGTGGCAATAGGCTTACAGTCTTCAAGGCCAAAACGCTGCAATAATGTGTCAATATATTTCGTTTGACACAAAACCATTCCACCATCAACTTGCATAAAGTGAATGCCCATTTAGTGATGCAAATGCCCCAAATCAGACATCTCAAATCTTGCCAAGAGGCAAGTCACATAAAGACCATGTACCATTCTTCATTATAGCATCATATTCAAATTGCATAGGAGCCATCCAATTTCCTAAATTCTGTGCTTCCTCAAAAGAAACAGGTTCATTCTCATCACAGAGAGTAGACACAGCCATAGCATAGCAATCTGATGCAAAGGAGGCACTATGAGAGCCTGAACGAGTACGATATGACAAAGATGCATCTAATTTGCTGTCGCGCAAAGTCTCCACCAGCCATTTTGGCATAGTTTTTGCCTCCTCAATATCAGCTCTCTCATCAACAAGTGCATCATGTAAATCTGCATCAGAAATAGAGTGATCTGCATCATCATATGAAACCTACAAAGGCTGAGAAGTTGCCTCAGTAGGACCAGCACTAGACTGTCCACCTGTAAAAAGAGGCATCAAAGTATCATACATGTCTTTGGAGCTAACAGATGTCTCCTTAGTACATGAAAGCAATGGCTGAATAGCATCTCCCACAAAGACAACATCAGGGCTAACCAGAATGTGTTTACTCTGTGGATGATATAGACGATAGCCTTTACTTTCAGAACTGTACCCAACAAAAATACATTTTACTGCCTTATCATCCAATTTTCTGCGATGTTGTTCACGCACTAGTGCATATGCCAAACAACCAAAAACACGCAGATGAGCAATAGATGGCTTGCGGTCATGCCAAGCCTCATATGGAGTGATAGACTACAGCGCTTTAGTGGGACACCTGTTAAGTACATATGCTGCACACATGACAGCCTCAAGCCAGAAACTATGAGGTAAAGCCTAACTCTTGACCATGCACCTCGCCATCTCCATGAGTCACCTGTTCTTTCGTTCAGTAACTCCATTTTGTTGAGGTGTATACGGCACTGTACACTGGTGTTTTATCCCACGTTCAGCTAGAAATGCATTAAAATCAGAAGATATATATTCCCCCCCTCGATCGGAACGGAGGGTGCCCATTTTACATGCTGACAGATTTTCAGCCAAAACCAAAAACTGTCTAAAGCATATGAACACTTCGGACTTTGCTTTGAGTGGATATACCCATGCATGCCTGGAAAAATCATCAATGAAAGTCACGAAGTAAACGCAATTTCCAAAAGAGGGTGTGTGCATAGGACCACAGACATCACTATGTACAAGCTGTAATTTCTGTGTAGCCCGAACTGAACCATCTTTTGGAAAGGATGAATGCTGCATTTTGCCCAAAATACAGCCCTCACAAACATGTTTTCCAGGTGCCTCAAGTTTGGGCAAAGAGGACACCATTTCAGATTTCTGCAGGCGTAGCAAACTAGCAAAATTCAGATGACCAAAGCGTGCATGCCAAAGCTTTGCATTTGACATAGCCTGAGAATAATGAACTGCACATGCCAAATCATTCACAGATCTTTCATAGTCTATGAGCTTATATAGCCCACGACATAAAATGCCAGAAGCAATAATCACATCGCCATTTGATAGATCATGAACTGTACACCTGTCATCAACAAATTTCACAACCAAGCCAATCTTGGCTAATGCAGAAATTAATAACAGGTTCTTTTCGATCCCTAGAACAAATAAAGCATCTGACAAAGTGAAAGAACTACCATCAGCAGTAGTCAAAATTATCTTACCAACTCCCATAACAGGATAAGAGTAGTTGTAGGCGCATGTAACAGTATTCCCTCTAGGGGCAGGCTCGAGTGAAGAGAAGAAACTGCACTGCGAGGTAATATGTTTGGTCGCACCACTGTCAAAATACCAAACATGTGAGTCTACTACAGACATGCACTACTCATGAGAAGATGGGTCAAAACTGCAGACAGTAGTAAACGCCCATTCTTCTTCCTACACAAGATTTGCAGACTCTATTTTTGGTGTAGAGGCCTCTACAACAACCATTCTAGCCTCTTTCTTCTTTGCCTCTTTAGCAGCCAGTTTTGGACAGTTCTTTATGATATGATCATTCCCTTTACAGTACTGACAAAACAATTTCTGATTTTCTGATTTCTTCTCATCTTTATCTTCCTTCTTCGAATATGCAAAATTAGCAGATTTCTGCTTACTAGTTGAAGAGCTCCATTTTCCTTTGCCCTTTTGACTAGCCAAGAAAGCTTGATCTGCAACTCGCATAATGGACCTGTTCTGCCTAGATTGATCTTCGTGCAACAGAACAGAGACTAACTCCTCAAATGATAAGGCATTCGGATTACCTTTCATCATCAACCAAAGAGTAGAAGAAAAACTCTGATATGAATCAAGAAGACCATTCAGAACGGTCTGCACAAGTGAGCTACCTGGGATAACCTCATCAGCAGAAATCAACTGTTCCTTCAAATCTTTGATCTTCGTTAGGCAACTATCGATAGAATCACCTTCATTCATGTGCTCACTCTCCAACTATTTTTGGAGGTAAGCAACATGAGCCTCATTCCTAGCTTGGTACAATGTGGTAAGTGTATCCCAAGCATCCGTAGCTGTTCTGCAAGAGCGAATATGAGGAATAATGGCACGTTTGATAGACAAAGCCATCAATGCATGTGCCTGGGCATCTTTGCCATCCCAACAAATCTGCTCTGCAGTAGGTGCAACAGAAAGAGCAGCACGAACAGGAATCTACAGAATATCATCTTCGACACTATCTTCATCAGCTCGAGCACCTATATTTGCAGTACTTGGTTTTTTAAGAGATTTGAAGAGGTCGGTCTTGCATTCTCCATTGAGAAGTCTGTTTTTGGTGTTAATGAGGTACTCGTAGTTGGTCATTTATGTGGACATTACGGTCGGAGGCCATATCCACCTAAGGTTGATGCCATAAACAAGATTTCTGAGACATGTAGCAATATTAGTGAAGTGAGACAATTTCTTGGTGCTTGTGTGTTTTATTCTATTTGGATTCCTCACTATGCACATGTTGCTATTTGTCTTTATGCATTGCTAAGAAAGAATGGAAAGTTTCTTTGGATTGAAGAGCATTCAAAAGCTATGAGGAAATTAAAGAGATTACTTCTTAATGCTCCTGTTTTAAAACATGTAGATTACTCTGATCAAAAGCCCATTATTTTGATTGTTGATAGGAGTCCCATAGGCATAGGATGGGTTATTGGTCAAGACGATGAAGAGGGAAAAAGATATGCTATTAGATTTGGAGCTAAGATATTACATGAAACACAAAGCAACTATCCGCAAATTAAACGAGAACTCTGGGGATTAGTCACTGCATTAAAGTCTGATAAGGAATATTTTATAGGGGCAAATGTAATTGTAGAGACAGATTGTTTACCACTGATAGGAATGATCACAAATTGTTCTTCACCTAATATTGCTATGCTTTGGTGGATTTCTTATATTAAATTTATAAATCCGATTTTAATTGATATTGTAGGAAAATCTAATTCTGTTGCTCATATGCTTTCTAGAGCTAGGTATGATGAAGATGAAGAAGTAGAATTAGATACAAATGCAATTAATTCTGATTCTCAAGCATATGTGTATGAACCATTTAATATTGATGAATATGAAGGAGAGTTGCAAGACATTGGGAGGTATCTTAGTACTTTGATTAGATCACCTACATGGTCTTCAAATAGATTTAGGAATATTCAAAAAAGAGCTTTCAATTTTTTCTTAAAAGATGAACTAATTTGGAGATATGCAAGGGGGAAGATTAAATTTCCACAAAGAATACTAGGAACTAGGCATCTTCAAATGCAAGTCATGAAAAACATGCATGATACTTTATGGGCTAGACATAAGGGATTTCTGGCTACTTAGGAGAAGATTATAGAAGGTTATTGGTGGCTAGGCATCTATATTAATATAAAGAATTATGTGAATTCTTGTGATATATGTCAAATTCATTCATCAGTTAAGCATAGGGATTCATTGCATCCTACCTATCCACCATCCATACATTATAAGTGGGTAGTTGACCTAGTGAGCATTCCCAAAGGTATACATAAGATGAGTTATATAGTTCTTGCACAAGAAGCTCTTACTAACCATGTTGAAGGCCGAGCCCTAAGATCTAAAACAACTTTTAATGTATGTAAATTTCTTCTTGAAGATGTAATCTCACGATTTGGTTATGTAGAAAAGGTAGTGGCTGATAGGGGAGAATTAGATGTGCAAGTGGCCAAAGATTTCTTTGCTAGGCATGGAATTTGTTTAGCTCTTACCACTGCTTATAACCTTGAAGCTAACTGGAAGATAGAAATAGGGCATTCTCCTCTTATTAAGGTAATTTCTAAAGCTTGCAATGGAGAACTTAAGAATTGGCCAAAATTTTTGCCTATTTGCATTGTGGGCTGATAGAATGACCTACACTAGAAGGATGGGGTATACGCCAACGGAGCTAATGTACTACTAGAAACCTGTTTTTCCTGTGCATACTCAAATCCTTACTAGGGCTACTCTTCCATGGGAAGATAATCTGTCTACGGAAAATTTATTAGCTCTAAGAATTCAGCAACTTGAGCAAGGGAATGAAAGATTAGAAGAAGCTATAGTTAAATTAAAAGACTCTCATCTTAAAAATAAGAAATATTTTGATAAGTCACATACGTTAAGGCCAAAGCAATTACAAATTAATGAGTGGTTTTTAATTTATGATAGTACGTTTGATTCTCAGTATGATGTTCATAGGAAATTAAAAAGGTGTTGGTTTGGACCATATGTGGTGATCAAAGTTTATGATAATGGAACGTATGCCTTACGTGAATTAGATGGTACACCTCGCAAGAACTTAATTGCGGGAAAAAGGGTTAAATTATTCAAGCAAAGAAATGATGAAAATTATGAAGTAATGTATGATGAAGAGAATGACTCATGATTTCCTTTAATGTGGTTTTCTTTTGTGGGATGAAGCAAAATATTTGGTTATGAAACTAAGTAAATTTGTGTGCTTAGCCGTTGATGTTTTATTTTAGCAGGACTTTGAAGATGATCAAATTACAGGTTTATGACGAATTTAAAATGAAGATGAAGATGATTGAAGATGAAGTTGATTTCAGGTCGTATTTATCTATGTTTTTTAAATTTTTTATATATTTTGATTTATGTATGTCACTTGCATTCATATTAAATTAAATTATAAAAATCTCGGATGAGGCTTATTAAAATATGAAGGGAATCTATATAGCCAAACTAGGAAAATAAGCATGATTTATATTTCCAAATTTATAGATTGAGTGGGATTTGTTATGGATAGAAGGATTTGTAGTTCATTTCAGATAATGGAAGTAATTGTATATGTGTAGGAGCATATAAATGCATGATCCTTTTCTATGAAATCCTAGGTCTTTCTTATACATGCATCTAGAACCTTAGCTCGGATTAAGGGGTTTAGCCTTTCCCCTTCGAAACAAAAAAAATTGTGAATGTAACACAGAAAAAAATAGAAAAAAGAAAAGAAAAGAAGAAAAGATATATACGATGCACAGAAGTTATGCCTTCTTCCATCCCAAAAAGGTATTTACAATCATTATCTACATACCTCATACTTGTATGAAGCCAAAGATGAAGAGAGCTAGTTGTAGAAAACACACCTAGTGAATAAAATTGGGCAAACAAGGCGGATGTTTGTACAAGTAGATTTAGTAGATTTCTTTGACATGTTTGATTGCTCATATGTAAATGCATGTATATGAAGAAACTGTTGGAGATAGATGTCTGCGGAAGCACACGAACAGGACAAGGAAGAAGAAGAAGAAGCTTGGAGCACAACACACAATACTGAATGTATTACTAGAGAATGTACAAAGATAAGTAGCCCATTAGGGCAATAGGCGTATATACAAGCCAACGGAAAAAAACCTTTTTCCCTCCTAAAGAGGGAAAAAAGTGCCCCGATGGTCCTAGAGTGTTCACACACATCACTACCTAAATATATCAACAAATCCCCCCTGGGAGTGATGCGGTGAGCAAGTAGCTGGAACTCACGTATAAGAAAGTTCCAAGCTATGTGGAAATCACTCTACAAAAGGAAGTAAGCCCAAAGCTTTGCAGAAAGCTTCAAACTTCTCCCTAGGTAGAGCCTTCCTGAAAAGGCCTGCAATGTTCTCCTGCGTGGGTACATATGCCAAGCTGATATCCCCAGTAGAGAACCTCTCCCTAACATAATGGTAATGCACCTCAATGTGCTTAGTGCGAGCATGGAACACAAGGTTCCTCGCAATCGCCAATGCGCTTTGACTGTGAGTGAAGATCGTGGTGGCAGAATAATAACCAACACCCAAATCAGCCATAAGGTGTCTGAGCCACACACACTCAACAGTTGTTGTGAAAGCTGCCCTATACCCTCACAACTGCAAGTGGCCATAGTAGGTTGCTTCTTGCTCAACCAAGATATACATGAGCTACCAAGCATGAAGCAAAAGCCACTAGTGGACATACGAGTGTCATAGCAATCAGACCAATCATTGTTAGAAAAATCATTCAAATCTAGCGGTAGTGATCCCCCCTTGGGATAAAACAACCCAAGTAGTTGAGTACCACTCAAGTAGCGAAAGATACGCTTAACCGCCTGCCAATGCTTGACCCCTAGCTAATGCATAAACCTGCTCATCTGTGAGATAGCAAACTGAATATCTAGCCGAGTAATGCATAAGTAAATCAAGCATCCAACAACATGCTAATAGAGAACAGCATCAAATGCATCTCCAGCATCATGAAGACTCAATTGTAAACCTGTCTCCATAGGAGTGGCAATAGGCTTACGGTCTTTAAGGCCAAAACACTACAATAATGTGTCAATATATTTCGTTTGGGACAAAGCCATTCAACCATCAAGGTGCATAAACTAAATGCCCAGATAATGATGCAAATGCCCCAAATCAGACATCTTAAATGAGGCATGCAAATCAGCCTTAAAATCAGCAATATGCCTGTCATGAGGACCAATGAGCAGCATGTCATCAACATAAACCACAATGATCATAAGTACATCGTTACCACGCTTAGCATATAAGCTGCTTTTAGTTGGAGTGTTCTCAAAACCATGTGCAATCAGATAGGCATGTATCTTTTCATACCAAGCATGTGGTGCTTGCTTTAAACCATATAATGCCTTCTTTAACCTACACACTTGGTTCTCATGCCCTTTCTGCATAAGCCACATGGCTCAAAAACATACACTTCTTCATGCAAGTCACCATTCAGAAATGCAGTTTTAATGTCCAACTGATGTACATTCCAACCATGATGGGTTGCAAGTGCACAGATGCTCCGAATAGTAGTCATACGACATGTAGGTGCAAAGGTCTTATCAAAATCAATGCCTCTTTCCTGTGAATAACCCTTTGCAACAAGCCTAGCCTTATACCTGTCAACTGTACCATTAGGTTTATGCTTCATCTTGTATACCCACTTAGTGCCAATGGCCTTCTTGCCACGAGGCAAGTCACATAAAGACCAAGTACCATTCTTCATTATTGCGTGATATTTAGATAGCAGTCATGCGATTTTCAAAATTTTGTGCTTCATCAAACGAAACAGGCTCAGTCTCATCACAGAGACTAGATCCAGCCATAGCATAGAAGTCTGATGCAAAAGAGGCACTATGAGAGCCTGATCGAGTATGATATGACAGAGGTGCATCTAATTTGCTGTCATGCAAGGTCTGCACCAGCCATTTTGGCATAGTTCTTGCCTTCTCAATATCATCTTTCTTATCAATAAGTGCATCATGTAAACCTGCATCAGAAATGGAATGATCTGCATCATCACATGAAAGCTACAAAGGCTGAGAAGTTGCCTCATTAGGACCAGCACTAGAAAATCCGCCTGTGCCACAAAAATAACATCACGAATAACCAGAATGCGTTCGGTCTGTGGATGATACCGACAATAGCCTTTACTTTCATAAGTGTATCCAACAAAAATACATTTTATTGCTTTATCATCAAATTTTCTGCGATGTTGTTCATGCACTAATGCATATGCCAAACAACCAAAAACATGCAGATGAGCAATAGATGGCTTGCGATCATGCCAAGCCTCAGATGGAGTGATAGACAACAGTGCTTTACTGGGACACCTATTTAGTACATATGCTTCACACATGATGGCCTCAAGCCAGAAACTATGTGGTAAAGCCTGACTCTTGACCATACACCTCGCCATCTCCATGAGTGACCTGTTCTTTTGTTCAGCAACTCCATTCTTTTGAGGTGTATATGGCACTTTACACTGGTGTTTTATCCCATGTTAAGCCAGAAATGCATTAAAATCAGAAGACATATATTCCCGCCCTCGATCAGAATGGAGGGTGCCCATTTTACATGCTGACAGATTTCCAGCCAAAACGAAAAATTGTTTGAAGCACATGAACACTTTGGACTTTGCCTTCAATGGATATACCCATGCATGCCTGGAGAAATCATCAATGAAAGTCATGACGTAAAGATAATTTCCAAAAGAAGGTGTCTGCATAGGACCAGAGACATCACTATGTACAAGCTGCAATTTCTAAGTAGCCCGAAGTAAACCATCTTTTGGAAAGGAGGAACGCTGCATTTTGCCCAAAATACAGCCTTCACAAACATGTTTTCCAAGTGCCTCAAGTTTAGGCAAAGAGGACACCATTTTTTATTTCTGCAGGCGTAGCAAACTAGCAATATTCAGATGACCAAAGTGTGCATGCCAAAGCTTTGCATCTGACATAGCCTGAGAATCATTTAGTGCACATGCCAAATCATTTACAGATCTTTCATAGTCTATGAGCTTATACAGCCCACGACATAAAATGCCAGAAGCAATACTCACATTTCCATCTGACAGATCATTAACTGTACACCTGTCATCAACAAATTTCACAACCAAGCCAATCTTGGCTAATGCAGAAACTGATAACAGGTTCTTCTTGATCCCTGGCACAAATAAAGCATCTGACAAAGTGAAAGAACTACCAGCAGCAATAGTCAAAATGATCTTACCAACACCCATAATAGGATAAGAGGAGTTGTTGGCACATGTAGCAGTATTCCCTGTAGGGGCAAGCTCGAGTAAAGAGAAGAAACTGCGCTGTGAGGTAATATGTTTGGTCGCCCCACTCTGTAAATACCAAACATCTGAGTCTACTGTAGACATGCACTGCTCATGAGAAGATGGGTGAAAACTGATCTTACCAACACCCATAATAGGATAAGAGGAGTTGTTGGCATATGTAACAATATTCCCTGTACGAGCAGGCTTGAGTAAAGAAAAGATACTGCACTGTGAGGTAATATGTTTGGTCGCCCCACTCTGTAAATACCAAACAACTGAGTCTACTGCAGACATGCACTGCTCATGAGAAGATGGGTCAAAACTACATACAGTAGTAAACGCCCATTCTTCTTCCTGCACAAGATTAGCAGGCTCTATTTTTGGTGTAGAGGCCTCTGCAACAACCATCCCAGCCTCTTTCTTCATTGCCTCTTTAGCAGCCAATTCTGGACAGTTCTTTATGATATGATCATTCCCTTTCCACTACTTACAAAACAATTTTTGCTTTTTTGATTTCTTCTCATCTTTATATTCCTTCTTCGAATGTGCAGAATTAGCAGATTTCTACTTACTATTTGAAGAGATCCATTTTCCTTTGCCCTTCTGACTATCCAAGAAAGCTTGATGTGCAACTCGCATAATGGACATGTTCTGCCTGGATTGACATTCCTGCAATAGAACAAAGACTAACTCCTCAAATGATAAGGCATTTTGATTGCCTTTTATCATCAATCGAAGAGTAGAAGCAAAACTTTGATATGAATCATGAAGACCATTCAAAATGGTCTGTACAAGTGAGCTATCTGGTATAACCTCATCAGTAGAAATCAACTGTTCATTCAAGTCTTTGATCTTCGTTAGGAAACTGTCCATAGAGTCACCTTCATTCATGTGCTCACTCTCAAACTTTTTTAGGAGGTAAGCAACACGAGCCTCATTCCT
This sequence comes from Ceratopteris richardii, assembly GCA_020310875.1. Taxonomy (NCBI): domain Eukaryota; kingdom Viridiplantae; phylum Streptophyta; class Polypodiopsida; order Polypodiales; family Pteridaceae; genus Ceratopteris; species Ceratopteris richardii. The sequence goes on along the minus strand of CM035413.1, from coordinate 66,170,838 downwards.
AGCTTGGTACAATGTGGTAAGTGTATCCCAAGCATCCTTAGCTATTCTACAAGAGCGAATGTGAGGAATAATGGCACATTTGACAGACAAAGCTATCAATGCATGGGACTAGGCATCTCTGCCATCCCAACAAATATGCTCTGCAATAGGTGTAGCAGAAACCGCAACACGAACAGGAATATGTAGAATATCACCATCTTCCACACCTTCTACATTAGCTTTGGTACCTGCAGGTTTAACAGTTGTAGGTGTGATAGGATGTCTTTTGACACCCTACACAATGTTCCACAGTCCTTTTGCAACCAGCACATGTCGCATCATATAAGGCCATAATGGGTAGTTGGTACCATCCAACTTATCCTCAACAACCAACATATGGAATACATCACTGCTTTCAGCCATGGCCGATGACTAAAATACCTTGATGCAGAAAATTGACTGTATCTCAAAAAGTTGAAAAAAAACTACCGAGACGAATTCCGCTAGACCTGTAGCAAACTTCGAGATGCTTATACTGGTGAATAGAAATTGGTATATACCTTTGGCACAAAACGACAAAATATCTTGCACAAGTGCAAAATTCATGCAATTCTGAGATTGCAAACGGAGGAGTGTCGACGGCGCCCTAGATGAAGCGACAAACTGCTCTAATACCAATTGTTGGAGATAGACATCTGTGGAAGCATGCGAACAGCACAAGGAAGAAGAAGAAGAAGCTTGGAGCAAAACACACAATACTTAATGTATTACTAGAGACTGTACAAAGATAAGTAGCCCATTAGGGCAATAGGCGTATATACAAGCCGGGGGAAAAAACCTCCTAAAGAGGGAAAAAAGTGCCCTGGTGTTCCTAGAGTGTTCAGACACATCACTACCTAAATATATCAACAGAAACGTGCATTTGAGTGAATGAAGATGAATTCTATTTCAAACTAATCTATGCAACATCTATAAATGGATGAAATCTAGATTAATGTTTTCTTAACTGAACCGGTTGATAGTTTAACTTTATAATTAATATGTTTTCATTACCAGATTGAATTTAAATAAACTTCACGTGCATGTTGCATAAAAGATTGAAATATTTGATAAGTTTAAAAATTATTTATAAAAGAATTGATGTTGTTATATGGTTAAATTTCAGGATGATTATCAAGATGCTGCTTCCCTTGATCTGGAAGTTGGCCCATCGGGACAATGTGTAGGTTTGGTGGGGGCGGATGTCGAGAAGATTTTCACCTTCTAGCTAACACCCAAGGAAATTAAAACATTTTTATTGGTGAATTCTAACCCTTATATAACGGTATTGATCAACTATTTTGTTGGGAAATAATTATTCTGAAAGTGTTGCACGTCTAAACTAATGAAGAAAACATGTGCTTATATTAGGGTTTACCCTAATTTCACATTAAATGTGCTCTTGCACTCAAACAAGCAAGGATCATGGGTATAAAATGCTAGGCTTACTTAAATTTATGTGTATTTAAGTTAGAATGTTAATTCTATGGTTACTCATAGGGTTCAAAAAGATTCCGATGGGTTAATTGTTGGTACAGGACAATCAACAATTGATGTTTTGATGAAGAATTGGAGTCAAGGATTGAAGAAAAGGTTCAAGTTGTGAAGCATGAAAGAAGGATACATTCAGAAGATGAAGATGTGTACACATACGTATATTAATTCATAGATAGTTCACTTATATCTTTGAGTAGTCACAAGCTTGTAAATTTTTGTCTATATATACTATTAAAAATATCGGGCCAAGGATGAGAGAGCATGAGAATAGAGTATTCAGTAGGTTTATGAGTCATTAGACATCTTAGAAGTGAGTTAAGACTCTCTCATCACTCAGTTGTAAATTTCTCAGAAATGAAGAAAATGTTGTGCCCGATATTTCTGAGTTCTCTCCTTCTATGTTAGATCTTTTGTGAAATGCTTCTGTACAAGTCTAAGTCTATAGGTGATTGAACTATGTACAAATTTGTAGCTTCTAATTGTGATCAGGCTGAGAGAATTGAGTGTAGGAACATTTACATATGTAAATGAGAAGAAGTGAAGTTGTAGGAGGTGCAAAATTCGATACGAATGTTTTGATCAATTCTCCTTCTACAGTTTAAAGTTTTGAGCAAGAAAGCACTCAATCTTTAAGTTGGAAGGTAAGCTACTTGTGGCTAAAAGCATTTGCATAAATGGGTTATAGGTATCTAAATCGACTTCTCAGAAGAATAGTTTTAGACATAGGTGAGTTGTTGAGATCATTTTACAAGATCTACTGAATCTTTTGGAGTGATTCAACTTGGATAAGGTGCGCAATCTATAGGCGACACCTCATACAAAGTTTTATAAAAAATTTACACCTTTGATAAGGCAATGAGTGAATAATGTGCAGCAGACTTTCTGTGTAATCTCTTTCCTCACAGTTTGTTCAGGAACTTGACAATTGAGTATTGATCTTCTAAAATTGGTGAAGGTTTGAGTTATTCTTGTTATAGAGGTGCTCTAAATACAAGAGTAACTTGTTCTTTTGGAGATTAACACTCTCCATGAGTGGTATCAGAGTAGGAAGCATCAGAATTGAAGAAAGGAGGATGTCGACTGCTTCAGCTGCAAAGAATTCAACATCTGAAGGTTCAAAAGGTGAAAGCTTGAGGACAAAGCTTGAGAAGGAGGTCATACGATATCAAGGAAGACAAAAGGAGTATCATTCGAAGTAAAGGTACATCTGTTACTCATAAAGTTTGAAGAATTCAATACACAGGTGAAGAAAGGATGGGAGATTCTCTTCAGATAGAGAAATTGGATAGAGAAAACTATCCAGCATGGTCAATGAGGATGGAAGCTCATCTTATGATCAAAGAATTGATAGCTTACATTACAGGTGAAGAAGAAAAGCCTCAATTCAGAGATCCTAGTGTTCCAATTAAGGAAGAATTATCATATTTGAAGAATTGGATGAAGAGAGATGCTCAAGCTAGGAGCATTATCTATATGTTAGTTAATGACTACTTGCTACCTCATATTAGAGGTCTTGAAAGTGCAAGTGATATATGGAATGCTTTGGAGAAGCATTTCCAAAACACCACAAAGTCAAGGAAGGCATCCTTTTGGGTAGAGTTTACGACTTTCAAGAAGAAGGCCTCTCAATCCATCTTAGATTATGTAACAAGGATGAAAGACATTGCAGATGCATTAGGAGCTGTTGATGAAGACATTGAGGAGGATAAATTGGTAAGGCAAATCCTTATAGGTTTGAGAGGTGATGACAAATGGAAGCCATTCATTTTGTCTACAGAACTATCACTTGATCATTTCACTCCTGACGTAAATCAGTTGCTAGGACATATGTTAACCTTTGAGCACGATGTCAAAGGTGAAGGTGACAAAAGTGCAGGTCATGCAATGTATTGAAAGGATAAGAAGAAAAACAGCAAAGGGAAGCAACAAGCAAATGAAGATGAAGGTACAACTAGCCAGGCTAACTTCCTAAGAGGAAGAGGAGGTGGCAAAGGTAGAGGAAGAGGCAGGAGTAATAAAGATGGAATCAAAGCTTGCTGGATTTGTGGTAAGACAAATCACTTAGCTAATGATTGTTGGCATAATACTCAGAGTAATGGTGGATATAATCAGAATTTTAATTCAAGAGGAAGAGGTGCCAGAAATCAAAGAGGTAATTTTAGAGGTAGAGGTAGTAGGGGTTACTTTGGAAGAAATGCAGGTAGAGGATTCCAAAGTCAACATTACAACAATACCTACTACAATTATGCTTGAGATCAGAAGGAGGATTCAACATTGATAATGAATGCAGCTTGTGAAAGGCAAAGTGAAGATCAAAGAGTCTTCTACATTGACTCAGGGTGTAGTAATCACCTAAGTGGCAACATAGCATTGATGACTGATTTGGAGAATAAGGTATCTAATCATATTGTTCAAATAGGTGACAATACAAAGCACAATGTGAAGTCAATTGGATCAGTGAAAGCCAAGGATGGTAGCACCCTCTTGAGTAAGGTCTTGTATGTTCGTACAATTCCTAAGAACCTAATAAGTGTAGGACAAATTGTTGAAAAAGGTTATGAAGTTAGATTCACTAATGAAGGAGTGTTTGTGGAAGACCTTAGCAATGGGTATAAACAAATTGTTTCAGGGAAGAAAGAAGGAAGATTGTTCACATTGAAAATCCAAGGTAATGGTGGTCATGCCTTGTTCACTTATGGAGGACATAAGATCTCTGAGTTAGATCTTTGGCACAAGAGGCTTGGACACTTCAATGGAAGAGGTATCAAAGATATGATTAACAATGGTTCAGTGCTTGGATTGCCTAATGTTGTAGGTCAACATATGACATACAGATGTGAGGCATGTCAATTACGTAAGGCTCATAAGAAATCTTATTCCAAGCATGGTTTTATGTATTCAGAGAAGCTTGAGTTGGTACACACAGATGTGTGGGGACCATCAAAGGATTTCAGTATCAATGGTTCAAGGTACTATGTGATTTATGTTGATGATGCTACCAGATGGATCACTATCTATGTGATCAAAGATAAGTCAGAGGTATTCAATACATTCAAACATTATCATGTGTATGCAGAGAGAATTAGAGGTCATAAGTTGAAGAGATTAAGGTCAGATGGAGGGGGAGAGTATTCCTCTAATGAGTTCAGTGATTACTTGTGGAATGCAAGTATAAATAGGGAAATTACTTGCAGGTACTCTCCTCAACAAAATGGTGTAGCAGAGAGAAGAAATAGAACTCTTGTTGAGTTTGCAAGGTCAATGATGAAGGAGAAAAATTGCCCTAATTATTTGTGGGCTGAGGCTGTAAATACAAATACTTATTTCGTCAATAGGTTACCATGTAAAGCTTTGCAGGGTATGACACCATATGAGGCATGGTGGTGTAAGAGACCTACTCTAGATCATTGCAAAGTATTTGGGTGTTTGGCATATGCATATGTGCCATCACAATTAAGGCACAAATTGGAACCTAAAGCTGAAAAGTATGTGTTCATTGGTTATGATGATAAGCAGATGGGATATAGGTTGTGGAGTCCATCCACAAAATAATTTCTTGTATCAAAGGATGTTACATTTGATGAGCAAGGTACTTGGTATGTAGGTACAATCAATATTAATAGAGGTGATGAAGAAGTTGTGAGTCAAAAGAAAGGTAAATCAAAGGTTTAGATATTTGATGAAGAGGAGAATAATGAAGTGCAGGTTGAAGTTGAAGAAATGCCAAGATTTGATCCTGAGTGTGGTGAACCAGAAACCTCAAGGAGTGGAGAACTCAAAAGTTCATCAAGACACAAGTGGCAACCTACAAGGTATAGCTATGACACTTCTTTTTTGGCTACCAAAGATTATGCTTACATGATAAAAGCAGGTGAAGACCCTTCTACATATGAAGAGGCAAAAGGTAAGGAAAATTGGGAGAAAGCTATGCAGGAAGAATATGATGCATTAATGGAGAATCAGACATGGATTTGGTTCCTAAACCAAATTGTCAGAAGATCATTGGATGCAAATGGGTCTACAAGACAAAGAGGTTTACAGATGGAAGTGTGTCTAGGTACAAAGCTAGACTTGTTGTGAAAGGGTTTGCTCAGACATATGGTATTGATTATGATGAAACCTATAGTCCTGTGGAAAAGATGACAACCATCAGACACTCATAGCTATTGTTGCATGTAAAGGTTGGAAATTATGTCAATTAGATGTGAAGAATGCTTTTTTAAATGGTTACATGTGAGATGATGTTTTCATGGAGCAACCTCAAGGATTCAGAGATGGAAGGTATCCAGATCATGTGTGTAAGCTCAAGAGAGCCTTGTATGGTTTGAAACAGGCCCCAAGGGCATGGAATTATAGACTTGTGAAGTTCTTGAAAGAACTTGGATTCAAGTATCTAAGGCAAATAGTAGCTTGCTTGTTAAAGCAAGTGATGATGATTCATTTACATGTGCATATCTGTTGATGATATAATTCTTATAGGTACAGATGAGAAAGGCATTCAAATCCTAAAGAAGCAAATGGAGAAAGAATTCAAGATCAGTGATTTGGGAGACTTGTCATATTTCTTGGGCATGGAGATTTCATACACTCAACATGGAGTGTATGTGACTCAAGAAAGGTATTTGAAAACTTGTTAATCAAGTTTAAGATGAATGATTGCAGGATAGCACCTACTCCAATGGAGGTGAATCATAAATTGAGCAAATATGGAGGTGAAGAGTTCAAGGATATGAAACAATATCAGAGTTTGGTTGGTAGTCTCATCTATCCTACATTAACTAGGCCTGACTTGTCATATGTAGTTGGAGTTTTGTCTCAATTCATGCATTGTCCTCGGAAAGAACATTAGATTGCAGAACAAAGAGTATTGAGGTAAATTAAGGGTACACTCAAAGAGGGTTTGTATTATGGTTTTACCTCAGATACAAACATCAAGATATATAGTGATGCAGATTGGGCAGGTAATCTTGATGATAGGAGATCAACATATGGATACTTATGTTATGTGGGAGATAAGTTAGTCTCTTGGTGTTCAAAGAAGCAACATATAATTGCTTTATCCTCTATAGAAGCTGAGTACAAAGGTATGGTTGAAGCAGCAAAGGAATTGATATGGCTTAAGACTCTTATGAAGAGTTTTGACATCATTCAGAGTATACCTACTATTCATGGAGATAACATTTCATTGTATTTAGCTACTAATCCTGTGTTTCATGCCAGGACTAAACACATTGAGATTGAGTATCACTTTCTGAGAGAGAAGGTGATGGATAAAGAGATTGAAGTCATACATACTTCAACAAAAGATCAGATAGCTGATATGCTTACCGAAAGCTTAGATGGACCAAAGCTACAGAGATTCAAAGACATGGTAGGCATAAAGAATTATAGAGAAAACCTCATTTGATGATTGAGGGGGAGCTGTTGGTATAAGACAATCAACAATTGATGTTTTGAAGAAGAACTGGAGTCAAGGATTGAAGAAAAGGTTCAAGTTGTGAAGCATGAAAGAAGAATACATTCAGAAGATGAAGATGTGTACACATATGTACATTAATTCATAGATAGTTCACTTACATCTTTGAGTAGTCACAAGCTTGTAAATTTTTGTCTATATATACTATGAAAAATGTCGGGGCAAGTATGAGCGAGCATGAGAATAGAGTAATCAGTAGGTTTATTTAGACATCTTAGAAGTGAGTTAAGACTCTCTCATCACTCAGTTGTAAATTTCTCAGAAATGAAGAAAATGTTGCACCTAATATTTCTGAGTTTTCTCCTTCTTTGTTAGATCTTTTATGAAATGCTTTTGTACAAGTCTAAGTCTATAGGTGATTGACCTCTGTAAAAATTTGTAGCTCCTAATTGTGATCAAGCTGAGAGAATTGAGTGTAGGAACATTTACATATGTAAATGAGAAGAAGTGAAGTTGCAGGAGGTGCAAAATTTTATACGAATGTTTTGATCAATTCTCCTTCTATAGTTTAAAGTTCTGAGCAAGCAAGCACTCAATCTTTAAGTTGGAAGGTAAGCTACTTGTGGCTAAAAGCATTTGCAGAAACGGGTTCTAGATTGAGAGAACCAAGTGTTAAAAGTTATAGGTGTCTAAATCGACTTCTCAGAAGAATAGTTTTAGACATAGGTGAGTTGTTGAGATCATTTCTCAAGAGCTACTGAATTGTTTGGAGTGATTCAACT
>CM035413.1:66128125-66158125 GCA_020310875.1 Ceratopteris richardii | reverse complement strand
AAGTATGTATACTCAAAAGTCTCATAAAAAAGGGAGACATAGAAGTTGTAACTCTTCACATTAATGGGCTCGGTTGAATCTTGTAGGAAGAGAGATAGTGACTCCATTGTGGGCGTAATGCCGTGAAGCCAGAGTCAAGTAGTGACCGGACAGTTCTTTGTTGCATAGGACAAAGACCACTTTTCTAAATTATTGTGTTATCCTATGGTGTAGTTATTTTTTATTCTATTGAAGTATTACGTTGAAGTGTATCTGAAGGTTAAACTATGACTGTTTGTTGAAGTTATCTATGTGCACTATGTGAAGATTATCAATGTGTTGTGTTAAGTATTCCCGAACTCAGTATTGTAATTTAGTGTACTAGTTTAATGTATTACTTTAGTAGAAGAAGTGGAAAAATACCAGGGATCATAGTTATGGGATTCTACCACCCAAAAGGTCCCTGACAAACTATCTTGTCTACCCTATTTCTTACTGGACAAGGACAGATAAGGAAATAGAGGTTAAGAGGACCAAATCATCAGATGCTTTATTCTCCTTTAGAAAAAGATATCAAAGGTTCATCTATAGGTGAATAAGTATAGAGAGGTATTACTTAAAGACCATAAATATATTTCTTTATTTTTGAGGTACATAATTTTGGACCTAGCTTGTAAAATAGGTACATCCTCTAGTGAAAAAAGACCACATATGCTACTCTCATTGGTGTAATTGAGTAGTGAGTGGTCCTTGAGGATAACGAGAGTTTAAGATTTTGTTAGTGTAGCTAGAAGACGTCAAGGACATGTGATTATAAAACATTCACATCATCATCCTCTTTCACTCCTTAACCGAAATAGGTGAAAACCATTGAATCTACTGAAGAATGAAAATGAATTTTTTATTGATAGTCAAGCATGCTTATTGCAAATGATTATATAATGCTTAAAAACTAGACAAAATGAGAACATAAGACTTTGTGTTTTGTCGCATGGCTAAAAATACATACAAACAATGTCATAGAAAGGATAAAGTTTTTGCGATTATGATGAGTGAGCCATAACTTGTTATATATAAGGTTTTGAGATGTTGGATGGTATGATTCAATCAATTTAATACAAGTTATACTTAATCATCATCCTTTAGGAGGTGCTTCAGTAGAGCCAAATGTGTTAGAATGATGTCTAACCTTTAGCACATAGTCATTGATAAACATACTCGCTGCTTTAATCATGTTGTATATTTCATTATTTAACTTGAAAATTCTAAGAATTATATTTTTGAGGTTCTATATACCGCATATCCAAGCATTTGTCAAATTCCGAAAGACAAAAGTAACTGTCATTCAAACAGTTCCCTCAATTTCTATGATCGAGGGTTGCATTTAAGTTGAGAACCTTAGATTCCTCTTCTTCTAGCATGCCCCAACACCTCATTAACAACAGGATGATTAATCTTGTCAAGCTTCTTGATTATGATAGTGCCGCTAGTATCATCGATTTTTCCAATGTACTTATACCTAATCTGTATTTTCTTATAATAAGAATTCGTGTAAAAAAATCTTACTTCTCATATATCAATGATGGAAGCAATTTTTTTTCTAATACAATAATGAACTCTACTATGCGAGGAATTTATAATATCCAATGATAGGAACCATGCTTGGAAGTATCAATTATAGGATCCATCCTCTCGAGTCTTTCTCGTGTAGGCTTCTTTGAGAGATATCGCCATGTACAAAAATAGATTATGTGTTTTTCTACGTTCTCTTCCTCTATTTGCATACATAAGTTATCACTTTCTCCAAGTCTCTTATCCAGCCCACAAAACAAAATAAAGGTTACAACCTTACTTTTATCTTTTCAAAATGAGCATGAAATGCAAGAATTTTAGAGCCTACATGTACATGGAGAAACATTTAAAGCTAATGCATATAGTGATTTTAAGAAGAGGTTCGGAAGGTGTCTAACTTTAACTTTGAAAGTACAATTGTACAAGTGAAAGGACATAGTACTTGCAATAACTTCTGTATCTCACAAAGCGAGCGTTAAACTCGCTTAGCACTTATATAAAGTTGTTAGACCCATTACATGTCAAATCCAAAAGTTGTTAAACTTTAACTTTGAAAGTACAATTGTACAAGTGAAAGGACATAGTACTTGCAATAACTTCTGTATCTCACAAAGCGAGCGTTAAACTCGCTTACCACTTATATAAAGTTGTTAGACCCATTACATGTCAAGTCCAAAAGTTGAACTCTCGAACTCCGCTTCAAAAAGCTAAAGCTTTACGAAACAACCTACGACACTTGACATTGAAAAAATAAATATAATATTATTTTCTACAAGCGTTACATGTGTGGCTGTATAGATTGAGACACAATTATACAAAGATGAAAATTTGAGGCATAAGTTGGCGTAGGAAGAAGTGCGTTTATGTTATTTGCGTGTAATGGATTTCAAAGAAGGGCTTGAATGGATTGAAGTATTAAGCAATTTAAGAAGACGGAATGCCTTGAGCTGGGTTCGAGGGTTCCCGGCATCCAGTAGACGTTGAAGATCGGCCAAGAAAGCGGGGTTACGGCGGAGCTGCTCGCGATGGAAGGCTGCGCTTCTTTCAGCCTCCACTTGATCCGAGCACATCGCCAGCAGCAATGTCACCGCGTATTCCTGCAGCCAGCCGCTTCCCTCTGCAATCATCTTTACAAATATCCACGCGATTCTGCAGCTCCCCACTCTCACCGCGGCCAGCCCATCGGGCGTCCTAAGCAATAGCGTCAGAAGCGCCAACAGCTCCTCTGTCCACCCCTTTCCCATCTGTGTCTCAATTTGCAGCGTCTCAATCACAGACAGAACTATCCCCTTCTCAAGGAGCTGCGCAGATATGGTGTCCACCAAAGCCAAGCTCAACAGTGTTATCGCTGCGTCTTTCTTGGCAGTAGGATTCCCCTCGCACGACAACTGCATTAGACCCTCGATGGCAGGTTCACGAGATGCTATCGTCGTCCTGTAGGCCTTCACTGTACTTATGGAAAAAAGTGCCGCAGCGGCATTCGCCCGCGCCACGATTGAAGATGTCTTCATCGTGAGAACTCGCACAATCCCATCCAGCGCTCCCTCCGTCGCCATGATTATATTCTTATTCTCATCGTTGATGGACAAGTTATGCATCGCCGTCACTGCATTCTCCTGTGTCATAATGTCTGGCGATTCCAATACGGTCGTAAGAGCCCGGATCGCGCCCGCGGATGCCAAGCAAGAACAAGTCTCCTCACCATCCTTGGCCATGACGCGTAGCTCGTAGGCAGCCCGCCGTTGCGCGGCGATTGAGCCACTGGATAGCTTCGCTACAAGAACTTTCGCAGTAAGCTTGGTGAATTCCAGAGCGGCTTTTGTGTTGGCCCTCACACTCACATCCGACGTGCCGGCGGAAGCCACCTTCCTAGCAGCGTCACTGTCCAATACGTAGTCATTGTCGGCGCACCACTGGGTGATGATGCGGCGGAGAGTAAAGTTTGGCGTAAGGTTGTAATGAAGGAGATCCAAACTGGTTTTAGGGCAGGTTGTGTGACCCTCCTCCAGCCAACGGGTGATGGAGGCGCGATCATAGGTTTGCCCAGTAGAGCTGGCGACGGGGTCTACCATGATCTCGAGCGAGATGGGGCACTTGAAGTCATCTGGAACAAGTGCGCCGCCTTCCTCCGTCTGTTTATAACTCATCAGCACCACCTCACTCATGCTGGGGCACGGCAGCTCGTATCTCATACATGTTGACGTCACCTGTATTCCCATTTCTAGCTCATACATCAGGCATCGTACATACCTAACGAGGCCTATTAAGCTGATGACGGCACGTATCTGTCTATAATCTTGTTCACTCTTCATCTTTTCTCTCTCCTTCTCCAGCAGCCATAGCTCCCGCTCGCAGTCCTCCCAGCCGTTGAAGCATAGTACCTCGAAGATATGCTTAAGGTTCTCCTTATCGGGGCTCACACCTTCTTCCATAGCAGAAACGATAGCTAACACCTGAACTTGCAGCACCCGTTCAGATGGATCAATGAATGGCGCAGCATCGGCGCTGCATTGAACCTGGACTAGCTTGATGTACTCACGGGTATCTTCGGAGATGTCTAGCAATTCAAATTGGAAGAAGGCAAGGGAATCCGCGATGGAGGAAGCTATGTCGTGGAACTGGGAAGCGAGGATGCCCTGCTCCATGAGAAGGAGAAGTTTACTTCTATGTCGACAGTTATGGAGGAGGGCTTTGAGGTTGAGGAAGATTGACCGGAGGCGGCGGAATCTGGGGAGAGCTGAGGGAGGAATCGACGCGCCGCTATCAAGCACATCCTCGAAGAGAGGTAGGAGGCAGGCGGCGCGGCAGCAAGCGGTGGCGACGTTGCGTTTTTGGCATACGCCAGACTTCTTCCAGTGGTTGAACTCTCTGCACGATGTGATTAGGCCGTTGAGGAGAGGACGAACGAGGGGGTCAGGGGGATGCTGCGGGGAGAAGACATCGCTGACAGGGTTGCGTTTACGCCATGGGACACGGCTCCAATGCAGAATTGAGCTATGATCCATCACATATTCACTTCGTCCACCGCATTGTTTCCCCCTTCTCATGACGCTCATTCCACATGTTTATTTTGTAGAGAAAAAGTTCCATAAGAAAGATTTAGATCTACTATTATTAATTGAAAACGTTTAATTTATTGAAAGTGCAGTGATGGTGATAGTAGGCATATCAGCCATAGGACCTCTTGTATTCCACAAAGTAGGATCTAACATGATTTCTCACTTTTAGCTGTACATTCGAATTTTAATTCCAATATGATTCATGAATTTTGGATCTCTTTTTACTCATTTAATCTTGAATATCTATCCTCAAAAGATCTTTTACAATGGATAAAAGTAAAACGAATTTCATCCTTAGAAGTGAACTAAGAATAAATGTGTGTACACACTACTTTCTCATAACTCAATGAAGTCCAAAGAATATGGTCAACAACTAAGGCTTTCCATATGCACCAACAAAAGCAAGCATCTGAAAAATTCTTATACATAACTTCTTGCTCTATAATAGCTTCTTCCCTGATATAAATATTAACAGATGCTGCAAGCTTCAAGTTAAGGTCCTCTTTGACACAAAATTTTAGGTACCAACTTACATTAGGGTGAGAATCCCTTTTGTATGTCAAACCGCCGATGTCTCTTTGTATACCATTGGCTTGCCAATTCAAGCCACTATCCCATTGAAAAATTGATATGAGAAGAGTAGGAGATTTAGTTCTTTCCACCCACGATGAAAACTTTGTGCGTCTTGTTTTATTTAGGGCAAGCTTCAAGGAATATGTGTATGTTCTTAAGAGCTACAAAGGGAACCAAACAAGGGGATAAAAGGCCCTAGTTCGCACACCTAAGCCACGTGGACCTATGTTGCACTTCATGCAAGACGTGATAGCCATAACACCCTCCCCAACCAAAGTCCTTTCAAGCACCTACGCAATCACCATCAAACAGACGAAAGAGGGGCTTGAGAAGCACCACCTATGTTTGAGAGACCAAGGGGAACAAAGGGCCCCATTGGAAATCTAATTAAACATGAAGAACCCAAAATGCTTAATGGAAACACCTTAAAAGGTAACCAAATAGCACAAAATAGAACACTAGAGCCCCCGAAGGCTAGGGGAGGAACTCTACACACCTATCGATATGAGAACTTTCTAACTAATATAAGATAAAAAAGAAAATCCAATCGAAAGACCTTGAAAGAGAAAAAAAAAAGCTGAGAATTTCATCCTAGCACTAAAGACAACAACAACTAACTTCAAAATTTGCCTCCTCTCAACATACCTAGTGCCCAAAATCACTTGGGGCTCGTAGATACACCCTGTCTTTCTAGCAAGCCCTTCAACATCACTAAGCACTACAACACAACACCAATGATTATTGCTTTGATAAAAATCATGGATGGTAAGATTTGAGTTATTGGATTGTGTATCTTTCTTAAAAAATATTGTATTAAACTTCATTTCATGATCAATCATTTTTTGGATAGGGATAAGCACATGGTTCTTAAGGTATCATGCTACAATTGTTGGAAACTAGAACGATGAGATCTATACACACTATATGATTAACATACAAACCTATCATATTTGTGCCTTTTTTTTAATTTGGAATGTTCACATATCCTAAGCGTCCAATGACATGGATTTGTCAACATTAGTGCATCATAAAACGTGTAGTCATGGATCATTTCTTCGTGATGAAATGATAAAGGAGGTTAACTAATGAAGGTTCATGGGATTGTGATGAGTCGATGAAGGATAAGAATGAAATGAGATTATAAGGGCTTGCTCATTGTGCATTTTCAACTCATTCAAATAGTGATCACGACAAACAATATTTGACTACAAATCTAATAAATAAACTCACTATGACCAATGAGTAAACTATAATTGTGCAATCTATACTTTCCAGAAATTGTTCTTAAGCCCCTTATGATCCAATTGCTACTTTCCATAGTAGTTCAGAGACCAATCATTACCTAATCACCATTTTGATGATGCACAAGTTGGCATATAGCAATGGTGAAGAAGACTCTATTTTGATCCATTGAGGATTCATATGAGATAGAAATTATAATTTGCCTCAATGATCTTCACATGCTAGCTCATTGTTAGGTGAGTCCTCATGTGAATGACTCACTTCTAAAACTAGCTAGAGGTGGTCTTCATATCTTCATGAGTTATTGCAAACTATGAAGTAGCATCCCTTATGTCTCTCCTACTTCACCTTTTCAAGGATAGAGTATGGAGGCACACGATTATAGGACTTTGACTAGCCATAGATAGAACTTTAACCCCCAACATTTTTCACTATGGGTGTCAATATGTGATAAGACTTCAATCTCCCTTCATCTTGATCATTGCTTGAATTTGATCTTCAATTATTTTGATCACCAATCATGGGATGATCTTGTCCACTTATCATGGGATTATCTCTTTCATTTATTGGGGGATGATCTTGATCACTCTTCATGGGGTTTTTTGGAGATCATTTTGACCATTGATCGTGTAGAAGTCATCATGATCATGTGCATTGGTGTTTCAACACTTGGGCATCTTGAAAAGAGGCCCCTCCATTGTGGATTCTTACAACCTATGACTAAAACTATATTGGTTTAGCTATTCATGGTTTGATTGATGAAAGGTGTATAATTGTGCCTTCATATTGCACTTTGATAGCTATCCTTGATCAAGGAGACTTAGTGATCAATCTTGATCATCATTGATTTCCCTTATCAGTTTTAGATAATTTTATTTGCTAGTTTTGGGTCTATTTTGACCATTATCATGGGACAGTCTTGATCACAAATTTTGGGTTGCTTTTGAGATGATCCTAGTGAGCAATCATGTGTGCTTTGGCATGATTATGTGCATTTAGTGGATGAAAACTTTGGTAGATTAATGTGAGGCATATCCATTGCATCTACTTACAACCTCTAACTACAAGTAGATTGGGTTTAGTCTTTCAAGATTAATTAATTAAAAGTGTACAACCATCCCCTCATACTGCATGTTAATGTGGGTATTCAAGCATATGGTTTGAGGAAGTTAGTATTATCCAAATCAAGAATTTAATAGAATTGGTGAAAAAATACATGGTGCAAATACATACACATATACATATACACACATAGACACAACACATACACTAACATGCATACATTCACACACATGCATACACATGCATATGCATACGTACATACACACATGCACATAAATACACACTTATACACACACACATGCACATACATACACATATAGATACACACATAGACACACACATATATACTCATAGACATATACACTCACACACATAAATACACCCACATGCATACATAGATACACACATGCATACACACACACATATGCATCGAGACACATGCATACATATACACATATACACATATACACATATACAGAAACACAGACACACACACTATACATACATATGCATACACACATATACACACATGTACATACACATGCACATATACATACACACACATAGAGATGCACACATACACATACACACACATGCATACACATGAATATGCATACATACATGCAGACATGCATACACACACATACACACCTATATACACATACACACACATAGACATATATATACACATTCATAAACACATATACACACATATAGATACATACACATATACATAAAAACACATAGTACATACACACATACACACATATAGATACACACATAAATACAAATAGATAAACATACAAATACATACACACACACATACACACACATATAGATACACACACGCACATACAAACAGATAAACATACAAACAAATACATACACATACATACATACATACATACATACATACATACATACATACATACATACATACATGTACATAGTACACACATATAAACACACATACATACATACATGCATGGATGCATATACACACACAAAGACATGCATACACACATGTAAATGCATATACACATACACATGCATACACACGTACACATGCATACACACATACATATGCATGCACAGATACACATAGATACACACATATACATACATACACATACATACACACACACACACACACACACACACATATATATATATATATATATATATATATATATATATATATATATATATATATATATATATATATATATATATATATGTGTGTGTGTGTGTATGTGTGTGTGTTTATATATATATATATATATATATATATATATATATATATATATATATATATATATATATATATATATATATATATATATATATATATATATATATATATATATATATATATATATATATATATATATATATATATATAGCTATCTTGGTTTATATGTACAAATATTAAGGATCGTAGTAGAGAGAAAAAGAGGACACTTACTCTCATAAAGAATCTTACGAGAGGAAAAGTTCCATCTGATTCCTTAGGGGCTATCATTCATGAGTATGCAAGCATGTTGGATGAGGAAATAGACTATATGATCTAGATGTTACTCAATAGCTAGAGGAAGGCTGGTTTGCCACTCCATTTGCAGGAAGAGAGTTGTCTGCCCATAAGTATGTTTTTTGCATAATTTAATATTTTTAATGATATTATAACACTTGGTTTTATTGATTTTTAAGTGTTTATTTTCAAGACACCTATACCACCTCTAGCTCATCAGAGCACAACACCTGTACCTATGAGGACATGCATAGGCAGCCTAGGGCTAGATTCTGACATAGAACTTGAGGGGAATTTACTATACATCAAGCATGGTATGCAATTAAACAAAACAAGGAAAGAGAGACTTATGTGAATCCTACCTATGTTTTTTTCACTTAAAATGCATGTAATTATAAATTTTACATATAAATGGAAATATATATTTTATGCTTTAGTTATATGATCTTTTTTTTGCATGTGTATGCATGTATCATACACGCACACACATACATACACATGCCACAAACATGTTTGCATACTAACACATGCATACATATAACACACATGAATACACATATGCATATATATATATATATATATATATATATATATATATATATATATATATATATATATATATATATATATATATATATATATATATATATATATATATATATATATATATATATATATATATATATATGTGTGTGTGTGTGTGTGTGTGTGTGTGTGCATTTATACACATGCATAGATCACACTCATATCCATATGCAAAGATACATATCACACACATGCATACATACATGGAAGATATTTTTGTCCTCGAAAATAAAGCTATATACAAAGTTGTAGGCATACCCTATAGCTTCATGCTCTAACTTAAAAAGAACATGTTTTCATCTCTCTAATGGGCTTCAACTTTATTCCATTTGAATAAAGGAGAATCTACTGTATGATACCCATTCAAATGATTCAAGTTAAGGATTGTTAACTTGAGTTAGAAAGCTATTGAGATCTTTGGGAAAAATTTAAGCTCTTTCCTCGAACATAATGTTCAAATCTACAAGAATATATATTCATCTCAATGGTGGGATCACTACAAGGAATACGGGCGTATAGCGACGGTTAAGGTGACAGAATTTCGTCGCTATAAAATTGCAACTTGCATCGTAATTAGCGTCGAGCGCGGACCGTCGATTAGATGGCGCAAAAAATGACGGTATTTGCGACTTGGATTGTGACGCTCCCGTACAACGTCGCTTAAACGACGCTATTAAAAAACGTCGCTTCAGTGACGCTTTTTTGCGTCGCATAAGCGACGCTGGTGACCCTCGCATAAGCGACGCTAAAAAATGTCGCTTATATGACGACGAATAGCATCACTTACACGACGATCTGCTGACGGACAAAAATTAAAACGTTCGAGGCTCTGCAATCGGCATTTTCACGCATCCGATCAAAGAGCTCTCCAACGTTCGCAATTGCGCTGCGCTTACGAGCTGAAGCAAGTATATGCAGAATTGTTGTTTTGCCTAAGCTCTCTGTTATTGTCTCCCTCTGTCTTTGTTTCTCTCTTTCTACATCTTTCTCTCTTTGAATTCTCTCTCTCTCTCTCTAGATCTCTCTCTCTCTATCTCTTCTTTCTCTCTTTATTGGAGGTTATTCAAGAAGCTAACCAAGCAAAAACTATGGCTAACAATTGTAAGTACAATTTCTATTATTTGTAGATCATTTGAATTGTGTTATTTTCATTACATACCATACTCACACTTATTGATATGCACTCATACACTTATACATGATGAAGATAGACACACACATGCATATACCTACATATACACATATACATGCACATACACACACATACACATAGAGTTATATATATACACACACATACACAAGAACATGCACATGTTGATACATACATAAACACTTATACATGCACATGCATATACATACATATACGCACACATACACATGCACATACATACATATACACACACATACATATACACTTAGGTACACACATATGAATGAATTATATAATTAAAGTATTAAAACACATATACACATGCACACACACATGCACATACCTACATATACACATATACATGCACATACACACACATACACATAGAGTTATACATATACATGCATATACATATACACACACATACACATGCACATGCACATACTCAAACACACATATACACTTATACATGCACATGCACATACATACATATACACACACATACACATGCACATACATACATATACACACACATACATATACACTTAGGTACACACATATGAATGAATTATATAATTAAAGTATTAAAACACATGCTTAATATAAACAATAATAACAATCAATAGAACAAAACTCTTCATTACTTAATACCATACACACAATTCAAAACATAACTGAAATGAAAAATATATGGATAAAATATATATATATATATATATATATATATATATATATATATATATATATATATATATATATATATATATATATATATATATATATATATATATATATATATATATCAATGTAAATACATATAATCCAATGTCATAATCAACTAAAATCCTAATCATCATCATCATCATCATCATCATCAGCAATATCATGATCATCCTGATCTTCCTCATCCTCATCGTCATGATCACCCTATGACGATCGAGATCGTCCCTCCTGTGTTTGTCTCTCCACCTCATCCATATTTATCTCCCCATAATACTCCTGTATTACATATAACAAACATAAATCAATAAAATAATTAAAACATTCATAACAACAAAATAATTATATAAAATTTAAAAATACTCACAAAGGCATCAGGATGATCTTGTATATACTCGCCCAAACGCCGATATCCAAAATGTGTAGCATACTCAATCTCGTGTTTCGTAGGATATCGGCCATAATCCTTTCGCTGCAATGAAACAAATAAAAAACATTAGTTGCTTGCATTTTAACTAAAATAAAAAATATACTGACAATAACACATATACTTACAAACGTAGCTACAAAACCATTATGGCCCATTTGGCCTAAGTGCGATGTGTGGCCCGACTCCACTCTCTTCTTTGCAGTAGCCTGTTTATTCAAGAAAAAAAGTACATAAATTAAATGTAAAAAATTATTAAAATATATAAAAATTATAAATATAAACTATTAATTTGTGTACCTTCTGCTGAGGAAATGACTCCTGAAGACGTAGCTGTCTACAAAAAAACTGCCACGACTCAGGTGGTATGTTAGCTCGCCTCTTATTTTTTTCGACCATACAATATCTCTTGTTAATTTAATCTCAAACAGAAAAGAAATTCAGAATACATACACATATATACACACACATACACATACACATACACATACACATACCCACATACACATATACATGCAAACATATACGCATGCATATATGTATATATATACACATATACATACATATAACATAAACACACATATACATATCCACATATATACGTACACACACATGGATGCATATACACTCATTCATACAAAATACATGCATTTATCCCACAATAATATGTAGTGTATATGTGAATATGTGTGTATGTGTAAATGTGTATATGTGAATATGTGTGTATGTGTAAATATGTATATGTGAATTTTTTATTTATGTAGATAATCAAATTATTAATATCAAATACCATTATTTGTAGATTCTGATCAATCAGATGGAACTCCATCACCGTCTCCTCATTGTGCAACGACTTTATACTATAAGTATATGAAATATTTAATTATAACTATTTTTGATGGATACATAACTTATATTTTTTTTAATGTTTCTTATGATGTGCCGATTTTGATCAATCAGAGGGTACTCCACCACCTCCTACCCATGCAACGACTTCACATGTGTCCTCCGATAGGAATTATGATGAATTTTACTATCAAGAGCATATTATGTTGGTGTAACTCTTGTTATGGCACGTATCAAAGACCACGATTGGAATGTATTCAACATGAGGCAGAGTATGGTACTTTTGAGCGTGCACCATCACCTAGTCAACGTCATAATGCTTGGGTATGTATTTTCTATATATATTAATGTCATTATTTTATTTAAAAACCATGTATAAAATCAAATTGTTATTAATATAGAGGAATACTTGCTCGATGATGATGATGATGATGATTTTTTTCATAATGTTAATATACCTCGTACACGTCATGGACTTGTTGTTCATCAATTACAAGCAGAGGTTTCTAGAAATCCTCTACCTCCTGGTTTAGAGAATGAAACGGCTAGAGATTATCCATTGCCAGCTCGTGATCGTTCTTAAGTACAAACATATGATAGAAGAAGATATGGTGGATGGAATAGAGGACCACTTCCTTTAGATGGAGAGGTTTTCAACTTTTGGGGTAATCGCTATATGATTGCTCCATCCACTATTACTAATGCTGGTCGTGGTCTCTTTATTGTAGAGGATTTGTATGTGCCTCCAAACTCTAAAGTCACTCTTATGTCATTTTGTGGTCCTATATATGGATGGGGAGATTGGCATTGACATTCACGTTATGTTCAAAGCATGAGTACTTATGGAATATGCTTGAACGCAGCATCCCTTACTAGTAGAAGGATTTTACATGCAGAAAATGAAAGATTATATATTGATGGAAGACCTTACACACATGGAAATATAATAGGTTTAATAAATAGTAGTCGAGGGTTACATAATAGTTCAAGGACTAATTGCACATTTGAGGAGCGTGAAAATAGTCATGAATCACCATACATGAGTAGAGATGTATCAAGATACATACTTGTCAATGCTATTACTACATTACATGCTAGTGATGAACTATTAGTGAATTATGGATGGCGTAGACCTCCAAGAGCACCTTTTAGCTAGAGAGAATAAAAATTTTCTATCCATATTTAATAAGTTATATACTTAATTTTATATTTGAAGTTTAATTTTTATTCATTTATGGAATACTAATGAGTTTTATTTATATGTTTAGATTCCAACGTTTGATGTTGATGATATTCATCCACAGCATTCATAATTACCAGTAAGACCTCATTTATCAGAAGCTTCCATGAGGAGGCTACGCAAAACTAATCCTGTGCAATATGCAAAGTTGAAAGATCTATATTCAAAAGATGATAAAGTACAAGATTTGTGTGACAATGATGAAGATGATGGCATGGCAGATTTTATTGAGGATTGGTATCAAAATGACAGTGAGAGCATGGATATTTCTAAAAATGAGAAATATCTTCGAGAGGAATGTCTAAAGCATGTATATGAAGGAAGTCGTTTGACACGACTAAATGCGAGCTTACTTATTCTCAACCTTCAAAATCGTTTTGGATGGAGTAATGTATCTGTTTCGACACTATTAAGGTATAAATTTCAATTTTCTATCTATTTATATATATATATGCATATATATATATATATATATATATATATATATATATATATATATATATATATATATATATATATATATATATATATATATATATATATATATGCAGGTTTTTATTCTTACTTTAGATAAGGTATGAACAAGAACTTGAATTGAATGGAAACTTTTTGTCCACACATCTTTTAAAACTATAAATGCATCTTTCCAAATATTCGCAATGGTGACCTAGATAAGTCGCATGCACAGAGGTTACTCAAGAGAAAACAATCTGATTATAATGGAGTAGTCCACTTTGTATCCTAAAGTTCAGATGCTCATCATTGACATGCAAGAGGATTACTGCATACCCGAGAAATCCTGCTCTATCTTGAGTAACCTTTGTGCATGCGATTCATCCAGGTCACCATTATATGAACATATGTGTGAATTGACAGGATACGATTGTTTCGATGGCGGGATACGATTGTTTGTTTTGGAGGATATGAATGATTTGTCGATTCACACATATGTTCAGTTTGAAAGTGTGAATCGACAAATCATTCAATGAAGGTACATACTTCATATCATCCAAAACAAACAATCGTATCCTACCATCCAAATTTTGCGTAAATATTTTGAAAGATGCATTAATAGTTTTAAAAGATGCGCGGACAAAAAATATCTATTCAATTCAAGTTCTTGTTCTTACCTTATCTAAAGTAAGAATAAAAACCTGCATGTATATATGTATATATATTTATTTACCTTTTTTAATATATCTTTTTTTTGATAAACTTATAGGTTATTATCTGAAAAGTTTTTACCAAGTCAAAATATTCTTCCTACCTCACATGATGAAATGAAGAAGATAATCAACAATCTTGGTATAGATTATCAATGTATACATGCATGTCCTAACGATTGTATTTTATATAGAGGTGAATATGCAGACTCTTTGACATGTCCCAAATTTAAATCTCCTCGATATAAGGGTGAAGAAGGTAAAATCCCAAAAAAGGTATTGAGACATTTTCCATTGGCTCCACGGATTAGACATATGTTTCAAAGCCCCGAATTATCAAAGCTTTTGACTTGGGGACATGATCACAAAAGTACTGATGGAATAATCAGAATTCCTCATGATAGTGTTGCTTTTCAACATATTGATTCTACATGGCCTGAATTTGCACAAAATCCACAGAATCTAAAGTTAGGAGTTGCATTAGATGGGGTTAATCCATTCTCCATGAAATCGAGTAAATGGTCAACATGGCCACTGGTAGTCATAAACTACAATCTTCCGCCATATCTTAGCATTAAAAAGGAACATTTAATGCTTTCACTTTTAATCCCAGGCAAAAGACAAGTTAAAGATATGAATGTATATCTTGCTCCTCTCATTGACGATTTTCAAGAGTTATGGAGAGGTATTAATGTCATTGATGTATCGAAAAGCATCAATGAAAGACATATTACGATTTGTGGTATTGTGGCTTGGACTATTCACGATTTTCCTGGATATGGCATTTGTTCAGGTATTGAT
Source organism: Ceratopteris richardii (assembly GCA_020310875.1). Lineage (NCBI taxonomy): Eukaryota > Viridiplantae > Streptophyta > Polypodiopsida > Polypodiales > Pteridaceae > Ceratopteris > Ceratopteris richardii. The sequence goes on along the minus strand of CM035413.1, from coordinate 66,142,178 downwards.
GTAATTTTTTTATTCAATAAGCATGTAAATAAATATGATTTAATATAATTATATTTTTATAATTTTCCATGATGCAGGAATATCGATGAAGGGTTATAAAGCTTGTTCATATTGTGGTGATTGGTTGAGATCAATCTATAGTAAGAATCTCAACAAAAATATTTATCTTCGACATCGACGATTCTTGCCTGATGATCATCCATTAAGATCTAAAAGAGAAGTGATACATTTTAATGGAAAGCTTGAAACAAGTCAGTATCCAAAACCTATGACGCCTATGGATTGGTATAAAAGATGGACAGATGGACCTCTGATAGATCCAGAAGCAGAAATCTTCAGTGATGATTCAGATAATGAGTATTTGAACAGAGGTAAAGGGAAATTGGCACTCGTAGAGAACATATCAATATGGTATTCTTTGGAGTATTGGAAAGAGTTAAAAGTATGTCATCTTCTTGATCCTATGCATATATTCAAAAATATTGGTTATTCACTATGGCAGCATCTTCTTGGACTAAAAGATACCATAGCATCAAGGAATGATTTGAAAGATCAAAAATCCAAACCAAAGTTATGGCCAGTTTTTGATAGACATCGACAAGAAACGACTTATGCATCTGCTCCTTGGGTACTTACAACAAAAGAGATACAGACTATCAACAATAGAATTCAATTGATCAAGACTCCTAGAGGATATGGAGCATTGTTTCAAAACATGTTTACTATGGATGATAAGAGCTTATCTGGGTTAAAGACCCATGATTGGCATAACTTCTTGGATCACTTATAAGGTAATTATGATAGTTTTATATTTAATATGTATGAATATTGGATATCTTTTATTTTTTAATTAACTTCTTCACAATTGTTTTTATGATTTGTATAGGTGGATTAGATCCAAAGAGATCGATAAAAATTCGATCCCACAAAAAAAAGATGAATGCAAAGAGCTACTATGTTTGATGGAAAAAGAACTTCCTACTTCATTTTTTGATATTCAGGTTCATTTACTAGTCCATCTTGTAGATGAGATAGAGATTGCTGGTGTTGTCAACACTCGATTGATGTTTTGGGTCGAGCAATTTATGGGAATACTAAAAGGTTACATGCTACAAAGAGCAAAACCAGAAGGATCCATGGCAAAGGGTTGGATGCTTGAAGAGTGCATGTATTACGTTAGTGAGTACCTTGAAAGAGTTCTTGAAGAAGCTCCACGTGCATGGACCAAGGAGTCTTCTTCAAAAATAACAAATGAGGTATTATCAAGTAAGGGGGTTCCATTTTTATTTACATTTCAAGAAAAAAATGATGTTTCTACTTTTGAGGCATATAATAGTGAATGCATGCAAGCATTCCTTAGCGAGTACGAGGAACTTCAAAGTCTCCAAAGTAAAAGGCGAAAAAACAAAAGATCTAGACGTAATCTCGATAATAATGAGACTACAGATATACCTTCTTTCACGGATTGGCTATATAGTCGTTTGCAACGTGCCAATGCAAATAATGAAGAAATCTCAGATGAGCAAAGAGAGTTAATGATAGGTTGTGAACAAAAGGTAATTTTATTAAAATATATATTTTATTTTTTTCATATATGTATGTTAGTTTCTATTTACTAATTGAATTTATTTTGCAGGCTCGAATGTTCACTAATATGTGGGCTTTTGGACAGCATATTAGAATCAAAGCTATTGATTCTTTACGTAAAACAGAGGATTCTAGTATTGTTGCTTGTTTCAAGCACCTATCACGTGCTAGCTCAAAAGACACGAACCTTATAGATAGCGAACTTGGTTATGTGGGAACTATTGTTGGTATCTAATAAATTTCATTTCGTACATTCAAATAGGTAGAAAAAAGTATATATATATTTTTTAGAGTTAGCTATTTTTTTAAGCACCTAATGATGGGACGTTTTTGTTGTTATATATTTTGATAGGTCATTTTGAAGGTTGACTGGTATCGAGCGGAGTATAAAGGTAGTAATTCTACAATAAGAAAGGAATTATCTGGGTTTCGGGCAATTGATTCTTCCAAGGTAATGCGATCTACTAAAGAACCATATATTCTTCCTAGGCATATTGAACAAGCATTTGTTTATAAAAACCCAGATGGTCATCCTTGGTGGCAAGTCATTCATGTGCAACCTAGAGGTAGGTCATTGTTTGAACAGTTTATTGTTAGAGAGATTAAAGAAAGTCCTCTTGATGATTCAGCATCAGATACTGATACATCAACATCTGGAATAGAAATTAGACTCATTATACGTGATAATGATACTAATCTTTTTGATGAAGAGGATAATTCTCTACATGCTGATTCTACTGATGAGGAAGAGGAATTAGTAGAAATAGATATTAATCCACCAATAGATGATGTGATTCATGAGAACATAGATTTAACAATAGAAGAAATAAATGAAATCAATAAGGATAATGAAGATGAGACTATATTCATGTCTTACCAAAATGATGGCAATAACACACACATATGAGCAGATTAGATAGTAACTTGAAGCTTTTAAGTGGATATCAGATAATAGGTTTTTTTTATTAACTTGAATAACGATGAATCCTACTAGAGAGATGAAATCATGTTCTTCTAAGTTAGAACATGAAGCTCGGGGGTATGCCTAATTATTTTATATATAGCTTTATCTTCGAGGAGTAAATTTTTATCATGTATGTATGCATATGTGTGTGTATTCATGTGTATTATATGTATACATATGTTAGTATGCATATATATGTATTTCATGTATATGTATGTGTTTGCATGTGTGTGATATATGTATACATGTGTTAAATATGCATATGTGTATATATGCATATGCATTTATGTAAAATATTCATGTATTCATGTACGTAATATATGCAAGTGTTTATAATTGTGTACATGTATATATGCATATGTGTCTATGTGTAAATATGTACATGTAAATATGTATGCATGTATATATATGTTTATGTGTGCATGTAGGCATGTACATGTATGTGTAAATATGTACATGTAAATATGTTAGTATGTATATATATATTTATGTGTGCATTTAGGCATGTATGTGTGATGCATAATATATCTACTCCATTTTATATTTATGTATCCTATCTACATGATGTGTATATATCTTTACATATATTATGATCCTCGTTGATTTGAGTAGCTATATATAGAGGCATAAGAATGGGAGGAGAGACATCTCTCTAGTAGGACGTCGGAGGTGTACATATACTTCAAACATCTAAAAGGTTGAATTAGAGTTTTTAAATTAGGGATTTCAAAACCCTAATATCAAGATTAGTGTTCTCTCTCTCTCTCATATACATACATACCGTGCATTGTTGCGAGGATGCTCTATAAGTGTCCGCATCTCTTTTAAACACCATTTAAGAGACTACCCTGTCCCAAACTCCGTCTCAAGTGAACTGAGCACGTAATTTTTATCCCTCTCATCATGCTCACTACAAAAATAGAAAACATAATATAAATAATACATAAGATATATATTTCAATTTATATGTAAAACTTTTACTTACTTCCACGGTAAGTGGATAAAGCGCAGGTAAGATTCGCATAGTGCGCGCATTCTCCTCTTGAACTCCAATCCATTTCCTATGTATACAATATTCCCCTCTGGCTCTATGTCGCACTCTAGTCCTAACGTGCCTATGCATGTCCTCATAGGCAACGTCTCTGCTCTGCTATCACATGCTGGAGGTGGTATAGGTGTCCTGAAAATAGATAGATAGAAATAAATATAAATATGTGTTATAATATCATTAAAAAAGTTTATGAAAAAAAACATACCTATGAGCAGATAGCTCTCTTCCTGCATGTGGAGCCGTAGAAGAGCCCTCGTCTGATCGTGTAAGCATCTGGATCATATAATCCAACTCCTCATCAGACATCTCTGCATAGTCCCACATTATGGCCCCTAGAGTATCTGACGGAACTCTTGCTCTCACAAGACTTTTTATGAGAGTGAGTTTCACCTTTCTCTCTCTACTAGGATCCATAATACCTAACATATAAAACAAAATGGTTAGAAATCAATATATATATATGTGTATGTGTGTGTATGCATGATTATGTGTGTAAGTGTCTATGTGTGTTTGTGTGTGTGTATATGTTTGTGTGTGTGTCTATGTGTATGTGTTTGTATGTGTTTATGTGTATGTATCTATGTGTGTGTATGTGTCTATGTGTGTATGTGTATGCATGTATGTATGCATATATGTGTGTATGCATGTGTATGTGTGTGTATGCATCATGCATCATTATGTGTCTATGTGTATGTGTTTGTATGTGTTTGTGTGTATGTATCTATGTGTGTATGTGTATGCATGTATGTATGCATGTATGTATGCATATGTGTGTCACGTGTGTATGCATATGTATGTGTGTGTATGCATCATTATGTGTGTCTATGTATGCATGCGTATGTGTGTATGCATCATTACATGTGCATGTGTCTATGTGTGTATGTGTATATGTGTGTGTATATGTGTGTGTGTCTATGTGTATGTGTGTGTGTTTATGAGTGTGTATGTGTTTATGTGTATGTATGTATCTATGTGTGTGTATGTGTCTATGTGTGTATGTGTATGCATGTATGTATGCATATCTGTGTCTATGCATATGTATGTGTGTGTATGCATCATTATGTGTGTCTATGTATGCATGTGTATGTGTGTATGCATCATTACGTGTGTATGTGTCTATGTGTGTATGTGTGTGTGTATATGTGTTTGTATGTGTGTATGCATGTGTATGTGTGTGTATGTATCTATGTGTGTGTATGTGTCTCTGTGTATGTGTATGCATGTATGTATGTATATGTGTGTGTATGCATGTGTATGTGTGTGTATGCATCATTATGTGTGTATGTGTCTATGTGTGTATGTGTGTAGGTATATGTGTGTGTTGTCTATGTGTATGTGTGTGTGTCTATGAGTGTGTATGTGTTTATGTATATGTATGTATCTATGTGTGTGTATGTATCTATGTGTGTATGTGTATGCATGTATGTATGCATAAGTGTGTGTATGCATATGTATGTGTGTGTATGCATCATTATGTGTGTCTATGTATGCATGTGTATGTGTGTATGCATCATTACGTGTGCATGTGTCTATGTGTGTATGTGTGTGTATATGTGTGTGTGTCTATGTGTATGTGTGTGTGCTTATGAGTGTGTATGTGTTTATGTGTATGTATGTATCTATGTGTGTGTATGTGTCTATGTGTGTATGTGTATGCATGTATGTATGCATATGTGTGATGCATATGTATGTGTGTGTATGCATCATTATGTGTGTCTATGTATGCATGTGTATGTGTGTATGCATCATTACGTGTATGTGTCTATGGGTGTATGTGTGTGTGTGTGTCTATGAGTGTCTATGTATTTATGTGTATGTATGTATCTATGTGTGTGTATGTGTATCCATGTATGTATGCATATGTGTGTGTATGCATATGTATGTGTGTGTATGCATCATTATGTGTGTATGTGTCTATGTGTGTATGTGTGTGTGTGTGTATACATTATGACAGTGTATGTAAGCATGTGCATTATGTATGCATATAAGTATGTATGTATGCATATGCATTATGTATGCATATGCATATGCATTATGTATGCATATTCATATGCATTATGTATGCATATGCATATGCATTATGTATGCATATGCATATGCATTATGTATGCATGTGTGTGTGTGTGTATGCATATGCATGTAAGTATGTATGTATGCATATGTGTGTGTGTATTCATATGCAGGTAAGTATGTATGTATGCATATGCATATGCAATATGTATGCATGTATGTGTATGTGTGTGTATGCATATATGTGTGTGATTGTGTGTGTGAATGTGTGTGCACATGTGTCTGTATGTGTGTATGCATGTGTATGTGTGTGTATGCATCATTATTGTGTATGTGTGTGTGTCTATGTGTATGTGTGTATCTATGAGTATGTATGTGTTCATGTGTGTATGTGTCTATGTGTGTATGTATCTGTGTGTGTGTATGTATCTATGCATGTGCATTATGTATGCATGTAAGTATGTATGTACATTGTATGCATATGCATATGCATTATGTATGAAAATGTATGCATGTATGTGTTTATGTGTGTATGTCTCTATGTGTGTGTATGCATATATGTGTGTGTATGTGTGTATGTGTGTGTATATGTGTCGATATGTGTGTATGCATGTGTATGTGTGTGTATGTGTGTGTATGCATGTGTATGTGTCTATGTGTGCATGTGTGTGTATATACTATATGTGTGTGTGTCTATGTGTATGTGTGTGTACCTATGAGTGTGTATGTGTTTATGTGTGTATGTGTCTATGTGTGTGTATGTGTTTATGTGTGTATGTGTATGCATGTATGTGTATGTGTGTGTATGTCTCTCTATGTGTGTGTGTGTATGCATATATGTGTGTGTGTATTTGTGTGTCTATGTGTGTATGTATGTGTATGTGTGTGGATGCATCATTATGTGTGTATGTGTCTGTGTATGTGTCTGTGTGTGTATATGTGTGTGTATGTGTGTGCGCGTCTATGTGTGTGTATGTGTGTGCCCGTCTATGTGTATGTGTGTGTGTCTATGAGTGTGTATGTTTGGATGTGTGTGTGTATGAATGTGTGTCTATGAGTGTGTATGTTTGGATGTGTAAGTGTATATGTGTGTATGCATGTGTATGTGTGTGAATGCATCATTATGTGTGTGCATGTATATGTGTGCGCATGTGTATGCATTATGTGTGCATGTGTGTATGTGTATGCATTATGCATTGTGTATGTGTGTATATGTGTGTGTATTTGTGTGTATGTGTGTGTGTGTCTATGCATATGTGTGTGTGTCTATGCGGGTATATGTGTGTGTACATATGTATGTGTGTGTGTGTGTGCGCATACCTGATGGTCTCGCTCTCTCTCTCTCTCCCTCTCGCACGCGCTCTTTCTCTCTCTCTCTCTCTCGGTCTCTCTGTTCTTGCTCGCGTCCAAGTCCTGGCACAAATGTGCCGGGAGAAACCAATTTTTTTTTTTTGAACTCCAGACCGTCGCATATGCGACGCTCTGCAGTTTGCAAACGTCGTTAAATTCGTCGCTAATCCGCGACGGTGATAGCGACGCTTTTTCAGTAGCGTCGCTTATGCGACGCTATCGTCGCTTATGCGACGAGGGTCGGGCAAAAAAAAAATCCAAAATTCTCACCGTCGCTTATGTGACGGCTTCGTCGCATAAGCAACGGTTCTTGTTTTTTTCCCGATTCGACGCCCCCCTTTTTCTTGTAGTGGATTCATTTTGTATTCCAAATGAATAGAGGGGGATCTATTATCTTATCTTGTCATGTGTTTTCATTATTACCATCATTTTTTGTAAGACATCAATATATTCTCATCTTCATTATCTTTATTCATTTCTATTATTTCATCTATTGTTAAATCAATGTTCTCATAAATGACATCATGTATTGATGGAGAATATTGTTTTCTGGTGGTTCCTCTTTATCATATGTAGAATTAGCATGTATATTATTATTGTTCTCATCAAGTAGTTTTTTACCATTGTCATGCCTAATGATTCTAAATTCGCTCTTAGATGCCAATATATGAATATTTGATGATGAATCATCAACATGGATTTCTTCGAACTCTCTAACAACAAATTTATCAAACAATGAGTGACCTCTCGATAGAATGTGAATGACTTGCCACGAAGGATGAGCATCAGAGTCTTTACTAATAAATGCTTGTTCAATATGTCTAGGAAGAATATATAGTTATCTAGTTAATCACATTATTTTCAAAGAGTTAGCTGCCCATATTAAAAAATTATTATTTGTTGCTTTAAAATATAGTACATTTAATCATAGAAAATATAAATTCTTTAACCTCTTTGAAGATAGAAATTAAATTTTCTAGATATCAACAATGTAGCCAAGTTTGTTATCTATAAGGTTCATATCTTTTGAACTAGCACATGATATTTTCTTGAAAGGAGTAAAATTGCTAGAATCCTCTGCTTTACACAAAGGACCAATAAATTTGATTCTAATATGTTGTCCATAAGCCACATATTACTGAACATTTGGGCATGCAATAAAAAATAAATTATTAGAATTGAAACTAATATATGTGCAGAAATAACATATTAGTAAAATCAAATTACCTTTCTTTCACAACTTATCATTAAATCTCTCCGCTGATCTAAGATCATTCATTATTTGCATTGGCTAGTTGCATACAAGTATATTGCCAATCTATCAAAGAAGATATATATGTATTCTCATTACTATCAAGATTACATCTATATCTTTTGTTTCTTCATCTTTTACTTTAGAGATTTTGAAGTTCCTAATCATAGTCATTAATGAATGCTTGCATGCATTCACTATTATATGCAATTAAAGTAGAAATATCACTTTTTTCTTGCAATGTAAATTGAAATGGAACTCCCTTACCTGATAATACCTCATCTATCAATTTTGAAGACTATTTGTTAGTCCATGCACACAAAGCTTCTTCATGAACTATTTCAAGGTATTCACTAACATTGTACATGCACTCCTCAAGCATCCACACCTTTTTCATAGATCCTTCTAGTTTTTCTCGTTATCGCACATAACCTTTTGCCCATGAATGGCTCGACCCAAAACATCCATTGACTGTTTACAAATCCTCTGATCTCTATTTCATCCACAAGATGGATCAATAAGTAAACCTGAATATCAAGAAATGATGTTGGAGGATCGTTCTCCATCAGACATAGTAGCTCCCTAAATTCACATTTCTTTTGTAGGGTCAAGTCTTTGTCAATCTCCTTTGATGTAATCAACCTATTATCATTCATAAATTAAATTATAAAGAATTTAATTCGTGAATAAAATATACCAAACTTTCTTATATATTAAACATAAAAGTATGATAATTACCTTATATGTGATCCCAAACAATAGATCACATCTCGTACTCCTTTCATTGCACATCGATCAATAACAAGAGGTAGAATGTGCTTTAAAATGTTATGCCAATCATGTGACTTTAACCCACATAATCTCCTATCATCCATCTTTTGGAAAGATGCTCCATATTGTGTAGGTGTTTGAATCAACTAAAATTTATTGTTGATATTTTGCATCAATTTGTCCTAAGTATCCAAGGAGCTAGTTCATAAGTTGTTTCCTGTAAAAGTTTCTCAAAAATTGGCCATAACTTTGGTTTTGAGTTGACCCTTTAAATCATTTCTTGATGTTGTGTCTTTTGATCCAGGAAGATATTTCCATAATGAATAACCAATATTCTTGAATATATGGATAGGATAAAAAATATGATGTATCGTTAAATCTCTCCACTACTCCAAAGAATACCATATCCACATATTCTCTACTAGTGACGTTTTACAATTTCCCTTCACCTCTAATCTTCACATTCTCATTATCTTCATGGTCCCTAAGGATTTCGAATTGTGTATCTATAAGATGCCCATCTATCCATTTTCAATAACAATCCATAGGTTTCATTTGTTTTGGAAACTAACTTGTTTCCATCTTTCCATTAAAATGTATCCCTTCTCTTTTGCATCATAATTGCATAATGGTTAGGCAAGAACCATCGATGCCAAAGATAAATATCTTTATTGAGATTCTTACTATAAAGTGATCTCAACAATTCACCACAATAAGGAAAAGCCTTATATGATTTAGTAGATATTCCTCTTTGCATGAAAACCATTAAAATATAATTAGATTAACTACCATGCAATTGTTTATATATTAGATAAAAAGTTACATCATTACCTAAACCGACACCATATCCTGGATAATTGTGTATAGTCCAAGCCACAACTCCACGAACCATAATATATCCTTGATTAATGCTTTTTGATACATCAATGACATTAATACCTCTCCATAACTCTTGGAGATTGTCAATGAGAGGAGCAAGATATAGATTTATGTCTTTAACTTGATTTTTACCTATGATAGAAAGTGCACGCATTAAATGTCCCTTTTTAATGCTAAGGTATGGTGAGAGATTGTAGTTGATGATTCTAACTAGCCATGTGGGCCATTTACTAGATTTCATAAAAAATGGATTAAGCCCATCTAATGCAACTTTTGACTTTAGATTGCATGGCTCTTGTGCAAAATCAGGCCATCTAGAATTAAAATGTTGAAAAGTTGGACTATCTACTGAAATTCTCTTTAATCCATCAATATTTTTGTGATAGGCTCCCCATGTCAACAACTTTGATAAGTTAGAGCTTGAAGCATATGTTCAATTTATGGAGCTAACAGAATGTATCTCAATACGTTCTTTGGGGGATTTTAACCTCTTCCTCCTTATATCGAGGAGATTGACATTTTGGAAATGTCAAAGAGTCTACATATTCATCTCTATATAAAATCCAATCATTAGTTTATGCATGTATACAATGATAATCTATGCCAAGATTGTTTATATCTTCTTTATTTCATCATGTGATGTAGGAAGAATATTGTTGCTTGGTAAAAAAATACTCAAATAGTAACCTCCAAGTTCATGAAAAGAAGTATTATGAATAAAAAATAAATAAATAAATCAACATGTGTATGTGTGCATATGTGTATGTGTATGTGTGTGCATGTGTATGTGTATCTATATATGTGCGTATATGTGTATGTGTGTATATGTGTATATGTGTATGTGTGTGTATGTGTATGTGCAATTCTCTGAATGACCTAATGCCTACCTTGTTAACTGAGACTTACACATTTGTCTGCAAAGTCTATAAAGTACTTAGCAACACAAGTATCAGGTCATTTAAAAAACCGGCTTAGAAGCAAATTTATCTAGAAGTTTCTAAAGGCTTCCAAATCAAAGATGGAAAAAGATTCGATGCCAGAGAGCCAAAGGATTCTATTCTTACAAGTGCCTTTCATTTTTCTCATGTATTGGTGTTTTTTTATTATGGACAATGTAAACTTGTGTTGGTTTTCACTTTATTTTCATCTACAAAATGGGTAGATAGAAAGTGTTCATTCAATGCAGGTTCTTGTTCTCACCTTATCTTTTATCACTTTGGCCTTACTTTCATAGCATGTGTATGTATGTGTGTGTTTGTATGTGTGTGTATGTGTATATGCATGCATCTATGTGTGTTTGTATATATGTGTATGTATATAATTATATGTGTATCTCTATATGTGTGTATATATATAAATAGATATAAGAATCACACACATACCTTAATAGTATCAAAATAGATACATTATTCCATACAAAACAATTTTGAAGATTGAGAATAAGTAAGCTTGCACTTGGTGGTGTTAAGCGACTTCCTTCATATATATGCTTTAGCCATTCAAAGATATTTCTTATTTTTATAAATATCAATGTCTTCATTGTCATTTTGATACCAACCCTCCATAAAATCTACCATGCCAACATCATCATCATCATCACAAAAATCTTGTACTTTATCTTCTTTTGAATATAGTTCTTTCAATCTTGCATATTCTATTGGAGCCTCCAACTTGATGTAAAAAATGCATTTCTAAATGGTTGGATAAGTGAAGAGGTATACATGTCACAACCACCGGGTTTTGAAAACCCTAATCATGCATCTTATGTTTGCAAACTTAAAAAAGCATTGTATGGATTGAAACAAGCTGCTAGAGCTTGGAATCAGAGGTTGCTTACATACCTTTAAGATCAATGGTTTAGACCTAGCAACCATATCCTTTTCTATTCATAAAAAGGGATCAAAATGAGGTTATCTATCTATGTCTATATGTAGATGATGTTATTGTGATAGGTGATGATCTAAATGGCATTCAAAGGATCAAAAGACACATGTAAGAGGAGTTAAAAATGAGTGAATTAGGTGAGCGCACATACTTCCTTGGTATGCACATCATATACACAGATGAAGGAATGTATTTGACTCAGAGGAGATACGTTAAGGATCTACCACATAAGTTCAAAATGAAGAACACTAAACCTACACGTACACCTTTGGAGATGAATTATAAACTTAGTGTCTATGAAGGTGAGAAAATTGAAGACATTAAAGACTATCAAAACTTGGTAGGTATCTTGATATATGGTACTCATACAAGGGTAGTCATCTCATATAGTGTGGGAGTGTGTGGTGAATTCATGCACTCACTGAGAAAACTACACATGGATGCAGCTAAGAGAGTACTTAAGTATCTCAAAGGTACAATCAATGACGATATATTCTATCCTTAGTCTTCAGATTTAGATATTAAAATAGGTTCAGATGCAGATTGGGCAGGAGCTAAGCATGATAGAAGAAGTACCTCTGGCTACTTAGCATTTGTAGGTTCAAAGAAAGTCTCATGGAGTTCTAAGAAGCAACCAATGGTTGCTTTATCTTCAACTGAACTAGAATACAAGGGTTTGACCATAGCAACTCAAGAGGCCATATGGTTAAAAGCATTGTATACAGATTTGGGACTTATTAGTTCCAAACCTTATATATTTGGAGATAATGTAAGCTCCATGCATCTAGCAGCAAACCCTATTTTCTGTGCAAGAAGCAAACACATAGAGGTTGATTACCACTTGATTAAGGAGAAGATCATGGCACAGGAGATTGGCATTTCTTTTGTTCCAACTGAAAAGCAAGTAGTAGATATGATTACGAAGGCACTTGATGGAATAAAGCTTTGTAGATTCAAAGCTATGGCAGGTATTCAACTTATTAGAGATGAAGACTGAAGCATACTTTAGCTTGAGGGGGAGCTATTGGAACATCAAGCTTACACTATGCTTGAGGTGGATTTGATGTACATCAAAAGCTATCACGTGGATTATGTCGAAAGAATATCTGTTGAAGCATTCTTTTTTCTTATGCTCACTAATTGTACTTTTCCAAAAGACTTCTTATGGATCTTTTACGACTATAAAAGACTAGAGCTTTACACATGTTAAAGGATAAAGAGAAAGCCCAAATTCCATGAATTTCTGGTGGTTGAGTTGCAATCAATCAATCCATCACCTAAAAGTAGATCAAACTCGATCTTCACTTTTTCCTAGATTATAAGAAAGTGAATTGAATTCCTCCAAAAATCTTTACTGCCTTCATTTAAATTAAAAATCCACTTGTAGAAGCCATTGGTCACTTGAAATATCTATATAAATACTTCAAATCACTTGTACAATACATGGAAGCAATATACATACACTTGTGGCCATGATTGTCTTGCTCCTTCATTTTCTTGCATCATCTTCTTTAACAATAGTAAGGTTTTAGAGGTTGTTTTTCTCTCTACAGAGCTTCAAATTGGATGCGCAAGGATGCGTTGGAAAGATAATAGTATCTTGTTTATCCAAAAAAAATTCAACGCATTTAATTCAGTAGATTGGGAGGAATCGGAGTTTGTCTATCTTAGGGTCAATCTCTACATATTCTTGAAAAATAGAAGGTACCACTATTGAGTGTCTAGCTCATTCCAAAAGCATATTTTGCTTATTCCTTGTAATCTTGTGCATTATATGCACTCAACCCTATGTGTATCACTCCCATAAAAGGATTCTTTCTAACTGTAATCACGCTGCTCGCTAGGAGCTTTTGAAGTTTGTTATCTCATCCAAAGATAGTAAATTCTTTGCGCTAGTCGATGCACAAACCTATATGTTTTGTATCAACTCTTTCTCCTTGATGCTCCAAATTACATAGTGTGTTTTATTGCACTTACTTGAGTCTCAATAATCTGAAGGGTTGGTCTTGTGTAGGTTGGTTGGACCAAGCCTGATTGCTTCACAACTCACTTTTCTACCTCCTACAAGCTTCTCAAGTTCTTTCATATTTTATAGGATCATTTTTGCATAGACTCCTCATGGATGCTTTCGATAAATGGGGTCTTAGTGGCAACTCATAATGGTGTGGTGGAAGATCATCAATATCATACATTGGAATCTACATACATGAATAAAAATCTTTAGTATTACATAAATCAATGAAAAATAAACATAAAGCACAAATTTAAATATGTAAATTAATTTGAAAATAGTTTCAATTAATTA
>CM035413.1:65915625-66123125 GCA_020310875.1 Ceratopteris richardii | reverse complement strand
TGAATTTTCTTCCCTTTGCTCATGGGAAATTATCTTGTTTCCTTGTTCTTATGTGCAGGAACCGACTAACCAAAGAAAAAAGGGGAATGTAGGAGGATGAACACGGCTGTCACGAGGTGAGGATGAGAAGGGGATAGCTCGTCGAAGCCGTGGGAGATAAAGGGAGAGTGGCATGTGCTCTTAAGAAGGGGGGCATGGATCATGACCTACTTTATGGAGTTTTGCATGCAAATATGTCCATGATTCAACAACATTGAATATCTTGATGCGATGTCTTCTGAGCCATTGACGGTTGAAGTGAAGGAAGCAAGACTATGCCCATGTGTTCTTTTTTTCATGCGGAGGGAAACTTATATTTATACTTTCTGGACCTGAATAAGAGGCTTTTCATCTACATAATGAGGTACAATGGCAGCATTTTTTGGGTTGTAGAGTGAAAAAAAAAAGTTCTTGGATCCCTTCAATTTCATTTTGACAAGGGGTTTGGAGCCGAAGCTACTTCCTTTCTCTGCAACTCTTGGACTAAGTGTTGGGGACTTCTCCAGTTTGTGATGTTCATATAAACACATGCACATATATTCCACTTACAGTCACCTTGGAAAAAGAGGAACTCATGCTTCTTGAAAAAAGGAAAATTCACATGCTCAGAGTAATAACTGGGTTATGTGCACTCATTGCAATGATGTTGAGATCAAAGTGCCGTTGGCCAACACTAGTTCTTGCAAGCTTTGTGGTGACTCCATTACGAATTGCATTGCTAGTGCCATTTATGAGGTCATGGGGATAAGTTGGTGGTTACCGGCCCTCACATGTAAGAGGAGAAGGGAGCATGCCCCATGAGTGCACACATGAGGAGGGAGGGAATCGAGTACAGACTATCTCCATTGAGCGTATGGTGAAGAGAAGCAACTGGGGGGGGGGGGGTGGGCTCTCTCCCTTCCGGATGATAGCAAAGGAGAGTCAGGTTTTCTTTTTTGTCCTTGAAGACAAACAGGGGTTTTGGGGGTCTTTCACTCTTTGTCAGGGAGTGGAGGGGCTCTGGTGGCTAGAAGATCAACACACAAGGTGAGCTCAGGGAAGGGTAGTTTTTCTCATCATCTATAAGTGGTGTCAAGGGGGGGGGGGGGGGGGGGGGGGGGAGGTCTGGAGCTTCCTCTGCTGTGAAAGGGAAAGCCTGATCATGTGCTGAGGGAAGATATCGGGAGATCTCCATCATAGACAATAGATTTCAAGTTGAAGAAGCTATGAAGATTGGTATTCAAGGGTAGACGGAAATAATACTAGAGAGAGATCATGTTATGGGAAGGGAACAAAACAAATACAGGTGGGGAAAGCGACATATATGAGTACAGATATGCTCAGAACTAGCGGAGCCCGGTGATTTCTACCTCTATGAAATGAGGAGGGTATCTTGGCAGTGAGAAATCGGGGCAACTCGGAGGTCGTCTTCTGGGTGCTTTTTTGTTTGCTATCGGTGGCTGTGTTTTTTAGGGATTGTAAGAATGTACACATGCTTAGACCATAGCAAAAGAAGATATTAAGAGTGCTTTGCTATGAATGCTAATGTGTTGATGATATGACTTAGCTAAGGAGCAAGACAAAAAGGGGTCATCTACATGGCCATGATTTCTCTAGAAGTATAATGAGTAGAGACATGACGAAGCTTATCAAATGTTTTGGGGAACTCCTCGAGTTACTATCAATATGTCTGACCAAACCAAGATGGAATCTGAGAATACATCATGGATTTAAAGTCTGTAATCCATCAGTACGGAGGTGTGGTAGGAGCATAGTTGTTTCCTGACACATCAGCTACACATAGCTGACGTCAGGAATCTCGTTACTGACTCCAACGTCAGTAACCTGTAGCTGACGTGGCTACTGTAAAAATATTTTTTTGGACTTTCTTTTTACATTTTCAGAGGTAGACCTTAGTTCTTTTGGCAATGTTTGTATTGTTTACATTTTTGGTGTCTGCTAAGCCTAGAAAAGAAGAATATAACCTCATAATTAATAGTTGCACCTGGCTGTCAGTGCCCAAATCTGACCTCTTCCCTTGTCGGAACTTCATGATTATGGCATTACTAATAAGTGATACTCTTTGGGCATGTATTAAGCTTTACATATATGTTATCGACCTTTGGCCCCATCAACAATGCTTAAATATCGACCTCTAGACGCTGTCTTGTTTGAAGTTGATGATTGTAGCACTGCAAACTAGTGAGAGGCTGTGAATATGGAAAGGAATACATGAGCACTCCTTGCTCAGTGCAGCCTAGATTAAAATCTTTATTTGGCAAATATTTAACCATCTCTCTTAAGTTGACTGTTGACTATTCAACTACTTTTTCTCATGATGGGAATAGTCAAGTTTGTAATTGATAATAAATTGACTATATATTTCAAAAAGAGTATCTCACCTTGGGAAGAGATTACTAGATTTACATGAAGGCTGAAACCGGAAGTCGGGAAAGTATATTTATGTTTAGGAATTTTGATTCTGGCACACACATCTTGTATTTGACCTTGGTAGATTGAACAAGTATGTGTTTATTGTCATACTCTTGAGGGCCTTTAGGTGATGCCAGATGGTAATTACTAATGTCAATGAATCATGATAATCAAACCCTCTCATTCATGTTATAAAAAATACATGAAATATGTCTTTTGTTTGTGCTAATTTCTAGACTCCTAATGTTGTAGATGTAGACCACAATGCACATCATGTGACGTGACACCAAAGGGAAATAATAAATTGAGCCCTCTTTGTTGGTAGATCATAGGCTATAGGCAATAACTTCATTGTGCAAATTTCAATCATCACAATATCATCTACATCATGGTGATGTACTTATCTCATTGTAATTGGTAATGTGTATGGAACATTCTATTATGGTCACACCATCACACCATGAGTGTATAATTGTGATTTGTGAAATATGATTAATATAATGTTTTTTAATTATCTAACATTATGAACATAATTCTATTCCTACCATGGTGTTTCTACTAACTTTTCATACTTTTTTGGAATAAATTTAGGCGGCACTAGATAACGTCAGAAACGTTTTACCTTACCCGTCAGACGTCGGATAAACGTCAGAAGTCAGAAGTCAAAAACTCGTCAGAAACAACTATGGGTAGGAGGCATATCAATGTCTCATTTAAATTCCAGTAGAAAGCACCGAGAGGCTCTTCATTAATAGAGAAGTGATAGGTGGAGTTTTAAGGTAGCACATACTTGAAAGCGGGGTGCAACTACTGATGCTGAAAGATGGGAGGAAACAACAATGCCAATATGAGGGTATGCATATTGAAGTTAATAGATGTGCCCACGTTTGTGGACTTTGACGTGCAGAGACTGAAAAACCTAGTTTACATATTGTCACGACTTGGTAAGGTGCAGATTCCAATAAGAAAAAGAGTAGAGGAAGTAAGAACATTGCTAAAGAGCATAGAAGCATCAAAGGGATCATATGGGGTATTTGAAATAGCTATCAAAATATGGAAAGCTCATTTAAGAAGAGCTGAATGTTGTAGAATGTTAAGGGGGACACATAAGTCTTTGGCTATCAGCCTCAACTTTTTCACCCTTCTTATCTCTTGTTCAAAAAGACACTGCTACCTATTTTGTGTGTGAATGAGGCTACCAAAGAAGCTGTGAGTAATTGATCTAGAAGGAAGGCAAGATTGTTGAGAAGTCATGTATTGTTTCAACAGCTTCACACCACTATAAAGTCGGAGAAAACCACCAGAGAAGGGGGATAAAGCAAATGCAATCAGTTCCTCTCAAGAGTCAAGTGTTGAAGATAACAATGTTTTGAAGTTCATTGTAGTAAGTGAATATCATTTTCTCTATGCGCCTCCAAGGGATAAAAGAGAAAAAGGAAAGAATGACCTTGGGACTCGAAGTGTTGTTCTCGTTGGAGAGGCCTCAAGATGATCTCTCTCTCTCTCTCTCTCTCTCTCTTTCTGGCAAAGGAGGTGTAGTGAGCTGCTAGGAGAGGTAACTTCTACAGAACCATGAGTTGTTGCTGAGGAACTTCATTTGTTTAGCTTCAATTTGTAGAGATCGCAAAAGCTGATAAACCAATTATGTTGCTATGTAGGATCATTAGGAGTTAGGCGACAAATGCTTCTAAAAAGGATGGAAGTTGTGACTTCAAACACTAAGAGCAGCCAACACAATAACAATTGGAAAAATTCCTCTTAAGGGAGTGTCCTACATAGGGTTGGCTTGCTATAATGCATAAAAGCCCTAATTTATAACAACCATAGAAGGAGCAATCACCTTAACACTAAACTAGTGTCATCCCGATTTTTTAGGGGTTTGCAAAGAATGACCCTAATACTCAAAAACTTGAACTTCTCTGCCAGTAATGAACCAAATGACTTGAAATTTCGTACACTTAAACTAGATCTTTATAACTTTCCCATGAGTGCTTAAAGATTTTATTTAGAACTCTGTAAAGAGAGGAACAATCTATGCAAATTAAGTGAGTCTTCAACCTCTTGATTGAATGATTGAGAATCAATCCCAACCACTTCCAACTCATGGCTTTTAGCCCTTTTACGTTTCCCTTTTACAAAGTTAAATTCTTTGCAACTTACATAAGAGAGTGATCATATGTGATTAATTACTCAGTACAATAAATGAATGCAAATAATACTCTTCAAGGAGTATATGTGGCATCATTCAAATCATGTATTTGATATAGAACATATCCTCCTCAAGCATAATGCAAGCTTGTTTTTCCAACAACTCCCCCTCAAGCTAAAGTATGCTTGATTCTTCACTCTCCAATAGGTTGAATACCTACCATAGCTTTGAACTTACAAAGCTTTATCCATCAAGTGCCTTTGTCATCATGTCTCCTATTTTCTTCTGAGTAGGAACAAATGTCCTTTGCCATAAGCTTCTCATTTAGAAAGTGTTAATGGACTTCTATGTGGTTTGACTTTGCATGAAAAATGGGATTCGTAGCTAGATGCATGGAACTTAAATTATCTCCAAGTAAGTGAGGTTTGGAACTTACAAGTCCTAAATCTAAGTACAACTCCTTGAGCCATATTGCTTCTTAAGTTGCAATAGTTAGACCTCTATATTCTACTTCAATTGAACATAAAGAAACTCTTGGTTGCTTCTTAGAACTCTATGACACAATTTTTGAACTTGCAAATGCTTAGTATCCAGAGGTACTTCTTCTATCATCCTTTGCTCCTACCCAATCTGCATTTGAATAGATTTTGATATCCAAATCTGAAGAGTAAGGATAATGGATACCTTCATTAATTGTCCCTTTGAGGTACTTGAGTACTTTCTTTGCAGCATCTATGTGTGGCCTTCTAGGTGAGTGCATGAACTGACTAAGCACTGCCATACTATATGATATGTCTGGTCTTTTGTGAGTAGCATATATCAAGCTACCAACTAAGCTTTGATACTCTTTAGGATCATCAATCTCCTCACGTTCATAAACACTTAGTTTATGGTTCAATTCCAAAGGTGTTCCTACAAGCTTAATGTTCTCCTTTCTGAACTTGAGAAGTAGGTCTTCAATGTATCTTCTATGAGTTAGAAACATTTCTTCATCTCTTTAAGGTCTTCATTTGCATACCTAGGATATATATGAGCTCAGCTAAGTCAATGATTTTGAACTCCTCTTGCATGTGTCTCTTGATCCCTTTGAATGCCATTTAGATCAACACCTATCACAGTAATCTCATCTACATATACACATAGATAGATAACCTCATTGTGATCCCTTTTGATGAATAAGAAGGATTTGAGTTGCTAGGTTTGAAACCTTGACCTTGAAGGTATGTAACAAACGTGTAATTCCAAGCTCTAGGAGCTTGTTTTAATCCATACAATGCTTTCTTAAGTCTACAAAAATTAGAGGTAAGATGAGGGTGAAAACCTCGTGGTTGTGAAATGTATACCTCTTCACTTATCCAACCATTTAGGAATGCATTTTTCACATATAGTTGGAGGAGCCTCCAATTTCTTGCATCAGCTACACTTATCAAGATTCCCATCCTGAGGGATTGAGGTACATAGGCAAATATGTCACACCTGGCAGCTTGGCTGGCTGCCTTCACTCAGACTAACATCTCGATTGCAGTGCAGGGCATTACCCTAGATGGAACCTTTTTCTTTGAGATTGGTGAGAAAGTTTGATTGATTAGTTCTTCATAAAAATTTGTGCTTGTCGAGGAGGGTAGCTTTTAGTGGATTCGCGTGGTTGGCACTCGTGGCAACAACAAGCACATCAATCATGATCCAAGGGACACTTGGGCCGACTCCTGTTGGCACCTTTCAACTTGGGAGGCTCATTGGTTAGCTCAGCTTCGATAGGACCTAGGGAGTGGTAGTGGTGTGATCCTTCCTCACCTCTAGAAACCTTAAATATTTTGTTCTTTCAATATTCTGCACAGGTAGGGTGTCGGATCATTCAGTTGCATAATCCTACCATCAATGCTACAACAAAGTCTTGGAAGTTTGGTGGGTGAATAGTACGATTCTTTGGATGAGGTAGACAATATGATTCTTTGGATTTTGAATAGGAGGATTTGCCCCACTTAACCGCTTTGCACTCACCCATGGAGTGGTGTAGATGATCATTTCTCGAACATTATCAAAAAACTTACCATGTGGTTTATTTGGAGAGCTAGATACCGATGCATCTTTGAGTGATGTGTGATCCCCTCGGTTGAGAATATTCAAGACTTATGGCTAGAGTTGAACCACACCTTGCGGGAATAATTTGATTTCCGCTAGGATGATTTTGATGGCATGTCTCAGCGGTGGCTTGCCTTTCTTCAGCTTTGGAAGAAAGGCACCTTCTTTACCTTCCATGATGCTCATAGGGTTATCCTAACAAGAAAAAAAATTAGAGTATTTACATCATAATACACATAAATTTGGAGAGAAAAGATTTTGAAAAAAGAAATTCCTTTCGAATTCATACCTTATGAATATCATAGAGTCCAATGAGCTCTGAAAGCAAGGTCCATGTACATGAGAGTAACATGAATTGGAAGTTATAGGCTCTAACAGTTTTCACAAAACCTTTTCTCATTTCATGATAGCATCCAAATTCTTTTTAACTTGCCATATAAAAACCTAAAGTTGTTTGACATCGAAGTCAAGCACAGGTCCACCTCGATCATATAAGGCTAACACTTCTTGAATCAAGCTCCCAGTTCATATAAATACACCAAATATGAAATGAGATGAAAAAAGTTATCATACATCCGTAAACTTCAAATAGCATATGTGACGATAATGACCACATCACGTTGAAAAGCACGCAAATACTTCAAAAAAATGTAATTTCCTCCTACCCCATGTGTTCCAAAAGTGAAACTCTCTCTCTCTCTCAAATCCAAATAAGCTTACCCAAATTGTGCTTCATGGTAGGGCCTACTGAATATCTTCTGGATTTCGATTCTCCGTAGTTTCTGAGATGTTGCCGAGATTCCTTGATAGTTTGAGACCTGCTTGAGCCTAAGGAAGCTTTGATACACCTCAGCACCTCGACGAAACATGTGTTTCTCTACATGCCTCAGCATAAAGGAGTGAGGATGTGCAACACGAATTGTTATGCATGAGACCATTCATTGAGGGTGGAGCTGCGAGATCCACACTCCATTAGCGTTCTGTAATAAATTCAACAATGCTCACAATATCATCTTGCTCATCCGCACACTGGGAGCCCTAATTAAAGTCGTACACCTTGATTATTTGCATCATGCCCCCTAGTGAGTTCCGTTGATGCAAAGAAACCACTTTTTGTTCTTTGGATCCCAATGATCATGTCTCTTTTCTTGATGTTGGAACAACGCTCACGTTCCCTCAGCTTCCACACATCTTCCTCTAAGTGCGATGTACCACCTCACCTTTCTCATGAAGTTGAATCCTGAGCACTCCCTTGCATCCCTTCAACAGTCTTTTATTGTCTATCTCCCTCCAAGTTCTTGGTCCTATCACTACAACATATCAGGCATATACCGAGGCTTCTACAGAGGAAAATGAACGGGTGCAATTTTGCCCCGACGTCGGTATAAGGGTCGGTGTAGGCGTCGGAACCAAAGCGTCGGTATATGCATCGGTATATGCGTCGGTATAAGCGACGGTATAAGCCACGGTATAAGCGACGATATAAGCCATGGTATGCCCCTAGGCAAAATAGTCGATTTAAGCATCGGTATGTGCTTGGGGATACCGACGCTTATATCGTCATCTATACCGACGACCATATCTACAAATTTTTTTTGGGCAGAGTGTGTTGTCTCTTGCTACAACAACATTCCCATGCTGTTGTGTAGCAAAAGACAATCCACTCTGCCCAAGAAAAACCCAACTACATGTGACATGTATGACATGCAACAAAAAAATGATTTGATAAAGCAAACCATACTGACAAATACAAGAGACATGAGCAAAACATGAATCATGTACAAAGAAATGGGACACATAGACATGATATTTATAAACAACAACTAGAACACATGTATATGTGTGTCTGCCTATGTATATACATGTGTATGTGTACATGTATTATTTGTGTATATTTCTATGTGTGTAAATATTTATCTGCATGTGTAAAAACCCTAAAGCTCTAATCCTAAAGACCTAGACCTAAAACAGGTGTATGTGTGTATGCTTGTGTATATATATGTGTAGGTGAATATATATATGTGTATGTGTGTGTATGCATATGTGTATCTATGTAGAAATCCTAAAACCCTAATTTTGAAGACCTAGACCTAAACCATGTATATGTGTGTATGCATGTGTATATATATGTGTATGTGTATATGTATTATGTGTTTATATGTGTATATGTGTGCATGCATGTGTGTATATATGTAAAATCCAAAAACCCTAACCCTAAAACATGCATATGTGTGTATGTATATGTCACATATGTGTATGTCTGTAAGCATGTGTGTGTGTATATGTATGTATATATATATATATATATATATATATATATATATATATATATATATATATATATATATATATATATATATATATATATATATATATATGTGTGTGTGTGTGTGTGTGTGTGTGTGTGTCTATGTATGTATGTCTGTGTGTATGTGTGTATGTGTGTATGCAGGTGTATATATATGTGTATGTGCATATGTATTATGTGTTCATATGTGTATATGTGTGTATGCATGTGTGTATATATGTAAAAGCCAAAAACCCTAGCCCTAACCCTAAAACATGCATATGTGTGTATGTATATGTCATGTGTGTGTATGTATACATGTGTGTGCATGTGACTCTCTCTCTCTATGTGTATGTGTGTATGTATGTATGTATGTATGTGTGTTTGTATGTATGTATGCATGTGTGTGTATGTATGTATGGATGTGTATGTGTATGTGTATGTGTATGTGTGTATGCATGTGTATATGTGTGCATGTGTGTATGTATTATGTGTGTATATGTGTAAAAGTTAAAAACCCTAATCCTAAAACCCTAACCCTAAAACATGTATATGTGTGTTTGTGTGGATATATATGTGATCTGTGTGTATGTGTATGTGCATGTATGCATGTGTGTGTACACGTGTGTGCATGTATATGTGTGTGTGTATGTATGCATATGCATATGCATATGTGTATGTAATATGTATGCATTTGTGTGTATGTATCTCTATGTCTCTCTCTTTCTCTTTATGTATATCTCTCTCTTTATCTCTCTCTCTCTCTCTCTCTTTCATCTCTCTCTCTCTCTCTCTCCCTCTCGCTCTCTCTTATTCTCTCTCTCTCTATCTATCTCTATTTATAATAAAGAACAAAACAATCACTTACATCGATTTAATTCTTTTGAACGCTCTCCTCAAAGCCCAATTGAGGAAGTCTCTTGTCAAATTCCAAAGATTCCATGCCAAAAATCTCTTGCAAAACAAAAGAAAAGAGAAATTCATAAACCTAATCCTAAAACCCTAACCCTAAAACATGTATATGTGTGTATGTGTGTATGTATATGTGATGTGTGTGTATGTGTATGTGCATGTATGCATGTGTGTGTATAGATATGTGAGTGTGTATTAATATGTGTGTGTGTATGTAATATGCATGTGTGTATGTATGTATGTGTATGTGTGTATGTATGTATGCATATGCATGTGTGTATGCACATATGTGTGTGTATGTATGTATGCATATGCATGTGTGTATGCACATATGTGTGTGTATACATATGTGAGTGTGTATGTAATATGCATGTGTGTATGTATGTATGTGTGTGTCAACATGCATATGTGTGTGTTTGTATGTATGCATATGCATGTGTATGCATATGCATGTGTATGCACATATGTGTGTATATACATATGTGAGTGTGTATTTATATGTGTGTGTGTGTATGTAATATGCATGTGTGTATGCATGCATGTATGTGTGTGTACATGCAAATATGTGTGTATGTATCTCTCTCTTTCTTTCATCTCTCTCTCTATCTCACTCTATATCAATCGAAAACAAAACAATCACTTACATCAATGTAATTGTTTGGAGCGTTGTCGTCAAAGTCCACTTAATGTTTTCCTTTGTCGAATTCCAAAGAACTGACGCCAAAAATCTCCCGCAAAACAAAAGAAAAGAGAAATTCATAAACCCTAAGCCTAAAACCCTAACCCTAAAACCCTAACCCTAAAACATGTATATGTGTGCATGTGTGTATGTATATGTGATGTGTGTGTATGTGTATGTGCATGTATGCATGTGTGTGTATACATATGTGAGTGTGTATATATGTGTGTGTGTGTGTAATATGCATGTGTGTATGTATGTATGTTTGTGTACATGCATATGTGTGTGTATGTATGTATGCATATGCATGTGTGTATGCACATATGTGTGTGTATACATATGTGAGTGTGTATGTAATATGCATGTGTGCATGTATGTATGTGTGTGTGTACATGCAAATATGTGTGTATGTATGTGTGCATATGCATGTGTGTATGTATACATGTGTGTGTGTACATGTGTGTATACATGTATGTATGTATGTGAGTACGAGAATGAATATGTGTGTGTATGTATATGCATGTGTGTATCTAATATGCATGTGTGTATGTAATATGCATGTTGGTATGCAATATGCATGTATGTATGTATATGTGTGTATGCATGTGAGTATGTAATATGTATGTGTATGTATATCCATGTGTGTATGTAATATGTATGTAAGTGTGTATGTAATTTGCATGGGTGTATGCAATACCTATGTGAGTATGTCAATGCATATGTGTGTGTATGTATGTATGCATCTCTCTCTCTATCTCATTCTCTTTGTATTTCATCTCTCTCTCTCTTTCACTCTCTCTCTATCTTTCTCTTTCATCTCTCTCTCTTTCTTTCTCTCTCTCTCTTTATGTTTCTCTAGATCTCTCTTTCTTTCATCTCTCTCTCTATCTTACTCTATATCAATCAAAAACAAAACAATCACTTACATCGAGGTAATTGTTTTGAGCGTTGTCATCAAGGTCCACTTAATGTTGCCCTTCGTCGAATTCCAAAGATTTGATGCCAAAAAGCTCCTGCGAAACGAAAGAGAAGAGAAATTAGAAAACGGAAAACACAAAGAAAGAGAAAGGGTGCTACAGTATGTGCAATTCTTACCAAAATTTCAGATCTAGAGAAACAAAGTTGTAGAGAGAGAGAGAGAGAAAGAGAGAGATGTGTGTACACAATAGGTTCGGAATGTAGTTCACGCGTGCAAACTCGAAAGTAGCAAACTTTGGTTCAAAATGCAAGCAGATGTTGAATTTTTGCTCTCGGGCTCGGTTAAAAGTGGCCTCGGTATAAGCATCGGTATGAGCGTCGTATAAGCGTCGGTAAGTTACAGTAAAGTACCGACGCCTATATCGGTGCTCATACTGATGCCATGTATACCGAGGATTAAATGATCGTCGGTATTGCATCCGTGGTTTTTCAAGCATTTTCAATGGTCATACCGATGCCGAGGGGTGGCCGTCGGTATGGGCAATATTGGTATGCCCCTCATATGTTGTAGTGTATTATGAACAACCATCTTCAAGAGCTTTTTTGCTCCTCTATTCAAGATCATCCTACCTCTACTTGTAGCCTGTCCATGATCAATCCTCATTGGCTGAATCGTTGTACTATTGTTCATAGTTGAAGCTGAGTAACATAGTATTTCCTACAATCCTTTATTTTTCTCTCTATCCCTATTCGATACAAGGTTACACAATTCAAAATTTCACTGAGAATTTAGTAATGTAGTACATGTTGCTATGATCTTCTGTCATTCTTTTCACATAGTCCTTCAAGCTCATCGTTTCATCTCCAAATTTTGTGGATTTAAACCTTAGAGTCTTAGCCAACTTTAATGTGTTTCAACTATCTTCATGAGTCCCCAAGTTAATATTCTTAGAGATGGCTTCATGGAACTTATCATAATCCTCCTTATGCTTTGCAACCTCAAAGAAACGTTCTGATGCACTTCTTCACAAGTTTCTTGCAACTAACCTTCAAAATCTTGTTCTACTCAAGCATCTAATGAGTAATGTTCATAGGCAAATCCTCTAAATCCACCACACCCTTCACAAAACTCAAGTACTTATGAATTATCTCTTCATAGTTGTCCATAATGAAAATGGCGCACATGTACAAATGATTAAACACATAGATGATGCTCTTAGGTGCTATATATAGCACAAGTGGATAGGTTCAATATAATGCTGCTTAGAGAGAAGTGGATGTATGTATGTGAGTATCATTTTTAGTCTCTTCAAAGAAGTGAGCCCCATGACTAGCTCTATTTCTCCCTTGCTCTTCACACATGACATTTACAATACTATGAGGGTGTACCTAAGTCTCTATTCCTTAGTAGTCTCTAATGTTGACCAATGGATCCTTACTATACCAAAAACTTCATCCTTTTTTCAATGGCCACCATTCATGGACATAGCACCATTGCCAATATTAGAATGCTTGTTGCATGAGTATGCGATTTATGAGCAGAGAACCCATTGCAAATGTGATTATAGTCCAAAATTCTAATAGTGAGCACAATATATGGATTACAAATCCCACATATAGTATTTCATACCATCTAGTAGCAAATGAATCGAGAGCTTTCCATGTTTAGATCAATTTACAACCATACCTAGCAACACAATACGCCTCATTACATCCCTTATTATCATCTGTCTTCATTTCTTGTAGACTAAAATCTGCACAAATACTGAGATATAGCATTATTATAGGTTTGTTCTAGAGTCAATGCTCAGAAGGCTGGCATGCATTGTTAGTACGTTGGGTGGACACATCTAGCGCATGGTCACCTCCTTCAAAGCAAACCATGAGATGGATTCTTCTCATAAACTTGGCATTACCTTTGCCTTACCAGCTATCTAATGTGCCACTTCTTGTGATGTACTTCTTCTCTCGTTCTAAGTCATACCATTTGAGATCAACACAGTTGTGGTTCATCCTCTTCAGAATAGTGCGGAGAGGAATTTTGATTGTAGCCATCAGTTCTTCCTTTTTTGCACTAAAATTCTTGGTGACTATTCTTATGCAAAACCTCCCTTGAATCTTGAAGAAGAACCCCACAACAGACTTATTTACACATGATCAAAGGAAAACCAATAAAGTTAATTGAAAAAATAAAGATAATAAAGTAAAATATTTGTGAAATATTACTCCTATTCTACTCCTAATTTTGAAGAATTAGCACACATGGTAGACTAATCACCCAAAAGAGTATCCTCATCACACCAAAAGTGGATCATTTCAACAAGTTGTGTCCAATCTTGCAAACCTTCGTTGTTTACAAAAGCATAGTAAAATGAAAACATGCAAAAATCTATGAAATATTCATGAATTAAGTACTTCCTCCACATCAGAACATCACGTAAGCAACAAGGAAACGTCCTTGACAACAATGCTAAAATGTGTTGACATTGAAGCATTGCACACACTTACATTATCAATCCGGTGAGCTATCTCATATGACCCAAATGTGGGCAAAACCTACACATATGTAATGGAGCTTCATCATCAAGCATGGTGTCAAGAGGATCTCGTCACTCCGACCAACATTAAAAAGAATTAAAACTTTTCTTCCAAAGTGGTCATCTCTAAAGTCTTAAAAAAATCTTTTTGATATGAAATGTTGAATGAATTAACCTCTCTCTTTAGTACCTACATGCGGAAGGAGGTGGAAATGTGCTCTGTTCAGGAAGAGATATTTGATTTCTCATTTGAACCCTCTTTATAAACCCCAAAATATGTAAATGATTACGAGCGCGAGGACAACCATATGAATATGTGTATTTAACCTAATATATGAGCTTACGTATGTGTGTGCATGGGTATGAATATGCATGTGACCATGTGTATGCATGTGCATTGATGTGAATGAGTAGGTGTTTGTGCACATATCTAGGGTTATGAAGGTACCCTTAAGTTCCCTTGGTGCATGATTTTGTATTTTGGTATCTATGGGTTTTTTGTGTGTAAATATATGAGCCTATGTGTGTTTGGAGATGAGTGAGAATTCTAAATATTTGTGCTTGTGAATATTATCCTACGTGTTTTCCGTGTCACCCATATCAGAGTCTGTGCCTTCATGATCATGACTCTTGAATACTATTACCCTTAATCTATTTCTAATTTCTGACTTGGGCATGGAGACATTGTGTCCATTGCTACGATTTGCTGGTGACTTCTATCTGACGAGCTATATCGATATCATTTGTAGTGAAAGAAAAGTGTTATAGAACAATGTGTGTGTATTATGTTTGTTTTGCTTTCTTAAGGATTATGAATGATTGTGATGGTTCATATGAATGGATATTTGTGTGTATGCATGTATGCTTGACTATTTGATTGTTCTAGGGTCGTGTCTATGTTTTGTGAATATGATTTAAGTATATAGATGCACTTATGTGTATGGATATGAATGTGTCTTAATGTATTTGTGCTTTATGTGTGAGTGCTTTTAAGTGTTGTGTGTCTTAATGTATTTGTGCTTGTATTTGTGCTTTATGTGTGAGTGTTTTTAAGTGTTGTGTGTACTTACATTTTGTATGTTCATTTATGTATCTATGTATGTGTGTGTATGTATCTAGTAGTACATGTGTGTTTTGTAATTTTATGCATGTGAACCTATAAATATATGTAAGTGAAACTCCTTAATTGTAAAGCAAAAATACTAAAACATTATAAAAGCAAAAATAAATAAAAACAAAAATAAAATAAATTAATAAGAAATTAATATGTACAGTACGAAAACATGTGTGTGATGTGTGATTTTAGAATATCTACGTGTATGTGGTATGTGTGTGAATAAAAATAGAATGCATGTGGTGAGTATGATCTACTAAAAAAGTACCAATGCGTGTGTGTTTTTGTTTATATATGTGTGTGACTTTTGTGTTAATTTTTCTAATGGTTCTTTTTTTGGTGCGTATGTCGAGAGAGAGAAAGAAGTGATCTCCCCCCCTTTTCTCATGCTTCTTCGGACTGGAGAGAAGGCAATGCTTGATGTGCACAGAGAGAGAGAGAGAGAGAAACATTAAATATCCCCGCGATTACTTTGTCTATGCAGGCACGTAAGAGGATAGAGAGAAATAGAGAGAAGAGTAATACCAACTACAGAGTTCTAAATACGCGTGTGGAGGTGGAATAGGGGGGCGGGGAGAGAGACAGAGAGAGAGAGAGTGAGAGATGGGAAGATGAACATACGCTACTAAAAGTCTCTAACAGAGTCTGAACGTGTTGCTGAAGAGGTCGGTGGAGACGGAAAGACAGAGAGAGAGAGGGAGAGATGGCAAATTGCAATGGAGGCTGGTCAGAGAGTTTTTTTTCTTTAATGGAGGTTTGGCGGAGGCCTACTCCTCCACGCTTTAATTTTGAAATTGCAATTGTACAAGGAAGGGGATAGTATCTATGGGAACCTCCCATAAGAACAAGGGTTTACATAGCTGGGTTAAACTCCAGTCACAACTACAACGAGACAGGACAAACGATGGTACATCAGTCACAAGATACAGCTTTCCATGTTAAACATGTCCTTTACATGATGCCGATGAGGGTTGAACTTTTGCCCCCGTCTCAAGAGACGAGAGGCCCAACCACTCGGACAAAACGACTTTGAATAACGCCAGCAAAAATTGGCACATTAATTGTGTGTGAAGACACATAGAGAGACAAAGAGAGAAAGAAAGAGAGCGGTAGATCAGATCGCGAAAAAAGTAGACTCTGCACATAAAGAGAGAGAGAGAGAGAGAGAGAGAGAGAGAGAGAGAGAGAAAGAGAGAGAGAGACTATGGAACTACAAGCAACATCAATGTCTGGAGCGAGGCCATATGGAGACGCAGCTAGTCTCCTCTGCAAGTACTCTCTTTAACATTCCAAAGGCTAACATGAGCTTTAAGATCAAAGCAGAGTCAGAGACAATTTCTCTGAAGTCTATCAAGTGCTTAGCAGTATCACCACCACCTCCAGCATGGCCTGGAAGAGCTGTGGTCAATGATGTTGTTAAGGCTTGGGTGCATGATTTCTCTAAATGAGTTAAGTACTTGCCATAAGACTTTTTAGGATAACGTTGTTTTTGAGAGAGAGAGAGAGAGGAGAGAGATGAGTTCCAGTCCTCGGCTGCTGCAACGACAGAGATCGAATGAAGTCTCAGGGTTACTGTGGATGATGTGTAGGCACTGGTATCCTAGAACAGAGAGAGAGAGAGAGAGAGAGAGAGAGAGAGAGAGAACACAACATTTCGCATATAGATAGAACTGAAGAGAGAAATGGATTATGATTTGGGGCTACGCACACAAAAAGAACTGCACACATACAGAACTGTAGGGACCCTTGCTTATGCTGCTGAGGGAAAATACGATCGTACATGAGAGAGAGAGAGAGAGAGAGAGAGAGAGAGAGAGAGAGAGACGAATTCTACTCCCCCTTTTTCTTCAAATGCAGAAAGGCAGAGACAAAGAGAGATGCACCTTTTCAGCTGCTGCATATTGTGCACAGAGGAGGAGATAAAGATGTAACGGAGGGAGAGAGAGATAGAGAGAGAGAGAAAGATTTGGAAAAAAAAAGATTGGTTTCATAGCTAGAAAAGTCTGATTCTGAGTGGCACTTTTTCATATAGAGCATCAGATACTAAGATCTATGCACTTTGTTATAAATAGCGACAGTGTTGTAAAAGTAAAAAGCTATTTGAAGTAGTTATTAAGATCTATGTATTAAGATCTTTGTATTTTTCCTTCATTTAATTCAAGTTCGGGAGAGTAGGCTAAGGCCGATCTTCCTTTATTTAAAAAACATGGGTGTAACATGTGTACACCAAAACCATCGTCTAACCATTAAACAAAAAGTTACAATGTACACTATGTCTTTCTGATTCTCAAAGAAACGAAAAGCTTTTGCGACTTCTATCCATCACTTCTTAAAGAAGAAAGAGAGAGAAAGAGGGAGAGAGAGGGAGAGAGAGAGAGAGTGTGCGTTTGAGAGTGTGAAGAAAGAGAGAGAGAGAGAGAGAGAGGGAGAGAGAGATGTGTGTTTGAGAGTGTGCAAGAGAGAGAGAGTGAGTGAGAGTGATAATATAAGTAAGATGCATGTACATATGATTGTATGCATGTTTATGAGTGACGTTTAATGCATGTTTATGAGTCAAGTTTAATGCATGTTTATAAGTGATGTAAGAATGCATTTATGATTGTGCATGCATGCATGAGAGTGATGTATGCATGTGCATAAGTGGTATATGCATGAGTTGCATGCATGAATGTCATAAACCATGCACAAGCACAAGTGAATGCATGTGTGTGTGCATACATATAAGAGAGATAAATGTATATATGCAACTGAATTTTATATATGAAAGATATATTGAAAAATAATAAAGGAAGAATGCATTTTTGCTTCTTCTAAATGAACTTATGTGTGTTTTTTTTCTAATGGTTCTTTTTGAGAATATCAAAGAGCACCTGATCTTGACAAGCATTTCGAATGGGAAGATGGAGAGCAATGTAGTAGATGTTGATTGAAGTTGCAGTCTCTCGAGTCTTTCTATCTAGATGAGATTTAAATCAAAATGTCTTAGAAGATTATCTTAGAATTTGAAGATTGTCTCAAAAAATCCTACTTAAATTTTCATAATTTGTATAGGGTTATTTTGTTATATCAACTTTCATTTCGTCTTCACAAATCATGAATGTTATCCCCTCATCTAAAAAGAAAAAAGTTTTGCATGTAGTCAAATAATGTTTACCATATGCATAGAACACTAGAAAATAGTCAAACACTTATGATAGCATTGTTTCCATGTCTTAAGTCCGAGTGCATACCAAAAAAAACACCTCACATGTAGTCACACAGTAGGACTATTGCCAAATTAGAATTGATCCACCCGGTGGTCTTCGTTTATGCCCCGACATCCTTGGTGAACTCAATGTGAAATTTGATAATTGTGTGCTTAGGTTTGTTGGATTTGAGATAGGGTTGCCTAAAAATTAAATCCTTGCATTTCTCTTGGTTGTAAGTATGTGGAGAAAGAATGAGGAGTCGAACCCTTGCTATCCCAGATCCTATTCCCTAGTTGTTGAGGATTGTTCCCTAGGAAACTAAGCACCTCCATGAAAAGAGGAGCATTCAAAAAGGATGAGCCTCAACACTTCTCCCTCCTATGGACATACAAGAAGTTCTTCATTGCACAACTCATTTCGAGTTTTTTCTACTTAGGATTTATTTATGAAAATTTATAAATAAAATATCACTATGCACATTAAAGCCTCTACATAAGCAAACTTAAGGTTACAGTTTTTCAAGTTCTCTCAATTCAGCATACACACATAAAAGATACATAATTTTGCATTTGCATTGGTTTACATACACACATAAAAGAGACACACATAAAAAGACACATCTTTTGCATTTGCATTGGCTTGCATAAAATAGCTAAAAAGAATTGTTTTCATTTTACTTGCAGTAGAAAAGATAGTCATTTTATGCACATTATGTTATAAATCTCTTTTATTTATATACACATATAAAAAAAATGCTTTGTAGTTTGCATGAGAAATCACTTCATTTGCATTAGAAAAAATTATTCATTGTAAGTACTTTAGGCCATAAAGAAAGGTTTCTTGTTGTCATTGTAGACATTATTTCACTTGCATTAGGAAAAATTTTTCTTAGTTTCTCTACTTAGTTATTTATTGCTTTTAGTTTTTTATTGCTATCCAAAATCTTCAAAAACAAATTAAGAAAACCTTAAAAAAGAATACAAAAACAAGATTTTTGTTTAAATTAAAGTAAATCTAGGAGTCAAAAGTTTAGAATTATAAACTTTATAAACAAGAAAAAAAATTCTCTCAGTGAGAATTTATCAAATAAGAACAAAAATCAAAGAAAGGTAAGAGAAAAGATAGGTCAAAAAACTAAGTTTTAACAAAGTAAAATCTCGTGGCTATCCCATATAATGATAGTTTTAGGTAATTCAAGGAGCTTTTAGAACTTGCCATCATAGATTTAGTACTTTGCTCTAGAAGACATCAAGAACATAAAATAAAGGAGGTATTTAAAAATATGATCATGGAAAAGTAGGATGCATGAACAATGTAGTCAATCTTGCGTGAAAAATGAAAATTCATTGGTCTTAATATTATTGAATACGTGAATGCATTTGAGGAACAAGCACAGATCTAGGGATTACCTGATATGGTACTAGTGCCGTACTCCGGGCGAGTTGTCTCAAGATATATTCTAGAAAGTGTCCATGAACATGCAACTAAACCTTAGACTAACTTCCGAAAAGAACTTACGATGTTCTTTCTTGAATACTTCGGGCAACATAGTCCGGAAGGGTTCTTAAATCCCCCTAAATCTACTGAGTCTCGAACTCACCTGAATGTTGAGTTTATGAGATCGTTTGCTTGACTTTCTGAAGCTGAAAAAAATGTGTAATGTATCTATATGCATGTGTCTATAAGCATGTGTATGTGTGTTTGTAAATGTGTGTGGATGTGTATGTGTGTGTGTGTCTATGTGTGTGTGTATGTGTGTGTGTCTTTGTGTGTATGTGCGTGTGTCTATGTGTGTATATACGTGTGTATCTATATATATATGTGTCTGTATGCATGTGCATGTGTGTGTGTAAATGTGTCTCAATGTGTGTGTGTGTGTGTGTATGTGTCTGTGAGTGTGTATGTGTCTATGACTCTGTATGTGTTTATGCATGTGTATGTGTCTATGTGTGTGTCTGTGTCTATGTGTGTATGTGTATGCATGTATGTATGCATATGCATGTGCATTATGTATGCATATGTATGCATATGTGTGTGTGTATGTGTGTGTATGCATTTAAGTATGTATGTATGCATTTGCATATGCATTATGTGTGTATGTGTCTATGTGTGTATGTGTGTGTGTGTATGTGTGTGTGTGTCTATGTGTGATGTGTGTGTATGCGTGTGTATGCATGTATGTGTGTATATACATGCATACACACACACATATGCCGTGCGTTATGTATGCATATGTATGCATATGTGTGTGTATGCATGTAAGTATGTATGTATGTATATGCATTATGTATGCATGTATGTGTATGTGTGAGTATGTCTCTCTCTATGTGTGTGTATGCATATATGTGTGTGTATGTGTGTATGTGTGTGTGTGTGTGTCTATGTGTGTATGTGTATGTGTGTATGTGTGTATGCATGTGTATGTGCATGTAAGCATGTATGTATGCATATGCATGTGCATTATGAATGCATATGCATGTATGTGTGTGTATGTGTGTGTATCTATATATATGCGTTTGTATACATGTGTATGTGTGTGTGTAAATGTGTGTCAATGTGTGTGTGTAAAAGTGTGTGTGTATGTGTGTGTATGTGTATGTGTGTGTATGTGTATGTGTGTGTCTATGTGTGTATGTGTGTGTGCCTATGTGTGTAACATACATGTGTAGCTATATATATGTGTCTGTGTGGATGTGTATGTGTGTGTGTAAATGTGTCTGGATGTGTGTGTGTGTAAGTGTGTATGTGTCTATGAGTGTGTATGTGTTTTTGTGTGTGTATGTGTCTATGTGTGTGTCCATGTCTATGTGTGTATGTCTATGCATGTATGTATGCATATGCATGTGCATTATGTATGCATATGTATGCATATGTATGCATATGTATGCATCTGTGTGTGTATGTGTGTATGCATTTAAGTATGTATATATGCATATGCATATGCATTATGTGTGTATGTGTCTATGTGTATGTGTGTGTGTGTGTTTATGTGTGTGTGTATGGGTGTGTGTGTGTGTGTCTATGTGTGTATGTGTGTGTATGCATGTGTATGTGTGTAAATCTATGTGTATATGTGTGTGTATGTGTGTGTGTCTATGTGTGTGTATGTCTCTATGTGTCTGTATGTGTATGCATGCATCTATGCATATGCATGTGCATTATGTATGCATATGTGTGTGTATGCATGTAAGTATGTATGTATGCATATGCATATGCATTATGTATGCATGTATGTGTATGTGTGTTATGTCTCTCTATGTGTGTGGGTATGCATATATATGTGTGTATGTGTGTGTGTGTATGTGTGTATGCATGTGTATGTCTGTGTATGAATCATTATGTGTGTGGGTGTCTATGTGTGTATGTGTGCGTGTATATGTGTGTGTGTATGTGTGTGTGTGTCGATGCATGTGTGCATGTGTATGTGTGTAAATCTGTGTGTATATGTGTGTGTATGTGTGTTCTTCTATGTGTGTGTATGTGTCTATGTGTGTGTATGTCTATTTATGTATCTATGTATATGCATATGCATTATGTATGCATATGTGTGTGTATGCATGTAAGTATGTATGTATGCATAAGCATATGCATTATGTATGCATATGCATTTATGTATGCATATGCATATGCATATGCATTTATGTATGCATATGCATATGCATTTATGATGCATATGCATATGCATTATGTATGCATATGCATATGCATATGCATTATGTATGGATATGTGTGTGTATGTCTCTCTATGTGTGTGTGTGCATATATGTGTGTGTATGTGTGTATGTGTATGTGTGTATGCATGTGTATGTGTGTGTATGCATGTAAGCATGTATGTATGAATATGCATGTGCATTATGTATGTATATGTGTGCATGCGTGTGTATGTATGTGTATGCATGTAAGTATGTATGTATGCATATGCATATGCATTATGTATGCATATGTGTGCATGTATCTGTATGTCTCTCTACGTGTGTGTGTGTATCTGTGTATGCGTTGTGGGGAAGAAGGAGCTCAAGCGAACAGGAAGAACAGGCGCGGGGTTGGATCAGGCCCCCTCTGGTGTGCACCGTTCCCGCTGTCCGGCGAGCGACGTCTGCGCGTTTGGCGCCTCGCCCTCTCAGTCTCTGGTGTGTGGCAATCATCGTAAGGCCCCTACCCTCGAGGGAACGTGCATACGGGTGAGACCGTAGGTGTCAGAAGAGAAAGAAAGTCCAGATACAGCACTAATACACGGAATGCAAACGAAGCTCAATGATATGATGAAAATGTAGTGGAGGTCGTCCAATAAAATCTGAATGATACAAATATGCCCGCTACAGTGCAGGTCGGTGATGCGAAAATCCGCTACACTGCGAAACAGGTGAATACAAATATATGCCGTTGCTACAGTGCGGATTAGCCGGATATGACGTAGGCCTCCCGCTACAGTGAAGGAAGTGGCCCTCGTGTCTCGACAGTCTTCAGAACTTATGTGGATAGGTCTTTTCTTCCAATCTTCGGTCCAAGCTCTACTTCAGGTCTTTGTCCAATAATTGTTTTCACTTCATAAACTGCAATAGCCTCCGATCATTCAATAACCTAGAGAATAGATGCACCAGGAAGATCCACGAGGTAGTCTTTACTTAAGTCTTCAATCACTTTCTTCACTTCATATAAACTCTAAAATCATCAACCGCAACCTGGAGAAGCGTCCCACAAGAGATCCACGGGGTTCGCTTTACTTGGGGTGTTTAATCACTTTTTTCACTTCATATAATCTTTGGAATCATCAACCGGCCAAACCTGGTATGAAGATCCAAAAGCAAGAACAACGAGGGAAACAAATGAGGCTAGGGCACCTATTTATAGGTCTCCCCCTGTCTAGGACTTCTCTAGAATCTTCTAACCTCCTTATCTAACTTTGTATTTCCAAAATCATCTTGAATTATCATTTTCTATTTTGGGCAAATCTCATCTCTTACTTATATTTCTAGTTTTTCTCTTTTTATTTTTCCAATTTTCTTCTTTCAATTTTTGGGTCTTTTTCTTTTTTCTCTTTTTATTCTTCCTAAACTAAGGTTTGCTTTCATACCTATATACAAATTCAATCAAATTCAAAGATTAGACTTATGATAAATGGGATTACTAAGGTTCTATCCTAGGGTTTTCATGGGATAAAAGTATGCTATTTACACACAGAGTTCTAATGTTCATATTTAACATGGTTCCATATCTCACAATCAATCAAATCGGTCAAAACATGTATAATTTTTACCACTTTTTGAACAGAACATCACACAAAACTCATAAAATCAATCAACTTTGAAAAAAAATCAATGCACACTCCCTGCGGGATTTGTTTTTCTTTTCAAAAATCAAAGCTTGATCTTATGCACTCCATGCAACTTTATAAAGACTAGTATGAATTTTAGAAAATTAATCAGATTCAAGCTTCGCAAACCTAATACTATGTTCCTGCTTATGCAATCTGACAAGTAACCATATGAATAAACGGTTGGCTTTCTAGATCTTTTGTTTGCTCAATTGGTTCAGATCCAACTGCTCATTCTAAGTACTAGCGTATACTTATGTTTATACTAACTCATTTTGTAGAATATACCTCGATTCCCACTATTTATCTCCTACTGTCCAACTCTCGATTAGATCTCTTTCTTTTTCTTTTCTTTTATTTTTCATTTTTCTTTTTCTCTTTCTTTTCTTTTTCACTTCATCTCAGCTCAACATTTATTCCTTTTATCTTTATTTCACAAATCAGCATATGTCGAAATCGGGTGTGACTCATGGACTTGTCCACCCGGCCAAGTTTACCCCACCTATCTGCTAACCCGACATAGCGCACAACATACACAATGTCAGCCCTACATGAAATCGACGCCAGCTCGTGGCTCTAACCACCGGGCCAGAGTGACTCCACCCGCCTACTGACCCATGCAGGCCCATGC
Source organism: Ceratopteris richardii (assembly GCA_020310875.1). Taxonomy (NCBI): domain Eukaryota; kingdom Viridiplantae; phylum Streptophyta; class Polypodiopsida; order Polypodiales; family Pteridaceae; genus Ceratopteris; species Ceratopteris richardii. The sequence continues at coordinate 66,098,863 of CM035413.1, read as the reverse complement.
CAATAGATAGATCAGGCCTACGACGAAACTAGCGTCAACGTGTGGCCTTGATCACCTGACCAAGATGGTTTCACCTGCCTACTAGCCCATCGTAGCGCACTAACAACATGCACACACATATAATCTGGCTTGAGCATGAAGATTTTCTCTATATCATGATCATCCTAGAGGTAAGATCTCGCAAGAAACAAATAGTAGGACCCAAAGAATCCCACTCGCTAAGTGTTCAAATCAATCAGCATATACATGCACTCAGTCTAAGCATGCCATCACACTCCCAAGCTTTCACTCTCAAAAGTCTCTAGTCCACTAACTAATTTTGTTCATATAATTTCTAGTCGCTCATGCTTCATGCAAACCCATAATAGACATTTGCTATCTTCATTCTACATGATTTTCATAAATTCATACATTTCTTTATCATACACATAAATGCAATGCATATGCTCTATCAAAAAGAAAACAGATCTCAAATCAGAAACATGTCACCTCACCATTTTGCTTCATCTTCATTATTGATTGATCTAGCCTTTCTTCAATTTCATGCTCTATTACTCTTCATAAGCATCAGCATCAGTATCATCAGCATCCTCCAACATCATCAACATCATAATCATAATCAATCATCATTATTCTTCAATCATAATCATTCATCAATCATAATCATTTATCAATCATCATCATTCATTAATCATCAATCATCATCATTCATTAATCTTTTTCATCATCATCCATCATTATAAACTATCATCTTCATCAATCACTAACCATTCATCAATCATAAATCATTATCATTCATCAATCACTAATCATTCATCAATCATAAATCATTAATGATAATCATCTCCCATCTTTCATCATCATCAATCATCATCAATCATCATCATCATCATCATCAATCATCATCATCATCATCAATCATCATCATCAATCATCATCATGCCCGCTATAGCTTCTGTATTCATGTATTCAAATTTCTCAAAACTTAAATTGTTTTTTTAAAAGAATGTTTGGCAATAGCCTACTCTCCTAAGCTTTAATTAATCGAAATAACAAATGTACAAGTGAATGGTCCCAACACCCATGGGCCCCCAAAAGGGGTAGCTTAAAACTTGCTAGTAAACACTACAGAGAAGGTTGATAACCTTTTTGTCTCCCTCATGGGGGCCCTACTTGTTTTTAATCTTGTTGCTCTCGAAGAAAATCATTTTGTGATGCCTAAAAGGTAGGGGTTTCTTACAATTAGAAATTCTTTTTCCTAAACCAAAAAGAGAATTTTTGATCGGCCATTTTTTAGGAGAGTTACCAAAGTTGGTGGCACACCTCTCTTTCAAGATATTCTAGAGGGTATCTCCTTTTATATCATTCTATAGTGCTAAGGAGCAACCGACCACTTCACCCAATAGTGCTTGCTTCATGTTGATCTATCCCTATAGCAACATGATTTTCCTAAGGGTGCGCGAGAACGACATTGAATTGGGGTAGGAAAAGAAGAGGTGTACCAAGTCCTCATTACCATGAAGGCATCATTTACACCATGAAGGGGTTCCATAAATTTTGTTAGCTTTTGCAGTGGTCCCAATTCCCTTTGCAGGATTTTCCACATGAGAACTAATTTTTTAACTTCAATGAGGGGATGCCAAAGGGATTAGAACTTAAGATCCCATCTAAAAATTGACCAATCTAGACACCATCTCCTATTTAGCGTGACATGAAGTTCCACACTCTTCTTGAATCTTGGAATTTTATCAAGAATGTTTCCATTGTTCCATCTAAGACCCTCAAGGTGAGGGGAGTCATGCCCAATAAGGAGGCGAGTCCTCCAGCAATCCCAGACATGGAATCTTCTCTACAACAAGCACCATTCTTTATAGTCCACTCTCCTAGCTGATTCAATGTCTGTAAATCTAATCCATTGGTGTGTTTCTTGTTTTAGGAGGGATTTCCACAAGCAAAGACTTACTTTAACTTGTTTTGTGAACACCATCATGCCTAAGCTCAGGGAACATTTCGAGACCTTGCTACTTATAAGAAGAAATATTTCTTAGCCTAAAGGTAGAACATAAAAGTTTATTGATTTATCTAACGGAGAACCTCTAAGGAGATGACCTTTGAATAAATAGAAGTAATGAATATTTGGATCATAGACTGATTGTTCTTCATTCCGAACAAGAATTGAATAATAGTCTTGTAGGTTGAGTTAGTTTCAGACCAATTGAAAATTCTCAAGTGAAATAATAGAAGATGCAAATAATACTTTATGTTGTAATATATCAAAGATGAACGTAGAAACCATAACTTACTAAGAGTTCACATACATATAGCCATATATACACACTACATGATTTTAATCCTCATCTAACTATCGCTTGAGTGGATACTTTGGAGAACAACTATAAAAGCTCTTAGTTAATGAGATATTTTGAGCACAAGAGATTAGAAGATATTTTATATTCACGATGGAAATCTTTGAGAGAAGAACATAGAAGATAATAATTTAAGAAGAAAATAATATCTGATTGGCTTATTACTTGAGAGATGATTATAGCAACCATAAAGCACTAAAACTTCAAATATATATACTCCTATGTACACAAATAGATAGCCCATACTCTGATCCCCATCAAACTATCTATTGGGAGGATACTTTGGAGATTAATATGAAGATACATACTTTCAATACAAGAAATTATTCGTTTTGCTAGATTCAATAGGAAAATTAGAATATGTAGTTTTATATTTTTTTCTTTGACCACATATTCTTGAAGGGGAGCTTCCGATCTTTGCAGCACAGTTTATCTTTTCGGATGACATTGCAATACTCCTCATAATGTATGTGTGAGCTTGCAAGAAAATGCAGAGACCAAATAATTTAGAGTATGATTTTGCTATATGAAGGTTTCACAAAAGGGTAGTCTAAATATAGTTCGAGGGTTGCTAGGCCACTATATGTTTTATTAGAATATACACGTCCAAAAGTGTCCGATGGAAATTTGGCCTTTTAAATTAATGCTAACAATAGTAATCCATAGCAATCTCCCACTAAAGGCCAATATAACTGATATTACCTAGGAAGAAAAAAAAATAATGAGTGAGAAAGAATATGTAAGTATGACTATATGACCTATACGTCCACCTGATAGGCATATTCAACAATTTTCAAGGGATTGCATAAAAGAAGATCAAGTGACCCCATCAAGTAACAATAATGTTGTGAGTAATTTTGTGATAATGCTTTTGTCAAAGCATCAATTTTGTTTTCTGGAGTATGAACCTTCTCAAATAAAATGCACTCGGTGAGTATATGACAAACTATCAAACTGATAGTTTGAAAATTAACATGCTTGCAAAAAAAAGGTGATAGAGGGAACCTAATCAGCCTATGTATGGCTAAGAAATGATATCTTTGAAAATTGTGGTAGATTTACTGAGTGTTATAAAGGACCCTTTATTATTCGATCGAATTATTTGGTGCCACATCAGCTTATTTGAACAAGTCGGAATAGTTTTTGCATGACAATTCGGAGATTTTTGGATCGAAGGTGCTTTCGATCGAAATTTTTTTTATCGAAAAATATTTTTGGTCGAAAAGGTTTAAAATATTTTAGATTGAAAAGGTTCTAAATTGAAAGGATTTAAGATTGAAAAGGTTTTAGATTAAAAAGGTTTAGGATTGAAAATGTTTTAGATTGAAAAGGTTTTAGATTGAAAACATTTTAGATTGAAAACATTTTAGATCGAATATATTTTAGATTAAAGAAATATTTTTTATTGAAAATATTTTAGATAGAAAAGATTTTACATTGTATTTTATACATCTAAAATTCTTTGAGATTTAACATGATCATTTTGATTATTCATATTTGGAATTTTTAATTTTTTAGTTCTAAAATAGCAATACATCAAATAATATAATAACACTTGATCATTCATCATACGATATCATCACGACACTCCACATCATAAGATTTGAATCAAAATCTGCATAATATCATTGCACATATTACCGTTTCATGTCTACATCATCACTACTATATCAATCCATATCATAATATTTAAATTAATATTCAATCGATATCGTCCACATGATAACATTTGAATTAAAATCCATATTATAGCACTAAACATCTTAACTTTTGAAATTTGCATCATCATTGCTATATCAACCCATATCATAATCTTTGAATTAACATTAAATCAACATCATCCACATCATAACATTAAAATTAAAATCCATATCATATAATTGTATATGTTAATTATTGAAATCCACAACATCACTCTACATTACAATCCACATTATCATTGCATGCAACACCATAACACTTCAAATATAAGAAACAACTATATAATATTAACATAATATTTAAATTTAAAACCATAATAAAAAAAGATGTTTGATTCACATATATATTCAATTACATCAATCCATTTCAAAATGATCTTAAGCATCACTCTCGGATAAGTTTAGGGTTTACGGTATAGATTTATGGTTTGGGGCTTATCGTTTTGGGTTTTGGATTTAGGGTTTAGGGTTTATGGCTTAGGGTTTAGGGTTAAGGATCTAGGATTTAGGGTTAGGTCTTTAGGGTTTAGGGTTAAGGGTCTAGCATGTAGGGTTAAGGATTTAGGGTTTAGGGTTAAGGGTGTAGGGTTTAAGGGTGTAGGGTTTAAGGGTGTAGGGTTTAAGGTTAGGGCTTTAGGCTCTAGGGTTTATGATTTTGATCATAGGGTTTAGGATTTAGGGTGTAGGATGTAGGATGTAGGGTTTAGGCTTTTGGGTTGATGGCTTAGGGTTTAGTGTCTAGTTTTTAGAGTTTAAGATTTAGAGTTTAGGGTGTAGGGTTTAGGGCCTAGGGTTTATGGTTTATTATTAAGGTCGTAGAGTTTAAGGTTAAGGGTTTAGGCTTTATGGCTTATGGTTTTAGAGGATAGGATGTAGAGTTTGATGTTTAGGGATTAGGGTTAATGGTTTTGGGTTTGGGGATAACGGTTTAAGGTTAAGGGGTCAGGGATAAGGGTTTAGAGTTTAGGGTTTAAGGTTTAGCATTTAGAGTTTAGGGTTTATGATTTAGGTTTTATGGTTTAGGGTTTAGGGTTTATGGCTTAGGATATAGGAGTTAGGGTTTAGGGTTTAGGATTTATATTTTAGGGTTTAGGGTTTGGGGTTTGGGGTTTGGGGTTTAGGGTTTAGGGTTTAGGTTTATGGTTCAAGATTAGGATTTAGGGTTTATGGTTTAGGGTCTGAAGTTTAGGGTTTAGGGTTTAGGGTTTAGGGGCTATGGTTTAGGGTTTATGGTTTAGGGTTTTGGATTTAGGGTTTAGGATTTTGGCTTTAGGATTTTGGGTTTAGGATTAGGGTTATTGGTTTAGGTTTAAGGGTTCAAGGTTAGTGTTTAGGATGTTTAGGGTTTAGGATTTAGGGTTTAGGGTCTAGCGTTTAGGGTCTAGGGATTAGAGTTTAGGGTTTAGGGTTTAAAGTTTAGGGTTCTAGGGTTAAGGATTTAGGGTTTAGGCTTTAGGATTTAGGATTTAGAGTTTAGAATTTAGGGTTTAGGGTTTAGGTTTTAGTGTTTAGGTTTTAGGATTTTGGGTTTAGGGTTTAGAGTTCAGAGTTTAGGATTTAGGGTTTAGGGTTTAGGGTTTAGGATTGATAGTTTTAGGCTTGGGGTCTAGTGTTTAGGGTTCAGGGTTTAGGGCTAAGGATTCAGGGTTTAGGAATAAGGGTTTAGAGTTTAGGGTTTAGTGGTTAGCGTATAGTGTTTAGGATTTTAGGTTTTAGGGTTTAGATAGATAGATAGATAGATAGATAGATAGATAGATAGATAGATAGATAGATAGATAGATAGATAGATAGATAGATAGATAAATAGATAGAAAAGTAAGTGAATACATTATTTCTTAACTCCAAATGGATATATAGATGCTACAAAAGATTTTACTAGGGGAAACAACATGTGGACATAATGAAAATAAGAAGGAACAGCTTCGCGTATAGTTTTCCGTGATTATGAGTGCGATCATGCATGCACAAATGACCATTTATTATTTCAAAGTAATTTGGATAATGCAAATTATATCTAGAATATGGAGCCAATAAATAGAAGATACCCATAGGGAGGTAAAATGTGTATGGAGAGGTTTGAGAAATTTCCCACTTAATACAAGAGCGAAGCACATGTTTGGATATAGGGAACTCGAAAAACTTTGATGTGGTTTGAAGAGAATACATAAAATAATGGAAGACTACATGTGTGAGTTATGTGTGTTGTATATAAGATTGCAGATGCTAAACAGATCCATGGCATTTACATTTTAGACTCTTAGATAATGTGAGTCCTTTTGGATGGTGATCAACAAATTGGACATATTCTTTAATAAAGGAAGTGGATTATAATATGATATCATGTTTGACTATAAAAATGGCATCTTCTATAATCCCTTGTGAATTTACACAAGCACATAGTAAAAAAAATGAGTGTTCATGTATCTCTTATCGATGAAACATATTTAAAAGTTTTTTGATCTTAAATCTTTTAGATATAAAAGTTTTTAGATCTAAAACTTTTTAGATCTAAAACCTTTTCAATCTAAAGCCTTTTCAATCTAAAATGTATTCAATCTAAAGCCTATTTGATTGAAAACTTTTTCAATGTAAATTTTTTTTCAATCAAAAGACTTTTTGATCGAAATTCTTTTCGAATGAAAGATTATTGATTAAAAACAGAGGGCATAGAAATTTTTATTCGAGGATATTCAGAAAATTGCAATTTTTTTTTGAACTTATTCCATAGTTTTTTATTATTTGTTCAAATAAACGCAACATAGAGAAGCACACTAGCATGCACATACATACCCACACACATGCACATGCACAGAAGGTAAGAACAAAGAGAGGAACAATGGAAATCTTCTATTTCAAAAGAACTCTCTTACAGAAGCTCAAATCTCAAACCCTAAACCCAAAAATGAGATCTCTAGCTCTTTTAATAGTTTTTTGAGTAGTTGTGGCCTTGTCGAGACCTACTATCCAGGCTAGTTAAGAATTAGGTTCCAAGGCTTCTTTGAGGGCTCAAACAGAGTCTAAAAACTACAAAAATTGGTAGGTCAATACTTCTAATACTCCTCAAGCTCAAGGATTCCTTGACTTGAATAAAATGGAGCTGCAAAAATGTGAAATGATATTTACAATTTAGTGATGAAAATCAGTATTTTTATAGGGATTTCTTTTGAAAGTTTGACATACACTTCTTGGAGCTCCCTGCATACTCCCTTTTCTTGTGTGTCCCCTTCTTTGATGCAATCCCATGCCTTGTGCTTGACCTTGAGTGTCAACACTCCCCCCCTCTTGATTCTTTCATCCCTAAAAGACCCTTGTTGGAGTGGGTGTTCCATGTAATGCTTTGAGAGGTAGTGTCCATCATGCATCAACAAGTTCGTCTCTCGTTCAAATGTAACAGGGTCTTTTGTCTGGTTCTTCATTTTTGTTGTTGCTAGCCTTTGCAAGTTTTAGTCCCTTGATATGTACTTCTACCTTGGATTCCCGCATGATGGTGTATCTATGAGCTTCCCCAAAAATTTCTAATTGCTCAAAAGAGGTTGTCAATGTTGATTTTGAGTAGTTGCCAATGGTGGATTGCCTCCTTGCTAGTGCTATTGTAACCCTGATGTCCTCGGGTTCTTTCAAACATGTGTTTCATAGTTTGCGTGCCAAGTACTTGCAATCCATAATCAATGATGGGTAAGTGTGTTAGTGCATGGGTTGAAGAAAATATGTGCCTTGTGCATGACCTTGTAATGTGGCCCTAGGTATGCGCTTGTAAAAAGTATGGTGCAAAAAATTGGGTCTTGAGATAAGTACTCAAGGGTATAATTACGAAGAGGTTTCCTAATCTATCATGGTTATAGTGTTCCCAAAGTGTGCTTACCATGGTGAAAGCTTGGTTGATGTTCAACTCTTTGTGTTGTACTCCCATCACGGTGACTGACCCTTAGCTTGTCTTTCATTGTTGATGGATGTCCTTGTTGATGGTTCAGTGATGAGACTTTTTGAGCACCTAGTCCTATTTCTTCTTCTCTCTTTCTTTATCTCTTTTTTTAGTTTCCTTTGTTTTTATGGAACTATGTCACAACATAAGAAGAAGGTGGCTAGTAGCAATAAAATAGTTTACATTGAATGGCTTTGGTGTGCAGAACAAGAGAAGCAAGGAGGGATGGAGGGAGAGAGAAGAGAAAAGAAATGCGCACAGATGCATGGGAGCCTAGAAACCCACATAATGAACTCTCTTGAGGTAGTGCTCTATATATGATGTATATATATATATGAATATAGGGGTAAGATCACATGACACTTACATCCCCAACAATCTCCCACTTAAGGGTCAATGTAACCGTAAGTGGTAATACATACAAAGAATGATGTAGGACTATAGAATAATGTATAGGAAGAGTCGCGATCTCAACCTATACGGATCAGCCTAAACCAACTGCCTCGAACAAGGTGTATCCATGCACCTCAAACTACTATAGACTCATATCGACAACAGACGAGCTCACATATGACTAATGCAAGAAATGACGAAGTTGCTGCAAAGCTTCCACTTGCTCTATGCCAAGTGAGAATTCTCCAATAGCAACTCCAATGTATGGTCTCGAGCATAAGAACTCATACATCAGAATCCCCAATGCTGATGAAACCTATGCTATCATGGCTAAGCTAAGCATGTCAACCATGCCTATATCTAAGGCATCCAAAGCACCATCATCAAGACCAACATGTCCCAACATATCTGTGTCGACATCTAGCATGAATGAATCCAAGAATGATTGCATGCTCGCTGACTCATCAACATCTAAATCATTTATAGTCTCAACCAAGGATGTGTCTAGCTATGCATCTTCAGAGCTAGTATGCTCTATCACACATTGCACCATGAGAGCAATCCTGCTCTACCACACCAAGTGTATCATCATGCTCCACATGAGCTAACTACACAACATCAACACCAAGGTCAAAGTGATGATCACACTCTAACAAATTATCATCATAATGCTTTACATGAGCATCTACATCATGCTCTAAAGCATCCAAATGATCATCCAAAGTGTGCTCCACAAGAGCATCCATATGATCAATGAAATCATGCTCTATATAAGCATCATGAGCATCCAAAACATGCTCTATATGTGCATCCATCTAAGCATCTGAATCCTGTCATACATGCACATCATGAATGTCAACTGACCTATGTGTAGGTAGACAAAATGAGACATGAAGAGCCTCACACTGCACATAAGGCTGAACTCCCACTAAGAGGAGACTCTTTCTCACATGAAGTACTTGCAGTGGATACCTGTGCCCAATCCTAGCACCTCTAACAAGCATAAGCTATCCCAACTACAACTAAAAAAGATGCTCACCAAGGAATGCATAACATCTACTCTCCTGTAACTGACTAATTGAAATCAAGCTCATAGGGAATAAGGCACATAGCGTACATGTCTGAGTATAAGTGATGCTTCACTAGGTAGCATAAAACATACATCTTTTTCACCATCAATGTCATATGTCATACCATGAGGCATGTGCACACATCCATGACTCTCACCTGTGGATCGACAAAACCACTCACGACGTGGTGTAACATGAAAACTAGCTAATGTATCAAGCAACCAAGCCATATGTGTGCTATCCAATGAACAAGGTGAATGCTGAGATGAACTATATGAGAAAGTGATATCACCATCACTAGCATAATCAATTGTTGTGGACTCTCCTGAAACCACTACCTCATCTACATTATGTGCATGTCTCGGATGTCATCATCACATTTGCCTAAAGCAACATCGTCGAATATGGCTGTTATGACCATAGTGCCAACATCAAAGTCGTCGATGTGATCTATGTCTCACATAAGTCAATGGACTTGCATACATATCATGTAGTCTCTCCCATAATGCACTACTCGTCTTCTCATACATCACAGACTCAATTTAGAATCCACGAGCTGTAATCAGATAGTGGCGCTGGACAATGCATCCATATCCATCCATACATGGTAATACATACAAAGAATGATGTAGGACTATAGAATAATGTATAGGAAGAGTCGCAATCTCAACCTATACGGATCAGCCTAAACCAACTGCCTCGAACAAGGTGTATCCATGCACCTCAAACTACTATAGACTCATATCGACACCTGCAAAGCTTCCACTCGCTCTATGCCAAGTGCGAATTCTCCAATAGCAACTGCAATGTATGGTCTTGAGCATAAGAACTCATACATCAGAATCCCCAATGCTGATGAAACCTATGCTATCATGGCTAAGCTAAGCATGTCAACCATGCCTATATCTAAGGCATCCAAAGCACCATCATCAAGACCAACATGTCCCAACATATCTGTGTCAACATCTACCATGAATGAATCCAAGAATGACTGCATGATCACTGACTCATCAACATCTAAATCATTTATAGTCTCAACCAAGGATGTGTCTAGCTATGCATCTTGAGAGCTAGTATGCTCTATCACACACTCTACACCATGAGAGGAATCCTGCTCTACGACACCAAGTGTATCATCATGCTCCTTATGAGCTAACTACACAACATCAACACGAAGGTCAAAGTGATGATCACACTAACAAATTATCATCATAATGCTCTACATGAGCATCTACATCATGCTCTAAAGCATCCAAATGATCATCCAAAGTGTGCTCCACAAGAGCATCCGGCATATGATCAATGAAATCATGCTCTATATAAGCATCACGAGCATCCAAAACATGCTCTATATGTGCATCCATCTGAGCATCTGAATCCTGTCATACATGCGCATCATGAATGTCAACTGACCTATGTGTAGGTAGACAAAATGAGACATGACGAGCCTCACACCGCACATAAGGCTAAACTCCCACTAAGAGGAGACTCTTTCTCACATAAAGTACTTGTAGTGGATACCTATGCCCAATCCTAACACCTCTGACAAGCATAAGCTATCCCAACTACAACTAAAAAAGATGCTCACCAATGTATGCCACATCTGAGCTTTCAATCTTGGAAAGTCAATGCCATCAAACCGAGAAGACACCATGCTAGCAATCCAAGAGACTAGCAATGTAACAAGAGACTAAAAACAATGCTCAATCCTCAATAGGATCACACTTTCATATCCATATGCATAACTCACATAAGATATGTCTCACCAAAGAATAAAACCATGTGAACCACATGTCACATAACCATGCCTCTAGCATGCACATAAAACCATGACCATAAGCACGCTCACCAATTCTCTAAAGCGATCAAGTAGATGTGAAAGAGTCTTGGGAAAAATTCGATAGAGTATCCCCTGTAAACTAAGCAATCAAACAAGATAACCAATAGGAAAAGAACAATAAGTAATATGTCATCACCCATCATTGATCCAACCAAACATAATGGTAAATACATAAGCCAAAAACTGATAGCAATACATGCCAATACAATGGCGATACATCTCCCACTCAAGAATAAATCCTCCAAGATGGTCCAACCTGTCACCAATAATCTGCGACCAAGTCCAAGTGAATGGAGATAAGCAACGATCCAAAGCTATCACAGAAGCTTCAAGATCCACTAGAGCTCTCTTCTAGCATAAAAGCTGATAAAATTTTGGCAGTATCTCCTTTGTAAAATGAACTCTAAACCAAATAAACCATGTGGGAACAACCATGCTCAATATCAAATCAATGAACATATGCTAATAGAATAGTCAATCAAGGTGACAAATAAGTGTGCAACTGAGGCTTCAATCTAAATCATGTACTTGTAAAGAAAACAAAAGATGCAAGTACCAACCAAGATCTAGAATTAATTCTCATAAAATCATGTGCAACCTGCAAGTAGATCCATCACCAAATGGCATAAGTAAGATATAAACCACAATGCCACTATACATCCATGATCAAAATCATGATGAAATAAACCCCAAAAAAGGTATGCCACAATGTCATCTCATATGCCAAACACGTGACAAGATCATGCTCTACTCTCATATGGAAGAACTACCACAATGATCATACATGGATAATGGCTTTAAGCTCTAGAAATAAGAGCTCGCACACAAAAAATTCTCTCTTGAAGAAGTTCCAAAGCAAAATGAAACTCCAAAAGCAACTAGGGATCTTTTGGTGAAAATGTGTTGCTCCGTGTTTTGCTATTTCAGAGGTGATAACATCTGAATTTGAACCTTTTGTGTTCAAGCAAACTTCAAGAATTTTCTTTTCTCTACCTAATGAGATATAGGACACCTCAATCGAAACTGTGTAGCTCCAGATATGCACAAAATAAGCATCAGCTATCAAATTCACCTTCACCTACAACACTACTACTCTATATTTTGCAATTTCGGTGACCTTGAACTCAAAATCTGGATCTATGGTCTTCTAAAAAGTTGTAGAGACTATTCCAAGATACACATAGAGATTTGAATCGTCTCATTCGAATTTGTAAAACTCAACTTATAGCCAAAACATTGCCCTACTCTCCAAGGGATTGTAGATTCGTCTTCTACATCACTCTACATTTTTAAAATTTTTGGCAATGGAGAACTTCGAACGAGGTTCTTTGCCCTTCTCTGAAGTTCTAATACTCTATCTCAACTACACATTGAACTTAAAATGCATCAATATGAGCTTTCTACTTTGCGTTATGCCCGAAATACTGAATTACTGTTGAGAGATGCCGACCTGCACTTTCACCTCTTGTGATCGAAGCTTCCATTGAAGCTTCTTGCACACCAGCCTTCAGCATGCTGTGATACCAATGAAGGGTTTTGATGTGGAGAGCAAGAGGAGCAAGGAGGAGAAGGAGGGAGAGAGAAGAGAAGAGAAATGTGCATAGATGCATGGGAGCCTTGAAACCCACATAATGAACTCTCTTGAGGCAATGCTCTATATATGATGTATATATATGAATATAGGGTAGGTCATATGACACTTACATCCCCAACATACATATGTCAAATTTCTCTCATGTGCCTGGGATTCTCAATTGTGTCTATGCATGGCCTTGTAATGTGGCCCTAGTTTAATGCATACTTTGGAAATGCATGACATGAATGGTGCAAAAGACAAGGTTATGCCAAAGGCACATGGTTTTCCCAGGTCAAGGCTTTCGATGTTACTTGCAGATGTTGATGAAATCTTTATTTAGAGGTAGCCATTGCATCTCAAAGTTATGCAATCAATTAGTGGTTGAATGAAAATTGATCATTCCTCCTTACAGGGATCCATTTTAGAACATTGTTCGGCTACATACATATCACTTTTGAACTCTTCATCTTTGGATGGTTTCATAAACTTTGTATCCCTTGTGATTGGTGCTTTGGTTCTATGCACGCTACTAGTGCTTTTGGCTTCCAAAACCATATCGTTGGTGATTGTCTTCTTACTATTGTTGAACAGGTGAGTTGCTCATCTCTTGATCTCTGTGCTTCATTCGGGTCCTTGCTTCTCCTTGGCTTCTCTGTTGAGACTATTCTCATGTGGGAGAGCCTAGGGTTTAATGCATGTAAGCGTCCCTTGGGTACCCACATGTGTAATCACCCTTGTTGAGCCACAACTAATTGCTTAGGCATCCAAATTTGTCGGATATGTTGTGGTTGAGATTGTCCTAGCTGCTTGGTTCTTCTTTTGGCATGATTTGCTTGCCTGGATGGGAATTGTTGGGACAAGGCTGGTGGTTGCTCTCCTTTTTGTACCCAGATCTGTTTCATGCCTCGCACTATTTTCTTCTTCAATTTTGTTTGTCTATTTGATATTCCGATTGTGTTGTACTATTTTTATTGATCTTTGGTTGAATTTATATGCTTCCATTAGTCTTTGAAAAAGAAGAGAGGTCTGCTCGCCTCTGAGCGTTTTCTTCCATGACTGAGTCCTTCAGGATCATACAGCTTTTCACACATACAACATCTTCTTTGCAAAGATTAGTCCTAGGAGAATGTGTGACATTTGGATTTGTGAGCATGCAATTCTCTACTTCTAATGCAATGCATTGTTCATGTACCCAAACTTGAAGAAGTTGACTTCTTAGGTTTAAGTTGAGTGCATGGTCATAGATCCAGTCTTGACCCAAGACAAGTGGTTCTGTAAGGTCCTCATCTTCACACACTAGCATTTTGACTATCATTGGGACATCCTGAAGGTAGATGGGAAGTTGCACCTTGCCCAAACAAGGGGGTTCCACACCTCCCAACCCTATGAGATAAGCTTCTATGGGATCTATGTTCAATTGTAGTTCTTGGCTGTATGAAAGTCTAAGTGCACTACTTGTTGCACCTGAATCAATCAATGCTCTCACCGACCTTACACTCTTTCCTTGTCCTACCTCTATTGTCACAAATTTACATCGATCCGTTATTCGAGAAGCAATTGCACCCGATGTTTGGCACATGACTATGTGATATCGTGGGCTTGAAGATTGACATCTAGGCCTAATCACCTTGACTTGTTTTGTCTAATGTGCTCTCTAGCCTTGTGCTTCCTCTCTAACCCTCAACTCTTCTTCTTTTCGCTTCTTAGTAGTGTTGAGTCTCATTAGCATATCCTTTGTAAGAGGTTCTTGATATAACTTGACTCAAAAACCACTAATATAGCTTGGCAAGATGTCACCTTATAGAGTGGTCAATTGAAGCGCACCACTAGTGGAAATTCTATTACTGATCATAGATCCATATCCTCATTTTTTCGATTTACAAACATGTTTCTTTAGTGTATAGAACAACACTAGATCTCTTTCTTTTAATCTTTTATCCTTGATTTGCGCATAAAAGTATGCCTTTTTTCTATTCTTTGTAGCATAGATGCCTATTGTCACTCGTAGTCTGGTCTCACCTAAGCATTCTATATTAAAGATCCTAGAGGAAAACTTGTGTCAATTCCACTCGTGCTCTTTTGCCACCTTTAAAGTTGGGATCAAGAAGTCTAATGGTAGCATAGCATTTTGTACGAAGACCATCTAAAATGGGGTGGCATTGAGTATCCTTTTGTAGGAAACTCAATAAGTCCAAACAACATGATGAAGTTGTTTATCCCAATCAGAGCGTTTATTATTTATCAGTTTTGTGAATACATTACATAGAATCGTATTTATGCTCTCGGCTTATATGTTAGCTTGTGGATGATACGGGAAGACTTATTATGTATCATCGAGAATTATTAGAGAAGGTTTTCAATGACTTCATTCAAGAAGTGTTTGCCTCTATTACTTACTAACTCGATTGGTAACCCATATCTGGTGAAGACATTCTCGAATAAGTTCTTAGCCATCATTTGAGCATCATTCTTTGTCGTGGTTTTCACTTTTACCCACGATGTAAGATAATTGGTGGCTACAATAATGTACTTTGCATGGGAGTTTCTCGCTAGGGGGTTAATAGGACTTACAAAGTCTATAGCCCACTTCAAGAATGCACGTCCCCCCATCATTAGCCTCAAAGGTATCTCATCTTTTCTGATCGGATATTGTGCACATTGGCAAGTATCACATTTCTTCACATAGGCATGTGCATCCATATGAAGATTTGGCCACCAAAGTCCTGAGAATCGAATGGTCTTAATTACTTGGACAAACCCAAAGTGTCCACCCGCAACACCACTCTGTTCAATTTCAAAGACTTTCAAATAGTCTGATTCATGAATGCATAGACTTAAGTAACCATCTTTGCCTCTTTGATATAGGTTTTCTCCTACCAAGGCATAGTCCTGAGCCTCTTGTTCCATGCTTTGTTCTCTTGCTAGACTAACCGTGCTAGGTAGTGTTCTCGATCTCATAAACTCAAAAAATGGAGCACTCTATTCTAGAATTAATGATAGGTGGAAAAGAGTAGCAAAATCCATTGGGGGTCTTTCTTGGCACACTAGACAATTCTTAATCCATAGTGTCCCATAAAGGCTTGTACCTCGTTAACATTCCTTGGCCTCAACAACTCTGCTATGGCCCTTAATTTGTCCTCATCTATTGATATTCCGTTGTTAGAAACAATATGACTTAAGATTTTACCTTGACCTACCATGAACACACACTTTTCCATGTTCATACAAACTTGATATTCTCTACACTTGTTGAAGATCTCTCTGAGCTCAAGGACGTGGTATCTTCTTTCTTGGGAATGAACACATTAATCATCCACATATACTTCTAAGATCTTTCACAAGAACTCTTTGAAGACATCACACATGAGCCTTTGGAATGTTGTAGGTGCATTGGTGAGCCCAAATGGCATCAAACAAAATGGAAGATTCCACACTCTGTGGCAAAAGTCATTTTGTGTTGATCTTTTGGGCCAATGGCTACTTGGTTGTACCCCAAAAATTGATCAAGGAAGCTATAAACTTCCTTGCATGCAACATAGTCCAATAAATGTTAGGTGATTGGAAGTGGATATCTATCTTTGATTGTAGCGGCATTAACTTTTTTTAGGTTGATACACACTCGCAACTTTCCACTCTTCTTGGGCACCACTACAATGGGGGACACCCATTCAGTATGCTCAATCTCATAAATAAATCAAGATTCCATCAGTTTATCAATTTCTTCTTTGATTTTAGCAACATAAGTGTCATTATATGTGGCGGGCTTTTGTTTGGTGGGCTTGGCATCAGCTATCATTGGAATTGTATGAGAACATATTTCTGGATCTACTCCCTTCAGAACTCTATAGGTCCATGCAAACACATCCTTGCATTCCCTTAATAAAGCTACAAGCTCTATTTCTTCTTCTCCACTTAGGTCTTCCCTAATGTATGTACATCACTCTTTGTTCCCTTCAATGGTTACTACAATATTTTTGGTCTTTTCTTTATTATCATGTGCTTCTACTGTGGTGCCCTCTCTCTTAGGCATTCGTATGAATTTTTTTTGGTCTTCAACTTCATATTTTTTGAAATTCCTTCAAACAATGATTCCTCCTCTTCTTGTTTCACTACGTTTATTTTCTTTTTCTTTTAACCACCCTCACTTCCCACCTTTGAATTTATAGTTTTGATGCTTTCGAGAGGTTCTTCTTCTTTTTGGGTAAATACTCTTATGTCTTTTAGATAATGATCCTTTTGATTAAAGCAACTATCCATCACAATGGACTCTAGATCATTGTCATCCTCTTCTTCTTCTATTACATCACTAGGGTCACATTATTCTAGCAAGGGTTCACACATGAACACAGAGATATCATAGCCCTCCTCATTGCAATGAAGCATCCACTACTCTTCATTGACAACAATGTCCATGATGGCTAACATTTCTGTCCAACAATGAGGCTGAACTTCCTCATCTAGAAAGATCATCGGTGTGTAGGTTGGGTCTCTAACCAGTTTGTCTCTTGGAGGAGTTCCTTCTCCTCTCGCTTTTAGATGTCTTTCCTCTTCCTCTACGACCTTGCACATCCACAAGTGGGTATCTTCATGCATCCAAGATGGATTAGAAGAGCTTTCAGAATGCATACAGATTGAATCTTATGGTTCCTTGTGGATAGGATTCCACTGTAGGGGTGGTACATCTCTGAAGGTATAATCTTTTAGAGTGACCTTGATTGTGACCTCTAAGTGTTGCAAGTACAAGGAGTTGGTTCATCAATCCTGTACTATTTGCATTTGTCGTAGGAACGGTCTTCCTAGGATCATTTCATAGACATTATTTTTTCCAAAGTCACGTGTAGCAAATGTGTGTTCAAACTCTACACCACAAGTGTTCAGAGTTATCCCTTCTAGCAATCCTAGCATTCTTTCAACATGGCCGTCAGCCATTTGAAGCTTCATTCTAGTTGGTCTTCATGCGGGTTTGCCCCATTGCTTCCACAAGGCGGTGGTCACAATCACAACACCAGCACCTGTATCTAAGATAGCTTTGGTTGTGTAACGTTGGTAGCTGATTGGAAGATAACTGTTACCTTCTTCACCTTTAGTCATGTCTCCTATTTTATCTAGAGGTATCTCTAGGACTTTTTTCTTAGAGCCTTCTTTTGACATATTGGAGCCAAGTTCTGGAACTTGATTTTTCACATGATTCCATAACTTAGATTTTACTTTGAGGAGCTCTTCTAAGGTGAGATGACACTAAACCTTAGTGTTCTTCACGACTTGAGTGTTTCTTCGAACCACTAAACTAAGTTTTTGATATTGTGGGAGCTCTGATCTAGAGAGATTCAGATTCCCAGGGGGCCTATCAATTGTGGAAACTCTTGTAAAGAGTTAGATTTAAAATCTAATCTTTCGTCTTCTTATTCCTCTACTTGGTCTCCGAAAATAGATGGAATGTCTTGGGGAAATCGATCATGAGGATCATCAATCTCAACAATAGGAGGGGGATTACCCTTCTCAGTGGCCCATTTCTCTTCTTGTATTTCCCGCAAGAACTCTTAAGAGTACTATTGAATTGAAAGAGGTCTTTCATCATCCATGGAATCAGGAACATAAACTATCGTTGGTGGTGAACTTTCTCTTTCAACAATTGGTTGAGCCTATGGAGGTAAAGAAACGTGTAGTTTGTTTACCAACTGCTCGAACCTTTCTAATAAGCCCTCAAAATGCAAACTTGGTTTGATAGAATTTGTCTTATTGCAAAATTGATTGGTCTCGAGCATAGCTTGGGCTAGTTCTACCATTTTTATGCATATTTTTGTTTGTTCAATCTCTAAATCTACTCTAGGGTAGCTCTTGTCTAGGTTTGGAGTTTTTTCCCTTCTTGAAGTTGAGCTTGGTAGGCCTTGAACATCATGTCCAAGCCTTTTGGGATTGGATATGCAAGAATAGACCCTGGTTCTAGTCTATTCACAATGAGTGGTGGAGTGGGATGAAGTGGAGTGGATGGAGTTTCCGCATGCAAGGGGTTATCAGATGTAATGTTTGCTATTTTGCTTTTTGCATCTCTTAGGCTTTATTCTAGTTTGGATAGGTTTTTACTCCACTCACAATTGGCCTTCTCTTTGCTATCCTTCGATGTTCTTGTTTTTCATTTACTAGGCTCTCCTGATTCACTTGACTCTAATTTTTTAGTTGGTTTCACTTGTTGTAAGGCTTGTGCCGTAGTAACTACCTGTATAGGAGTGGCATTAATGTTCTTGAACTTGAATCCACCACTAAGCCTACCACATTAATGGGTGTAACCTTTGGTGCACTAGAGGGGTTCTTGGGGCAATCTCTCGAGAGATGTTCTTTGTCGCACTCATGACAAAATCAGATTTGTATACATATGTATAATAATTAGTAGTTCTCACTTATACCATTTGTATGGTCATGAGCTTGTACATATATGCTTATATATATAGATAAAAACTCGGGGCAAGTATGAGAGAGTATGAGATGAAAATAATTAGAAGTTAGAATAGTCATTAGACACATGAGAAGTGAGGAAAAACTCTCTCATCATTCAGATGTAAAATTTCTGAGAAAAAGAAAGTTACACCCGTTATGTTGATGTGTTCTCCTTCTGTGCTTGATCATTTCAAGAATCCCTTTCTAGATGTCTAATTCAATAGTTAATGAGTCTATGGTTAAAGTTTTAGAGGCTAATTGTAAACAAGCTAAGAGAATTATGTCTAGGAACATTTGTATGTGAAGAAGTGTTGAGTGTCTTTTGAAACAGGTGCAATCTCGATGGTCAAAGAAGTGATTAGTTTTTAGGGCACAGTGTAAAGTTTTGTACAAATGAGGAGTCCAAATCTAACTTGGAAGATAATCCATCTATGGCTAAAATCATTTTCTTAAACGAGTTCTAGTTTGGGAGATCTGTGTCTTAGAAGTTGCAAGTGTCAAAATCAACTATACAGGAGACCTTTTTTAGACATATGTGAACTGTTTGATTCATTTCTCAAGATCTACTAAATCTTTTGAAAAGATTTAGCTTGTAAAATGTGCGCAATCTTTAGCCGAAACCTTGTGCAAAGTTTTATAGAAAACGTTACACATTTGAACAAACAATGAGTGAGTTATGTGCAAGACTTTCTAAGTAGTAACTCTCTTCAGAGTTAGTTCAAGATTTGAGTATTGATCCTCCAAATTGGTAAAGGTTTTGAGTTATTCTTGATATAGAGGTGCTCTAACATCAAGGATAGCTTGTTCTTTTGGAGATTACCACTCTCCATTAGTGGTATCAGAGAAGGAATTATCAAAATAGAAGAAAGGAGGACCTCGACTGCTGTAGTTATATAGAAATCAACATTTGGAGGTTCAAAAGGTGAAAGCCTAAAGAGAAATTTTGAGAAGGAGGCTCGAAGTAATCAAGAAGATCAAAAGGAATTTCATTCAAAGTAAAGGTACACTTATTCCTCATAAAGCTTGAAGAATTTAATACACAGGTGAAGAAAGGATGGGAGATTTTCTTCAGATAGAGAAATTGGATAGAGAAAACTATCCACCTTGGTCAATGAAGATAGAAGCTCATCTCATGACCAAAGACCTGATAGGTTATATCACAGGTGAAGAAGAAAAACCACAATTCAAAGATCCTAGTGTTCCAACTAGAGATGAACTCTCATATTTGAAGACTTGGATGAAGAAGGATGCTCAAGCAAGGAGCATTATCTACATGGGAGTCAATGACTACTTGCTACTTCATATTAAAGGTCTGGAAAGTGCAAGTGACATATGGAATCCTTTGGAGGAGCATTTCCAAAACACTAAGAAGTCAAGGAAGGCATCCTTATGGACAGAGTTTACCACATTCAAGAAGAAGGCCTCTCAATCTATTTCTGATTATGTAACAAGGAGGAAGGACATTGTAGATGCATTAGGAGCAGTTG
This sequence comes from Ceratopteris richardii, assembly GCA_020310875.1. Taxonomy (NCBI): domain Eukaryota; kingdom Viridiplantae; phylum Streptophyta; class Polypodiopsida; order Polypodiales; family Pteridaceae; genus Ceratopteris; species Ceratopteris richardii. Next base: position 66,078,074 of record CM035413.1, on the reverse strand, counting down.
ATGAAGATATTGAGGAAGATAAATTGGTAAGGAAAATTCTCACATGTTTGAGAGGAGATGAGAAACGGAAACCATTCATTGTGTCTACTGAATTCTCACTAGATCATTTCACTCCTGGTTTAAATCAATTGCTAGGACACATGCTAACTTTTGAGCAAGATGTCAAAGGTGATGGTAATAAGAGTGCAGGTCAAGCAATGTATTCAAAGGATAAGAAGAAGAATAGCAAATTAGGCAAGCAACAAGTAAATGAAGAAGAAGGTACAACTAGCCAAGCCAACTTCCTAAGAGGAAAAGGAGGTGGCAAAGGTAGAGGAAGAGGCAGAAGCAATAAAGATAGAGCTAAATCTTGCTGGATTTGTGGTAAGACAAATCACTTAGCTCATAATTGTTGGCATGATAATCAGAATAATGGAGGATATAATCAGAATTTTAATTGAAGAGGAAGAGGTGGCAGAAATCAAAGAGGTAATTTTAAAGGTAGAGGTAGTAGAGGTAACTTTGGAAGAAATGCCGGTAGAGGTTTCCAAAGTCAATCGTACAACAATATCTACTATAATTATGCTTTAGATGAGAAGGAGGATTCAACCTTGATTATGAATGCAACTTGTGAAAGGTAAAGTGAAGACCAAAGAGTCTTCTACATTGACTCATGGTGTAGCAATCACCTAAGTGGTAATGTAGCTTTGATGATTGATTTGGAGAATAAGGTAATTAATCATATAGTTCAAACAGGTGATAATACAAAGCACAATGTGAAGTCAATTGGATTAGTGAAGGCCAAAGATGGAAGTACTCTCCTGAGTAAGGTCTTGTATGTTCCTACAATTCCAAAGAATCTGATAAGTGTAGGGCAAATTGTTGAAAAAGGTTATGAAGTAAGGTTCACTAATGATGGAGTTTTTTTGGAAGACCCTAGCAATGGGTATAAACAAATTATTTCAGGGAAGAAAGGAGGAAGACTTTTCACATTGAAGAGTCAAGGTAATTTTGTTCATGCCGTGTTTACTTATGGAGGACATAAGATCTCTAAGTTAGATCTTTGGCATAAAAGGCTTGGACATTTCAATGAAAGAGGTATTAAGGATATGTTTAACAATCGGTTAATGCTTGGATTGCTAAATGTTGCAGGTCAACATATGACATACATATGTGAGGCATGTCAATTAGATAAGGCTCATAAGCAATCATATTCTAAGCATGATTTCATGAATTCAGAGAAGGTTGAGTTGGTACACACAGATGTGTGGGGACCATCAAAGGATTTTAGTAAAAATGGTTCAAGATATTATGTGATTTATGTTGATGATGCTAGCAAGTGGATCACTATCTATGTGATCAAAGATAAGTTAGAGGTATTTAGTACATTCAAGAATTATCATGTATATGCAGAAGGAATTACAGGTCAAAAGTTGAAGAGACTAAGGTGAGATGGAGGGGGAGAGTATTTCTCTAATGAGTTCACTGATTACTAGTGGAATGTAGGTATAAAAAGGGAATAGAACTCTTGTTGAGTTTGCAAGATCAATGATGAAGAAGAAAAATTCTCCAAACTATTTGTGGGTTGAGGGTATAAATACAGCTACATATTTGGTTAATAGGTTATCATATAAAGCTTTGCAAGGTATGACACCATATGAAGCTTGGTGGGGTACGATACCTACCTTAGATCATTGCAAAGTATTTGGATGTTTGGCTTATGCATATGTGCCATCTCAATTGAGGCATAAATTGGAACCTAAAGCTGAAAAGTATGTGTTCATTGGATATGATGATAAACACATGGGTTATAGGTTGTGGATTCCATCCACAAAACAATTCCTTGTATCAAAGGATGCTACATTTGATGAGCAGGGTACTTGGTATGTAGGTACAATTAATATTCGTGCAGGTGATGAAAAAGTTTTGGATCAGAAGAAAGGTAAATCAAAGGTTCAGGTATTCGATGAAGAAGAGAGCAATGGAGTATAAGTTGAAGTTGAAGACGTGCCAAGGTTTGATCCAAAATGTGATGAACCAGAAACTTCAAGAAGTGATGAACTTAGAAGGTCATCAAGACACAAATGGCAACCTACAAGGTATAACTGTGACAATTCTTTTTTGACGAACATGTTGAAAGCTGATGAAGACCCTTCTACATATGAAGAGGCAAAAGGTAAGGAAAATTGGGAGAAAGCTATGCAGGAAGAGTATGACGCATTGATGGAGAATGAGACATGGGATTTGGTTCCTAAACCAAATAGTCAGAAGATTATTGGATGCAAATGGGTCTACAAGACAAATAGGTATGCAGATGGAAGTGCGTCTAGGTATAAAGCTACACTTGTTGTGAAAGGGTATGCTCAAACATATGGTATAGATTATGATGAGACCTATAGTCCTGTGGCAAAGATGACAACCATCAGGACACTCATAGCCATTACTACATGTAAAGGTTGGAGACTATGTCAATTAGATGTGAAGAATGCTTTTTTAAATGGTTACATTTCAGATGATGTTTTCATGGAGCAACCTGAAGGGTTCAAAGACAAAAGGTATCCAGAGTATGTATGTAAGCTCAAGAGAGCTTTGTATGGTTTGAAGTAGGCCCCAAGAGCATGGAATTATAGACTTTTGAAGTTCTTGAAGGATCTTGGTTTCCAAGTATCTAAAGTAGATAGTAGCTTGCTTGTCAAAGCAAGTTATGATGGGTTCATTTACATGTGCATATATGTTGATGATATAATTCTTACAGGTACAGATGAGAAGGGTATACAACGCCTCAAGAACATAATGGAGAAAGAGTTCAAGATCAGTGACTGGGGAGATTTGTCATATTTTTTGGACATGGAGATTTCATATACTCAACATGGAGTATATGTAACTCAAGACAGGTATTTGAAGAACTCATTAATCAAGTTTAAAATTGAAGATTGCAGGGTAGCACCTACTCCAATGGAGATGAATCATAAGTTGAGCCAATATGGAGGAGAAGAATTCAAGGACATGAAGCTTTATCAGAGTTTGGTAGGTAGCTTAATTTATGCTACATTAACGACGCCTGATTTGTCATATGCAGTTGGAGTGTTGTCTCAATTCATGCATTGTCATAGGAAAGAACATTGGGTTGCAAGACAAAGAGTGTTGAGATACATTAATGGTACACTCAAGGATGGTTTGTATTATGGTTTTACATCAGATACAAACATCAAGATATATAGTGATACAGATTGGGTAGGTAATCCTGATGATAGGAGATCAACTTATGGATACTTGTGTTATGTGGGGGATAAGCTAATCTCTTGGTGTTCTAAGAAGCAACACACAGTTGCTTTATCATCTGTAGAGGTAGAGTATAAAGGTATGGTTGAAGCTTGAAAGGAATTCATATGGTTGAAAACTGTCATGAAGAGGTTTGATATCATTCAGAGTACACCCACTATTCATGGAGATAATATGCGTTCATTGTATCTAGCTGCTAACCCTGTTTTTCATGCTAGGACTAAACACATTGAGATTCAGTATCACGTCTTAAGAGAGAAGGTTTTTGATAAGAAGATTGAAGTCATACATACTTCAACAAAAGATCAGATTGCAGATATGTTAACCAAAACCTTGGATGGACCAAAGGTCCAAAGATTTGAAGACATGGCAGGTATAAAGAGAATAGAGAAAACCTCAATTGATGATTTACAGGGAGCTGTTGGTACAAGTCAACCACCAATTGATGTTTTGGATGAAGACTTGAAGTCAAAGGATGAAGAAAAGATCAACAATTGAAGATTGAAGATAGAGTATGTTCAAGAAATGAAGATTTGTAGACATAGGCACATTCATTAGTAGTTATCTCACTTATACCTTTTGTATGGTCATGAGCTTGTACATATATGCCTATATATACAAGTAAAAAGTTGGTGCAAGGATGAGAGAGTATCAAATGAGAAGAATTAGAAGTTAGAATAGTCATTAGACAAATGAGAAGTGAGGAAGAACTCTCTCATCATTCAGATGTAAATTTTCTGAGAAAAAGAAAAAGTTGCACCGGATATTTTGTTGTGTTCTCCTTCTGTGCTTGATCATTTCAAGAATTTCTTTGTAGATGTCTAATTCCATAGTTAATGAGTTTATGGTTAAAGTTTGAGAGCCTAATTGTAAATAGGTTGAGAGAATTATGTGTAGTAACATTTGTATGTGAAGAAGTGTTGAGTGTCTTTTGAAATAGGCACAATCTCGATGGTCAAAGAAATGATCATGGCACAGTGTAAAGTTTTGCACAAATGAGGAGTCAAAATCTAAGTTGGAAGGTAAGCCATCTATGGCTAAAAGCATTTGATTAAACGGGTTCTAGTTTGGGAGAACTGTGTGTTAGAAGTTGCCAGTGTCAAAATTGACTATATAGGAGACCAATTTCAAACATATGTGAACTGTTTGATTCATTTTTCAAGATCTACTAAATCTTTTGGAGAAGGTGCGTAATGTTTAGGTGACACCTTGTGCAAAGTATTATAAGAAACTTTACACATTTGATCAGTCAATGAGTGAGTTATGTGCAGCAGACTTTTTGAGTAGTAACTCTCTTCACAATTAGTTCAAAATTTTGATAATTGAGTATTGACCCTCGAAATTGGTAAAGGTTTTGAGTCATTCTTGATATAGAGGTGCTCTAACATCAAGGATAGCTTGTTCTTTTGAAGATTAACACTCCCCATCATCGTATTGATACGGATAAGTCTCACTATGCCCAGGTGACTCTGTGTAATGAGCTTGTGGACTATCTTCATGGGAATAGCTAGAACTCTGAACATGAGAGTCATTTTTTGACACCAAAGGGGTCCTTGGCACCAATGTTCTATTAGGGTTCTCCACTAAAACTACATACTTAACTGGGATCACATTGGCAAGAGGTGGTGGTTGGTTTCGTAGGACTAGTTCTAGCCTACATGGTGCTTAATATTCCTATTGTGGCCTATAATGTGGCTATTGGTATTCATTCTGATACCTACCCTATTGGTAAGATTGTTGACAAGTTTTTCTAACATCGTGCCTAATGTAGGGAAAATCTTGAGCCATGTGGTTCGTGTATTTTCTCTCAATAATGCATTATGGAGCATTAGGGTTTCCTTGGGGTTGAACCATCATTGGGCAAACATTAGCCATGTGGTTTCCTCCACTGTTGTAACATCGCTTGAATGAGGTGACCCTTAGTGTTTTTCTATTTTGAACTCCTAGCTTCTTGGCAATGTTGTCGAGATGAAATCCCACAGGGCAGTGTACCTGTTTTTTTCAAAGTTGATTGATTTTATGGGTTTTGTGTGATGTTTTGATTGAAAAAGTGATATATTATGTACATGTTTTGGTTGATTTATTTGATTTTGTGATGCGAAACCATGTGATTTTGTAAATAGTCCATGAAACTAAGTCTAGCCCCATGGAAACCCTAGGTAAGAACCTTAGTTTTGTCATTTACCGTAAGTCTAGCTCTTGGAATTCATTTAATTTGTGTATAAAGTGTGAAAGCAAACCTTAGTTTAAGAAAAATAAAAAGAGAAAAAGAAAAAGAACCAAAAATAGAAAAAGAAAAATTGGAAAAATAAAAAGAGAAGAACCAGAAATAGAACTAAGAGATGAGATTTTCCCAAAATAGTAAGTGTTCATGCAAGGTGATCTCAAATTAGAAAGTTAACTAGGAAGGTTAGAAGTTTCTAGAAGAAAGTCCAAGGGGGAGGAGCCTATAAATAGGTGCCTAAACTCATTTTTTCTTCCTCGTGGATTTTGCTTGTGGAACTTCTTTCCAGGTTGATGATTTCAGAGATTATATGAAGTGAAGAGAAAAGTTACTGAAGATTTGAAGATAAAAAGCTATATACCCCGTGGTCTTTCTTGTGGAACCTTCCTACAGGTTTATGCAGTTTCTGATTATCTGAAGTAAAGAGAAGGAAGGCCATTGCGGAGGATACTTGAAGAAAAGAACAAATTGAAGAGAAGTTGAAAGAAAAGCCTGGACCGTGAAGACCGAAGCGGAATCCCGTGGGCAATTTCTCACACTGTAGCGAGAGGTCTAGTTTATATTGGCCGATTTGCACTCTAGCGACGGCATTTATATTGTATCATCACACCACACTGTAGCAGTTTTATTGTACCACTAACTCGCACTGTCGCGGGCATATTTGTATCATTCAGATTTTATTGGTCGACCGCCGTTACTTTTTGATCGCATCATTGAGCTTGATCTGCATCCCGTGTATTACTGCGGTATCCGATTATCTCTTTCCTGATGCCTACAGTCTCACGCGTACGCACGCACGTTCGTCTCATCACTTTTGAGAGGCGAGGGCCCTACGAGGATCGCACATGCTCCAGAGAGTTTAGGCGAGGCGCCCAGCGCGCAGACGCCGCTCGCAAAACAGCGGGGAACGGTGCGCACCAGAGGGGCCTGATCCAACCCCAGCGCCGGCTTCCTGCCCGACCTCCTTCTTCTCTGACACCTGAACCCGATGTGAAGCGAGGCGGTTGCTCAGTGATCCTCGACGCATCACCCACTCCTTGAGAAGACAAGACAGGAACCTCGGCATCAGACAAAGACTCCAGGTATTAGCATTTCAAGTTGTTTGAATTTTTTGCATTGTTTCACACACACATTGAATAGAAAGACTGTCTTGTTGTCTGAGTTTGAGCTTTCACTATCTCCACTAGTTTAGTCCATATATCTGTGCACAAGAAACTAAAATGAACAAAACGTTTGAGGAATAGTCTAAGAGATATGAAGAGCGAATTAAGGAAATAGAATTTAACACAAGTGAATCTATAAAATCAAAGTTTCGTATTGTTATGACCCTAATGCAATCTATAAACGCAATATCAGATACTATTTAGTTAATGGGCATAAGTATTAAAGACCTAAAAAATGAAATGGATTCTGAGATCTTTGAATTGAGAAATAAGGTTGACTTGTTAACAAACCAAGTTAGTGACCTACAAGTATTGAAATGTGATAATGAGCATGAGGTAAAAGTCGAAGGCATATCTGCACACAAACAGTCTTTAGGTCTTAGAAGACCCATGCCTAGAGTGATACCTAGGAAATCAAGTCGAGTTGAGAAGAGACCTATACGTTGCTTTTGGTGCGTTCAGTTTGGACATATGTTGTGGGACTGCGTAGCATATGAGAGTGCATGCAGACATAGACTTGTAAGTGAGCTTGAAGGAAAAATTTGTAACAATCAAGACGAATCACCTTTGCATTTGAATGTAGGAAAAGGTGGAATGAAGAAATATTTTGAAGAGACAAAAACTAGATCTAAGTCATTCCAAAAGATATGGAGACCAAAGACTCATGAAGATAATAGATCTAATGAACAAAAGAGTATGACATCTATTGAGGGTCAAGAGAAATCTAGTGAAGAAACCAAAGGTAGAGAGATAAAGGTCGAGAAGCAAAAAATTGAACAGATATTAAAAGAGCAAATAGAAATAGATCATAAAGGAGAGTCTGATAGAGGAATGCAAGAGAAATCAAAGAAAGACCACGATGTGTATGTGTCATTTGATCCAAAAATTTTGACTAATGAGGATTTATTTCACCAAGAGAAAGTTATGGAATTGCAGTCTCAATTAAACTTTGATAAACAAATTAAACGAGAAAAGAGTAGAGAAGAAACTCAAGAAGTTGTAAAATTTGATAAACAAATTAAGAAAGTACAAAAACAATTGATTGATGAAATTATTATGCAAATCGAGGGGAATGTGAAGTCTACTTTGAAGTCTTCTAAGACTTTGAAAAAGAACAAGAGAACTAAAAATCTGACTTTCCAAGATTTATTCGCAAGTCTTGAATGATGATTGAAGAAGAATCATAATGAAAACATGTTAGAATGATCAAGAGCTATTGAATGATAAAGGTTGATGATAATACATAATGATAATTGATTATGCAAAATGATGATTGATGATAATGCATGATGAAGATTGATGATGATTAATGATGAGAATGATAATGATTGATGATTAATGAATGATTAGTGATTGATGATGATGATGATAGTTTATGATGATTGATGATGATAATTGATGATGGTTACGATGATGATGATGCTGGAGGATACCGATGACACTGAGGTTGATGCTGATGAAGAATAATAGATCATGAAATTAAAGAGAAGCTGGATTGATCAATAAAGAAGATGTGATAAAATGACCAAGTGAAATGTTTCTGATTTGAGATCCGTTTTCTTTTTGTTAGAGCATATGCATTGCATTTGTGTGTGTGATAAAGATATGTATGAACTTATGAAGATCATGTAGAATGAAGATAGCAAATATCTGTTATGGTTTTGCATGAAGCATGAGCGACTAGGAATGATATGAATGGAAATAGTTAGCAGACTAGAGACTTTGAGAGTGAAAGCTTGGGAATGTGATGGCATGCTTAGACTGAGTGCATGTATATACTGATTGATTTGAACACTTAGTGAGTGGAAAACTTTGAATCCTAGTATTTATTTCTTGCGAGATCTTACCTCCGTATTGATCATGATTTATGAAAAACCTTGATACTCAAGCCAGCTTATATGTGTGTGCATGTTGTTAGCATGCTACGATGGGATAGTAGGCGAGTGGAACCACCTTGGTCGGACGATCAAGGTGACGAGCCATAGCTAGTTTCGTCGTAGGCCTGACCTATATGTTGTCATGTGCCTGCATGGTTTGGTAGGCGGGTGGAGTCACTCTGGTCGGGTGGTCAGAGCCACGAGCTCACGTCGATTTCATGTAGGGCTGACATTGTGTGTGTTGTGCGCTATGTCGGGTCAGTAGACAGGTGGGGTAAACTTGGCCGAGCGGACAAGTCCATGAGTCGCACCCGATTTTGACATAGGCCGATTTGTGAAAATGAAAGATAAAAAGAAATGCTGAGCTGAGATGAAGAGAAAAAGAAAAATAAAATGAAAAAGAAAAAAAAAGGAAAAGGAAAGAGATCTAATGGAGAGTTGGAGATAAATAGTAGGAATCGAGGTATACTCTACAAACTCAGTTAGTAGAAACATATGTATATGCTAGTACTTAGAATGAGCAGTTTGATCTGAACCAGTTGAACAACAGAAGATCTAGAAAGCCAACGGTTTATTCATGTGATTACTTGTCCGATTGCAAACGCAAAAACATAATATGATGGTTGTGAAGCTTAAATCAGCATAATTTTCTAAAATTTATACTAATCTTTATAAAATTGCATGTACTGCATGAGAGCACGCTTCGATTTTTGTAAAGAAAGAAATAAAAAAGTAAAAAGTGTTTAAAAAAGAACGCTGATACGCTTTTGTTCAATCTTTCAGGTTGGCCCATCGGGACGATGTGCAGGTTTAGCGGGGGCGAATGTCGGGATGAAATACCGCAAGGAAGAGTACTTGTTTTTTTCAAAGTTGATTGATTTTATGGGTTTTGTGTGATGTTTTGACTGAAAAAGTGATATATTATGTACATGTTTTGGTTGATTTATTTGATTTTGTGATGTGAAACCATGTGATTTTGTAAATAGTCCATGAAACTAAGTCTAGCCCCATGGAAACCCTAGGTAAGAACCTTAGTTTTGTCATTTACCATAAGTCTAGCTCTTGGAATTCATTTAATTTGTGTATAAAGTGTGAAAGCAAACCTTAGTTTAAGAAAAATAAAAAGAGAAAAAGAAAAAGAACCAAAAATAGAAAAAGAAAAACTGGAAAAATAAAAAGAGAAAAACCAGAATAGAAATAAGAGATGAGATTTTCCCAAAATAGTGAATGTTCATGCAAGGTGATCTCGAATTAGAAAGTTAACTAGGGAGGTTAGAAGTTCTTCCTCGTGGATTTTGCTTGTGGAACTTCTTTCCAGGTTGATGATTTCAGAGATTATATGAAGTGAAGAGAAAAGTTACTGAAGATTCGTAGATAAAAAGCTATATACCCCGTGGTCTTTCTTGTGGAACCTTCCTACACGTTTATGCGGTTTCTGATTATCTGAAGTAAAGAGAAGGAAGGCCATTACGGAGGATACTTGAAGAAAAGAACGGACCGAAGAAAAGTTGGAAGAAAAGCCTGGACCGTGAAGACTGAAGCGGAATCCCGTGGGCGATTTCTTGCATTAGGGAAAAAAATGAACCCTGCATGGGCCTTTTGGATTAAGGAGTGATTAGTGATGGACCAATGAGAGGAGGGTGGTGGACACAGTCTATAGCCTATAAATCACTAGGCTGAAGGGGGATGAGGGGACAGGATTCCCCTATGTTCAGGTTTTGCCTCTAGAGAGAGAAAGGAATCTCGTAACTTACCTGGGCCCAAAAATTCAAAATTTTCAAAAAGTTATAAAACTCATCATAACACCATTTAATGGTCCCCCAACCACTTTTTAGGATCAAAAGTGCTATTTTTGGGTTCTAAATCAAAATCCGTGCATGAACTGAAGTGAAAAAAGTGACTTTTTCAAAAATAACTCAAAATGCAACTTTCTCCCTCCAAAACCTCCCATTTTCATACCCAGGTCCCAAAAAGTCATCTCTTTCCACTACTTTCTCTCCCTAGCACACCATTGCAGCTCCTGCATCTCCATTTCTTTCTCTATGCATCATCTTCTTTGAATTCCTACTGTCATTTCCATAGCCTGATCTCCAATGGAGAAACCTAAATCTCATAGGCGTCCAAAAGATGAGGTTATCGCGATAAAATGTCACAATATCAAGGCTCCAGAAGGATTTTGGTTAGGACAGGAGTTCTGCAAAGGTGCATGGGTGTACATGCAACCCTCTGGTGTTGGTCCTCACCGTGTGAGAGATCGTGGAAACTTGGATCTTCATTGGAAAGGGAAGTTACTAGGCTTCAAAAAGCTCAAAAATGGTGAAACTGTTGCCATTGTACAACATGTGTTCACAATGTCAACCATGAAATTGGAAAACTCAAACAAAATGAGATATCCTATCAACTGTAAGTATTACTCATTGACTTTTGTCCAAATTTCAGAATATACCTAGCTAAGTTGTGTATTTTTTTGTTGTAGACATATTTCCTTCTACCTTGGTGGAAGAACAACCACTTCATAGTCTTACAGGTACTTTCCAAGCATTGCATGCAGATGTTGGGTCGATAGTCTTTCCACAAGCCCGTCCTGCTCAGCTATTATGTGAGAGAGTTTTCTTTTACACACATACATATGTTGTACCCACTTCATCAAATGATTTTGGCAAGTTAGAGATGATTAAGGTAGATTCTCTCTTAAAGCTTGAGTGGCCACAACCTGATGTATGGACATTAACATCTTTGAAGCATAAGATGGTGATGGACATACACAACTCTTTGAAATTTACAAGAGTTTCAAGATCTATAGGATTACATTGGTGTGTTCCTGTTCATTGTTTTGTACATTTATTTCAGATATTCACAATTCTAGAGACGTCAACAATGTTCATGTTAAAAGATATCACGTATGAGCAGGTAGAGTGTTTGCTAGGTGAAAAATGGGGACTTGTAGAAGGATGCACCAAAGGGGATAGATACATTTGTAAAATTGGTGCAAGAGGCATAGGATTTCGATACTTGAAACATCGTACTTCATTGTACATTAGATTCTATTATGATCGTTGGATGTGTAAACTTGGTGAATGGATACCATTACAAAGTTCTGAGGGTGTTTTAATTTCATTTGAAATTAAGATAAATCTACCCAACAATGAAATGGAAGTTATTTCAGTAAATCATCATTGGACTCTTGCCAACGTGAGAGAACATCTAGTAATCATGGGATTTGAGGATCTGGATCAATCAAAGTTCAGAATACAAGGGCATAAGGTAAGTAGCATATGGTATTTCTTCTTTTGTTTATACAAATTCTTACACTCAAATATGTTCATTTAAAGTTTTCTATTTGTCTGCAGATTGGTAAGAGGTTGGAGGATAAAATTAAAGTCCTCCTTGAATGGAGTGTGGATGGAACTCAACTTTCATTGTCATAGCTCAAGGACTATTTGAGTGCTACAGTGTACACACACCTATGTTCCATTTATAATCCTACATCTGCAACAATGTATTTAACATGCAAGACATGTAGCATGTAAAATTTTTTGATCTCAATATGATGTACAATTTGCCAAATCTTTGGTTTTTCCAATGGCAATTTATTATAATTTTAAAGTTCTGAGAATTTTTTTTTTCTATTGTGTTGTCGTGTATCTTATTCTGGTTAATGATTCTGTTCAATCTTTTTATGAGCAAAAGTTTTTTTTCTGAGAGTTCTGTGCATGATTGTTTTATTTGAAGGTATCAGTTTTAGTTTTAAAATGGGTCCCACTCACTTTAAAATTTTGAAACTACTATAAAAGCAACACTTATTCTCTCATTTCTCACTTTTGCAACCAAGAAGAGCTACAATCACTAGCAGAGTACGCACACAAGCTAGCATCACGCGGAATGGCTGCCGCATCCTCCAGTACCCTGCAACTCAAACGTCCACGTGAACTCTTCAATGAGTTCTTGGAATCAACTGAGTTCAAAGGTCAGAACCACTTGTATGACCTACTGTCTAGGGTCCCTGATCTAGACAAAACAATTCAACTGAACTCTGATGTGCTCAAGGAAATCATAGAGTTCCTTGAGTACTACATCTTGCGTTTTTCTATAGAAATACCGCCTTATGAGGGTAAATGGGTTCCATGTGACCTTCTACTCTACATACATAGAGGCGATGAAGCCTTCATGAAGCGCCTTAAGCGCTTCATGGCAATTGCGGAAACTGCTGGGCACTTACTAGATGACTCTGTGCCATTAGTAAAAAAACTTAACAAAAAGAAGAGGATGGGTACAAAGTACCTATCCTACACTGCAACAACATATTTTATTATTAATGAGGAGCCGGAACCTACACCTGTTGAGCTCCCCAACCTTGCCACTGGGGGTTTTGTTAAGGAGAAGAATGAGCCTCAACCAGAGGCCATAAATTTTTCCAAAGAAAGCATTACAATCCACCAAGAATTCCCTAGTGGTGTTGAGGATAAACTACATGTGCAATCAAGCATGGAGGAGGCCCCCCCTTCAAATCTCAACCCCTCTGAGCCCACATTACCAGAGGTGGAACTTGAATATCTCTCCTGCATCGTTGTGGATGGAGAGGAATTTATTCTACTCCATGACATTGAGAAGGCATTCGGTCTACGTCTAGATGAATGCTTGAGTATTTTCTCCACAATGTCAGATGTTCCACTTGACAACACATCTGACATACTTGAAAAGAAGTCCATCCCACTTGGGGATTCTGTGGCAGACACCATATCAATGGTGTGTGCTGATATTTTAAATGATGACAACAATTCTACTACAGAGGAGGAGTTCAGTGCAGCACAGGAGAGGATACTGAAGCAAAAAATTCCTACATCCCATGTAGCAGAGCAGAGTGGCATGGCCCACTCTAGCATTGATCTTGATGCCCCTGGAAGAGGGGAGGAAGAAGACAAGCTTCATGATGTAAGTGGTAATTGAATTAAATAAATCGATAATTTTAAGTTAACATTGTAAGAGCTTGAATTCTCATTTGTTCTTAACAGGAAGCAATTGAGCTCGACAAGTTCGCAGCAAGGTCTGGTGGGGATCGAGCTTCTCGTGGGAGTGGTGCATCCTTGGCAAACTACATCGGAAAGTTGCCAAAGGATGATTTTGTTATCATACACAAAGACTACAGTCCCGATGGGCACTTCATCACTTGGTGCTTGAAGGCCCTTAGCAAGATTTTGTGTTTATGTACAATTACCCAAGGCACTAATTGTGTCATTTTGGTTAGGAAATCCTTAGTTGTAACTACTTTAGGACTTAATTTTAGAGGGAAAGTATTAGGGCAAATAGGTATCGCCATGAGTCTTGGAATGCAAGACCCCCATGTAATATCAAGATCTGTATTGACTTACCAGCTGCCTCAATCTCTCCAAAGGAGAAGGAAAGTTGTGGAGAAATTGAAGGCAGCTGAGAAATGATGTAATGTCTTGATAATACAAGCTTTTTTTTTCATCATTTGTCTAGTTCTGTTTATGAATGTGCTAAAAAATTTAACTTATCTTCTCTCCACAAATTGTATCTAATTGGGGGTCTTTGTATTTTTCTTTGGTCCTCTGTATGATTATATGCTTAAAAAAGGCCAAAAAAGCCCCAGCCACAGAAACGCGGGAAACAGCCCTGCAAAATTTTTGCAGGGCTGTTTCTCGCGTTTCTGTGGCTGGGGCATTTTTGGCCTTTTTTAAGCTTTTTAGGTGCTACAATACATAGGAAACAATGTAATTTCAGATTTTCAATTGGTTTTGGTATTATCAGGACCAGAAGTTTTCAGTAGGGTATAAACTCAGCCTTTAGTAGCTAAAGATCTTAATTCCTATAGGGTATAACCTCTTAATACCTAGACCCTTGCATCTCTACCATATGTCTTATGCTTACCAAAGACCAAATATTGCAAAAAAAACCCCAGCCACAGAAACGCGGGATTCAGCCCTGCAAAAATTTTGCAGGGCTGAATCCCGCGTTTCTGTGGCTGGGGGTTTTTTGGTATTAAAAAGACATGATGCACACCAGTATGTAGAAAAGGAACATATCTAGTCATAAAACAATAGGCAAGTGCATGCATGTTTAACTGAATCCATATATAACTGACTGAAAGAGAGAGAGAGAGTGAGAGAGAAAAAAGAGACAAAGAATATAAGTCAAAACAAAATTTTCTATTATCCATTGTATTACATCGCAAAGTAGCCTATCATAGGGTATAATATACACATCATGGGTTATTTCCTCTAATTCTTCTTGCTAGCTGAATGTCCTTCGGTTGTATGGTTACTCTCTTGGCATGGATAGCACAGAGGTTAGAGTCCTCAAGCATGGAGATGAGGTAGGCCTCAGCTGCCTCTTGAAGTGCTTCAAGTGCTATCCCTTGTATTCTTAGACCTGTTTGGTAGCTTTGTAGTTCCTCTTTCACTACCCTTGCAAAAGCTCTTCGTGGTATGAGTAGTTCAACGGACTTTTGGTAGTGTCGTATCTCTGCAAAAGCCCTGCAGTGCTTCCTTCGTCTTTGTGGAGCTCTTGGGTTGGGAGGTATGTTTGGCTGGCGTTGAGGTCGACGTCGAGGTTGATAGTTTTTTTTTCTCCGATGTACACGATGTGAGGGCCCAGCTTCATCTTGCACATTTTGTTGTTGATGTGGTTGTTGACTTTGCTCTCTTTCCTCCTCTGTTGGTATTTGCCCTTGTCCTTGTGGAAGTGTCTTACCTCCATGTGTCACCCTATGGCTCGTTGGTATTTGCATATCATTCCATGGTGGTTGATTGTTGCTTTCCTCATATGGGGATGACTCTTCGTCGCTCTCTGGTACACTCCTTCTGATCAACTTCTGTTTGGGTCTTGATTTGATGGGTGTCCTTGTTGGTGGCTCATCCTCTGATCGTCCTGGAGTATAATAATCTTGTCTATTGGAAACTTCATTTTCTCGCACTGAATTGCTCCCAGGTGGTGTGCCATTGTGTGACACAGGCACAGATGTGCTCTGGGAACCACTTCGAGGCCTTTGGGGGGGTTGCAACCATGGTGGGCGTTGTGTCCCTAGATGAGGGCTAGGAAAGAAGACGCGATCTTTCCTTGCAGTTTGCTTGGTGCGTGCCATTCTCTTGAGTTGCAAAAAGTGTGAAATGAAGTGAGTTCTCTCTATTTATAGAGTTTTTTAAAAAACTGTTTGTTCACACTAGAACGGACAAAACCTGTTTAAAACCATACAGAATATTATATATTAAATAATAACACATTGAAATCAAGATTACAATAATCATATGTATTACCACATAATGGGAAATAGCGAATTCACTTTACTTCCAAGCTGAGCCTTCTCGTTGTCTCCTTGCACGCCACTGAGCATGATGAAGAGGACCTAACGATGACTTCCATTTCTCACTGGCAATGTTGTGTTGCATCTTTCTTGCAAGTTTTGCCAATTTTGAATCCCTAAGTCGTTCCACAAAAAACTTTCTCAAGAATGTAGTGCGGTAAAACCAATTAAACATCTCCTCCATGTAGTTTGATTGCATTGGGCCACCACCATGTCGGGTGTTTTTGAAGTAGACACCCCTCGCTTTGTAGTGTGACTTTTCCATTCCTTGGGTACTGAAAATCTCTAATGACCCATATCGATGCATGAAAAAAGCTCCATGTGCAAACAAAATATGCTAAAAATTGTTAAGTACATTGGAAAAAGGTAAGTGCAATGAACACTTGTAGAAGAAGATTACACTTACAATGTAGTGTGTTATATTGCTCTCTCCCCAACATTGAATGAAACACTTGGTGAACTCCACTAATGTTTCTTGAAACATTTGACGTTGAATAGCACTAGACCTAGTCAGACCCATTAAGCCTACAACCTTATCAAAGCTCGACCAAACTTTCTTTCTCTTATTACAAAGATCAACTTGAGAGTCATTGTCTGTTGTGATCATGCATAGGTCTTTCCACAGCTCATAACGTTCATCATTTTGAGTGCTAGTACCTCTTCTAAAAAAATGTCTTGCTTTATTCCCTGTCATTGACACTTGTTGCAAGCTATCTTGAGATTCTCCAACTTTCTTAACGACTAGGGTTACATTTCCACCATGACAACCAATTGAATTAAGAAGTTCCTCCAATTTCTTTATAGCTTGAATAGATTTATCAACTGGCTTCATGGCAAATGCGTATTCTATATGGAGCTTCAGTAGTCTATCAAAAATTCTCATGAAGGCATGCAAGGTGCAAAAGTGGACATTGACTAAAGGGAATGGAATAATAGGATTCCAATCCTTATCTGACATGTCACGATTAGGTGTACCTAACATGGGACACCTCATTAAAGGTGTATCCCATTCAGCAGATGGAGTTGCATCTGTGTCATCAACTAAATCATCTATGTTGTTTTGTTTTCTCTTTGTTCGTTTATAACCTCGTGTACAATATGGACAAGGATAGAGAGTAGATGCACCTTGTTTGCACCCTAACATGCATTTGATAGTCTTTAAGTCTCCACCTAAGTGCCACTCTACTTCAAAATCACCAAGGCTTTCTACATTGATTTTGGAACCATGAATTTGAGAAGTTATCACCTCTGTGATCCATGGGATCCTATTGAAAATCCATGTAAGAACATCATTGGATTCTTTAGGTACTTCAATAGCACCTAACCACCATATATCTTTCTCTGATTGGACACTATATGTAAAGTGATGGGTAGATTCTTCACTATCATCAATAATAGCATGGGCCATAGCTTCGTTCATGAGTGTCACACTAAGTCTCTCCATACGGCGTCCCTTTATGATTTGACATTCGTCTAGCTTCAATACAAACTTGAGTTTGGAACCAAAATCTACATCAAATAACAAACATTATATTATTAAAAATACTATGAATGTCATTATCAAAACAATGGATATACCTTGAAGTGTGGATTTGTAAAATTTAACCATTTCCTTTTGGAGCCTCTCCAAATTGACAAATATGTTGTTGTACTTTGTGTAGATGAATCCCTGTCTAGATGTGTTTTTCAACTCTTTCTTTGATGTAGATGAATGATAAATGGATGCAGGCATAACATCTTCTATATGCAGGTAATTGCCAAGAGTATTGGCTACATCCTCATTGGTTATCTTCTTCCTCACAGATACCTTGTAAGGGCATGGAAAAATGCTCTGGAAAATACCTTTGTTTTGTAGAGCCTGCTTCAAAAGATTGTACAATGCAGTGTACGCTCTAGTACTAACACCTGCTTCATCACATACCATCTGTACCTCACTAGGACTAATAATATCTTCTAAGTTGCCTGCAAAATCTTTAATCACTTGGGTTTTGATGTGATTTCCTATTGGTGACTCCAAGATCATAAGCACATGTTTGTTGCTAAGACAAGAATTCAGAAAGTTCAATTGATCCTCCATTGTTGAGGAAGCACTCGCATCTTCAACAAATGACCTGCACAATAAGAATCTCAATCTAAAAGTCTTTTAACATAACTAAACAAAGGAAATACATACCTAAGTGCGTAAACACGTCGCTTCCGTGCTCCACCACCAGTTGAAAGAGCTTGAAAGGATGATAATGGTCGTTTCCTAAATCTCATCCCAAGTGGAGTCTCTTTTAGTTGTGTAAGATTGGCTTTCAACTTTGTAATTGTGCTCTCCTTTTCTTCCACATCTTGTTTGAGACTATTATTGTGCTCATCCAAAGATTTGATAGCACTTTCTAAAGTGTGTATAGCACTCTCTAAACTGTGTATCCTGAAATGGTTGTGATGACATTGTTGCATCCAATAATTTGCTATAGATGTAGAATGGTTAGACAATCGCTTGCAATAGCCTAGGAGTCCATCTTCACCGGAACCAAGGAATTGTAGAAATGTGGAGATAGTATGGAATCTAGGGTGAACATTAGCCATTGGATCCAAGGGATACAAAGCACCATGGACCCAAAGATCAATATTCTTCTCTCCAGCTGCACGTCGTGCATTTTGAGAATCTATGTCATTGCTACCTCTAGTTGTTGGTGCAAATTCTGTAGGAACACGAACATGTACACTCTTTGAGTGAGGAGCACGCGCTGGTGCTGGTGTCATGTTCGTAATACATGTGAGCACCATGATGTTCCAAAACTCCAGCACCGAATGGGAAGAAGCACAGAGATGGCTGGAATGGCTAGTACAGTAGCTATGTGCAAGAAAAAAAGTGTGTTTTGGTATGTGGATAGGTCAAAATGACTTTTTTCAGTATGTTAGAGGGAAAATGAGTTTTTTTTCAAAAATTCATGTTTTGGGGCAACCAAAGTTACGAGTTTGATGATGTGGCACTTAACTTTTGGAGGGATTTTGAAAAAAGTATGTTTTTTAAGTATTTTTTATAAAAATAAGTCTAAAAAAATTAAGTTCTGACATATACATAAAAGTATGGGCCATTTTGAATAAAAAATAGCTGAAAAAGAGACTTTTTCAGAAAACTCATTTTTTTATTCATAAAGATGGACGGATTTGATGAGGTGGAAAGTGGTTTTTCTCTCTCTCTATGTGCAGAAGAGAGAGAAGGTCCTAGCTCAGCCTAAAAAAAAGCCTACTTCAGCCTACCAAAAAGTGCTCTATTAAATGCACTTTGTCCCCTTAACAAAGTACAAGATTAAGCTTAATCCCTAAAAATTAGGAATCCTTACAAGGCCCATGCAGGGTTCACTTTTTTTCCTAATGGCATTGTAGTGAGGGGTCTAGTTTATATTGGCCGATCCGCACTGTAGCGGCGGCATTTATATTGTATCATCACACCGCACTGTAGCGGTTTTATTGTACCACTGACCCGCACTGTCGCGGTCATATTTGTATCATTCAGATTTTATTGGTCGACCGCCGTTACTTTTTGATCGCATCATTGAGCTTCATCTGCATCCCATGTATTACTGCGGTATCCGATTGTCTCTTTCTCGACGCCTAGAGTCTCACGCGTATGCACGCACGTTCGTCTCATCACTTCCGAGAGGCGGGGGCCCTACGAGGATCGCACATGCTCCAGAGAGTTTAGGCGGGGCGCCCAGCACGTGGACGCCGCTCGTAGGACAGCGGGGAACGGCGCGCACCAGACGGGCCTGATCCAACCCCAGTGCTGGCTTCCTCTCCGACCTCCTTCTTCTCTGACAACGTGCTCAACTATCTCATCTATCTTAGTGGAGGTTCTAGAGGTATGACTAGTAGAGCTATCGGAATCCTTGTAGATTTTGGACAATTCTAAATCCTCACCCAAGTTGTCTTCTATATCTATGCACATTCTTAAGCATTGATCTAGTGTGATTGGTTCCTTGAGATACACATCTAATCTAACTTTCCCACTTAGGATTCCATCTAAAAATAGGAAAACTTGTTTTGCTTATGTAGGTAATTCATGTGTAGGATATCTTTCAGCATATTGTTTAAAGTTGTGTCCTTGTAGCCAAACTCTTTCTTGAGGTGTCTGCTTGAAACTATGGATCAAAGATGATGTGTTATGCCTGATGCCACTCTTGGGAAATTCTACAATGAATTCTCCTAGTAGCTGATCTATATTTCAATAATTGCGACTATTTAGAGGTTGAAACCAAGCTAAGGTAGTACTATTGAGAGTAAAACTAAATGCCTCGAATTGTGTGGACAAGTCCTCGACTTATTCACCCTTTACACTTGTTTGAACTCTACCACATGATCATAAGGATCTCCTAACCCATCAAAGTAGTTTTTCATTTTCTTGACTACTTGAGAGGATCTAAGGGTTCTTGGGTGCTCTCAGGGTCTAGGCAATGGAAAATCATGTTCATCTCTTTGATGCCTATGTACTCTACGTCTCTCTCTTTCAGGTCTTTCATTTTCAAATCTTTATTTGTCTCTATCTAGAGTGTGTGCAAAGCTTACCTTAGGTCTCTCTCTTGCCCTGTCCCTCTGGTTTTCATGAGCCTTGGATGATCCTGCTCCTTGGGGGCCATGAGAAATATTAGATCGTGGTGGAGGGAAAATCAATTTGCCCTTCCAAGTATATGCATGCTTGTCATGCTCTGTTACCAAGAACATTCTCTCTGATGTGTAATCCAGATAGACAACGTTGCTTGGCAACTTCGGATCCTTGAACTCATTGATGATGATTTTGCCTATTTTGCTAAGATGATCTCGCTTGAATCTCCAAAAAGCTTTCTTTGTTTCTCTATTCAAGAATAGTTCTATGCTTTTGTTGTCTTGGGGAACCCACTCTGGAGTGTACTCCGGTCAAGACAAACTTACCTCGAGGAGTCTTTGGTTCTCTTCCTAGGTCTCCTTGCTCTATGTCTCCTATGTCATTCTCAAGAATGACATTTCCAAACTCATGTATCCTATCTAGTAAGTTGGTGACCACATACATGGTTCCTTCCTTATCAATGTATGAACCCTCTTCAAACTTGACCACTGGGTGTTCAAGTCCAAAGGGGTTGATCTGGAGTTTTGAGTTGGAGCAATGATTGGCTCAAGCCATCCTCATAGATATGTGCACCTAATTGGTTCGTCAAGATATACTCCAATTGTGTTTTCTAAGGACCTTCTAGTGTCCGTAAATAGGTAATGCCTAAACTATGTGTGATTCTCTCCACGCTAAAAGACATTTCTGAATCACTCCTTTCCAAACTGAGTATGTAGGGATAACCTCTCATTTTTTCCACAACCTAGCTGTATGATTGACACTAGCTTGAGAAGATCTAACACTTTGTCTATCTCTTCCGAGGTTTTTACCTAATCTCAGGTTCATAAGATTAATTTATAAGTTCAAAATTCTCCCCTTCATACTACTCAAAATCCTATGGAGCTCCCTTGGCTTTTTAATGAGCTCTAGAGCTCAGAAAACAGATTTTTGATGAAAATGTTATGCCAAATCAGGCTCCCGAGGGACAAAATAGGGAAACAGGACCTCATGATACATGATACGTAGGAAGTATTGATGATAATTAAGAGAAAACAATACAAAATACTTGCCTTTACATGATACACGATATTGCCAAGCCACAATACATGATACTTGAGACAAATGATACATGATATCTGAACTAAATGATATACGATACTTGCACTCATACGATACAATACTGGATGGGCATGATACATGATACTTCTTTGGTATGATACTCGATACCTTTGTCTCGTGATACATAATACCACTTAGGTGTGATACCACTTTTACACGATACACGATACCTTAGGTTAGATGATACATGATATCAACTTCCCGTGATACGATATTGTTGGGCTCATGATACATGATACTTGAGGATGCACGATATGATACTTGTCCTTGGACAATACATGATATCAATCTTGATGATACGATACCAACCTTTGCGATACACGATACATGGGAAGTATCATGATACACGAGCACGTGATACTCAACCCAACGATACATGATACTTGTGAGGTATCGCAATACACGGGGAGATGATACATGATTCACATGAAGTATCATGACATATAGGGATTCTAGTATCGTGATACCTGAACTCAACCGGTCATGATACTTGGACTTTTTGAAGTCCAAATTCATAAATGTTTATGGATGTGTGTACCTTATGCCCTCCTTGTCACTCCTATGTTCCCATAGATCCAAAATCTCTCTTAAAACTCACAATACCACACTCGCGAAACCTATCGCAGGTCGTTTCATCCCACATGATACTTCGCTCCGAGTTTGGTGTTTTCAATGCACAAGGCACCTCTTCAGCCATATTTCAGCATTGAACTCTGTTGGAGATTCACTAACTAATTAGACATAAAGACCTGAAGATAAAGAAAGACAAAGACAAGCAGAAACAAAGCATTCAAAAAAACCAAAGCCGTAGTGAAGCGACAAATTCACGTCTGTAATATACAACGTAGAAACTTCCAGAGTTTAGAGTTTGTTCAAACCCGGATTAAAAATTGTATATAAGAGAGCTGAGAGAGAGATAGTGGATATAACTTCCATAGAGAAGTGGATGTATGTGTAATAGACGCAAGAGTGCGTATGTAGAGATGAATAATAAAACCTGAACTGTCGGGTATTCATCTGTAAGAGAGATGGTAAGGAAGAACTACTCAGCATAGGAGAGTTTTCCATGGCTATGAGCAAAGTGAGTCCAAGCCATTCTGTACACATCTTTGCTAATAGAAAACACATACTTATGTGGAAAGATCTGAGCGTATTCTTTTTATGTGAAGAAATCTAAGTGATTTCATGTTACTGTGAAAGTTAGTTAAGAGTTACAGTTTTTCCTCAGTAATAATTTTTCGGTACTTCTATAAGTTTTAGATCTCGTAGTACAATGTAAAGTTTTTCACGAATGATAGCTTATCCTGAAGCTAGTAGTCTCAGTTACAAATTGATCAAAAGAATTTTGTGAAACAGGACATGCACACATGGTACAATGTTTGACCGTAAAGACATCCAGAACTGATGAAGTTTTTTCAAAACTTCAGATAGAGTTCATTTATTGAAGGAAGCTTGGGTATTACTTCCTTACTTCATCTACAATCATTTGAAGTAATTACAATCAGAATTGCAGTTGATTTCGGTAACATTCCGGTGCAATAACGATGATAATCTGGTAACAATCTGATGAAGTTACGGTGATATTCCGGTGAGTTCAAAACACAGTTTTGACACAGTTAAGTAACGAAAAGATTATCTAACTGTAAGCAAATGCAGTAGTGCAAATTTTGAAGTAAATAAGTTCTAAATTGAAGCTTGAAGGAAATGCAAAGCTTTTTGTAAAAGTGAATTTTCAGATTTCACTAAATACAGTTATAAAGTTTTTAGTTTAAGAAAGTTTGCTAAGCTATTGATGATTATAGAGGTGTTCTAACATCCCTCTAGCTTAGTCCTTGTGGTGTAAGCAAATTCCGCAGTATATGCTGCACCAACAAGTGGTATCAGAGCAGAAAAGGTTCCAAAGAGAAGAAAAAGTTCTCAAGAGTAAATTGAAGTGCAAATACAAGAGAATTTGAAGAATTCTCATAAAGAAAAGTGAAAGCTGAGGAGATCAATAGCAAATGGCATCAGAAAAGCGTTCCAAAGTTATTCTTAAGGGTAAAGGTTTACAAAAGGTAAAATCCTTTAACGTTACACTCATTGGCAGTAACATAAACAAGAAGATCATGGCAGATCACATTTCTATTGACAAATTGGACAGAGATAATTATCCGACATGGGTAATGAGAATGGAAACCTTACTTATGAGTAAGGACTTAATGATATATGTGACAGGAGAAGAAAAGAAGCCTACTTTTGAAGATGACAGTCGACCAAAGAAAGAAGAGTTAGAAGTCTTGAAGTTGTGGCAAAAGAAAGATGCAACAGCGAGAGCGTATATCTACAATACTATTTCTACATAATAGAGGTCTGGAGAAAGGGGAAGACATATGGAGTGATTTGGAAGATCATTTCCAAAATACTACCAAAGCTAGGAAGGCTAGCTTATGGTCAGAGTTTACAACATTCAAGAAAAAGCAAAGTCAAAGCATTAGTGATTATGTCACTAAGATGAAGGACTTGGCAGACAATCTTGGATCAATTAACCAAGATATCGAAGACCACATGTTAATAGCGCAAGTGCTTGCAGGTTTGAGAGGTGATGAAAGGTGGAAACCTTTCGTACTTTCAACTCAACTTTCATTAAATCATTTTGTACCAGATTTAAATCAGTTGTTTGGACTAATGCCAACATTTGAGCAAGATTTGAAGATAGATGGAGATAAAGGGCATAGTTCTGCTATGTACATAAAGAATAAGAAGAAAGGTGATAAAGGTAAAGAAAAAGATGAAGAAGAAATGACCACTCAAGCAAATTTTTCAAGAGGAAAAGGTAACGTCAGAAAAAGAGGTAATACAAAAGGAAGAGGTAATCAGAAGTAGGCTTGTTGGATCTGTGGACTAAGCAATCATTTGGCTCATGATTGGTGGCATAATTCTCAAGGATCAAGTCAAAGTCAGAACAATGATAGCAGAGGCAGAAGCGGAAGATATCAAAGAGGAAGACAAAGCCAAAGAGGTGGATATGGTAGAGGTGGAGCAAGAAGTTGGGGACACAATCGGTCTCACAACACTACCTACTACAACTATATGAATGATATGCAAAACGATGATCATACAACATTGATGATGAATTCAATAAGTACATCAGAGAATGAAGACCTCAAGGTATTCTATATTGACTCTGGTTGTTTAGATCATTTGTCAAGAAATATAGAATTATTATCTGAACTCGAAGAAGGTATGTCAAATCATACAGTACAAACAGGTGATAATACAAAACATAATGTAAGGTCAATTGGAAAGGTAAAGTGTAAGAATGGAGCTGACCTACTAACAAATGTTTTGTATGTTCCAACAATTCCAAAGAATCTGATCAGTGTGGGACAGATAGTAGAAAAAGGTTTTCAAGTCAGGTTTACAAATGAAGGAGTATTTTTTGAAGATCTAGAGAAAGGATACAAACAAATTGTTCATGGTAAAACGAAAGGTAGACTTTTTACTCTTAAAGTACAAGGGAATGTTGGTCAAGCTTTAATCACACATGGTGATAAAGCATTTATAGTACTAGATCGTTGGCATAAGAGGTTAGGACATTTTAATGAAAAAGGAATCAAAACTATGGTGGAAAAACAATCCATAAGAGGATTACCAAATATGAAGAATCAACATATGATTCACAAATGTGAAGCTTGTCAGATGGGAAAAGCCCACAAGTTACCATTTCAGAAAAATGGTTACAAACATGATGGTGTGCTAGAACTCATACATACAGATGTATGGGGACCAACAAAAAAAGGATCTATCAGTGGCTCAAGGTATTACGTTCTTTTTATTGATGATGCAACAAGATGGGTAAATCTTTATGTTTTGAAAGAGAAGTCAGAAGTGTTTGGAGCTTTCAGAAATTTTCATGCATATGCTGAAAGACTTACAGGACAAAAACTCAAAAGACTAAGGTATGATGGAGGAAAATAATATTTTTCTGGAGAGTTCAATGATTATCTATGGAATGCAGGTATCAAAAGAGAAATAAGTTGCAAGTATAAACCACAACAAAATGGGGTAGCAGAAAGAAGAAACCAAACTTTAGTTGAGTTTGCAAGAGCAATGTTAAAGGAGAAGAACTGTCCAAACTATCTTTGGGTTAAGGCTGTAAATATAGCCACATATCTGGTAAACAGATTACCGTGTACAACTTTAAATGGAATGACCCCGTATGAAGCCTAGTGGGGTAAGAAACCAACACTTGACCATTGAAAAGTGTTTGGATCAGTTGCTTATGCTTATGCGCTCAGACATAAGCTTGAACCAAAGGCTGAAAAATATGTGTCCATCGCATATGATGAAAAGCATATGGGTTATAGACTATGGAGTCCTTTAACCAAACAATTTACTGTTTCCAGAGATGTGACATTTGATGAAGGAAAGAGCTGGTATACAGATAAAGAGCATAGTATTGAAACACTTGAAGAAGAGATGAGAAGAATTGAAAAAGGTAAATCACATATCTAGGTGAATGGAGATGAAGATCATATGCAGGTAAGTACGTCCAGGATCGGATCAGGTATGAGAAACGAAGATGAATCGAGATTTGATGAAGAAGTGTATTCAGATACACATGAAGATTTTGAACCAAGAAGTTCAAACAGAGTAAGGAACCAACCAACAAGGTATTCCTATGATACTTCGTATTTGACTTAGAAAAACTATGTTTACTTAGTAAAGGAAGATGAAGAACCTCAAAATTACAGTGAAACGAAAGGTAAAGAACAATGGGAAGAAGAAATGAAGGAGGAGTTCAATGCACTTGAGGAGAACAAGACGTGGGATCTTGTTTCAAAACCAAATGGTAAGAAAATGATTGGAAATAAATGGGTTTACAAAATTAAGAATCTTATAGATGGAAAGATAGCCAGATACAAAGCTAGACTGGTAGTCAAAGGCTATGCTGAGACGCATGGTGTAGATTATGATGAGACATTTAGTCTGGTGGCAAAGATGTCAACCATAAGGACATTGATTGTTGTAGCAGCATCAAAAGGATGGAAGCTAAGTCAGCTGGATATAAAGAATGCATTTCTAAATGGATATATATTAGATGAAGTCTACATGGAACAGCCTGAAGGGTTTGTAAGTTCCAGTTACCCAAATCATGTTTGCAGATTAAGAAGAGCTCTCTATGGATTGAAGCAAGCTCCAAGAGCTTGGAATTACAGACTTGTGAAGTATCTAAATGACCTTGGATACCAAAGCTCAAAGGTAGATGCGAGTCTTCTCATCAAGAGAACAGATGAAGGTATGATCTACATTTGTATTTATGTAGATGACATTATAATCACAGGTACTTCAGATGAAGGAATCAAGGAGGTAAAGAGACTGCTTGAAAAAGAGTTCAAGATCAGTGATCTAGGAAAGTTATCATACTTTCTTGGAATGGAAGTTACATATACAGATCATGGTGTATATGTTTCGCAAGAAAGGTATCTCCTAAACTTACTGAAGAAGTTTAACATGGAGAATTGCAGAGAAGCTTCAACACCACTTGAAGTAAATCATAAACTCAGCAAATATGATGGTGCAAAGTTTAAAGATATGAAAAAGTATTAATCTTTATTGGGAAGCTTGATTTATGCTACGCTAACAAGACCAGATCTTAGTTATGCAGTAGGAGTTCTCTCACAGTTTATGCATTGTCCGAAGGATCAACAGTGGGTTGCAGGACAAAGAGTTCTTAGATATATCAAAAGAACTATAAAGGAAGGATTATATTATCCTTTTATGTAAGATATAAAGCTGAGAGCGTACAGTGACTCACACTCTGTAGGAAGTCAAGATGATAGAAGATCAACTAGGAGATAAGCTTGTCAGCTGGTGTTCAAAGAAGCAGGATATAGTGGCTTTATCGTCAACTGAAGTAGAGTATAAAGGGCTTGTGGAAGCAGCTAAAGAAGTGATATGGATGCAGACCTTGTTCAGAAGCTTGGGGATTGATCAAGGTATACCTATCATACATGGAGATGAGCTCGTTGTATCTTGCAGCAAATCCAGTATTTCATGCAAGAACAAAGCACATAGAGGTTCAATTTCATTTTCTGAGGGAAAAGGTAATGGAGAAGGAGATTGAAATAGTATTCACTCCTACAAAAGATCACATTGCAGATATTCTGACAAAAAGCTTGGATGGAGTAAAGACAAGCACATTCAAAGAAATGGCAGGACTAAAGGAAAACAAGGATATATGAAAAACCGGAAGATGCTAATTAGTGATTGAGGGGGAGATGTTGGAGATTCACTCACTAATTAGACATAAAGACCTCAAGATAAACAAAGAAAAAGAAAAGCAGAAACAAAGCATTCAGAAAAACCAAAGCCTTAGTGAAGGGACAAATTCACGTCTATAATATACAGCGTAGAAACTTCCAGAATTTACAGTTTGTTGAAACCCCGATCAAAAATTGTATATAAGAGAGCTGAGAGAGAGAGATAGTGGATAGAACTTCCATAGAGAAGTAGATGTATGTGTAATAGATGCAAGAGTGTGTATGTAGAGATGAATAATAAAACCTGAATTGTCGGGTATTCATTTGTAAGAGAGATGGTAAGGAAGAACTACTCAGCATAGGAGAGTTTTCCATGGCTATGAGCAAAGTGAGGCCAAGCCATTCTGTAAACATCTTATCTAATAGAAAACACATACTTATGTGGAAAGATCTGAGCGTATTCTTTTTATGTGAAGAAATCTAAGTGATTTCATGTTACCATGAAAGTTAGTTAATAGTTATAGTTTTTCCTCAGTAATCATTTTCTGGTACTTCTGTAAGTTAGATCTCATAGTACACTGTAAAGTTTTTCAGGAGGGATAGCTTATCTTGAAGCTAGTAGTTCAATTACAAACTGATCAAAAGAATTTTGTGAAATGGGACATGTACACATGGTACAATGTCTGATCGTAAAGACATCCAAAACTGATGAAGTTTTTTCAAAACTTCAGATAGAGTTCATTTACTAAAGGAAGCTCAGGTATTACTTCCTTACTTCATCTACAATCATTTAAAGTAACTACAATCAGAATTGTAGTTGATTCGGGTAACATTCCGGTGCAATTACGGTGACAGTCCGATAAGAGTCTGGTGAAGTTCCGGTGATATTCTGGTGAGTTCAAAACACAGTTTTGACACAGTTAAGTAACAAAAAGATTATCTAACTGTAGGCAAATATATGCTGCACCAACAAACTCTCTCTAAACACCTTGCTCGTAGCCATAATAAAAAAAAGGGTGCAAATGGTGAATGTATAGTCAAAGAATAGAAATTTTTGCAAAGATGAAGATGGAGAAGATAGTGATGATGATGATGATGAAGATGGAAGAAAAAAATGAAGAACTAAATAGAAATTAACTATTTTTTGCCTTCCAACATCATTATTCATGTCTTATCCTCACAACACTCGTTCTCGAAGCTCTCTCCCTGGCAACGGTGCCAAATTTGGTGTCACTCTAGCACAATGGCAAGTACCAACATGAGAAGGTGCACCTCATAAATTATCAATATTCACAGACATGACGATTGGTATGAAGACCATTAGCAAGTGAAGGCACAAGTGCGTAAGTGAGACGCACACTAGCATGCATGCATATACACACACATGCACACAGAAGGTAAGAAGAAAGAGAGGAACAATGGAAAAATTCTATTACAAAAGAACTCTCTTACAGAAGCTCAAATATGTAACCACCCAACCCAAAAATGAGCTCTATAGCTGCTTTTATAGTTTTTTGAGTAGTTTTGGCTCTGTCTAGACCTAGAGTCCGACCTACTTAAAAATAGGGTTCCAAGGCTTATTTGAGGGCTGAAACGGAGTCTAAATGAAAATTGGTCACTCGATACTTCTAATATTCTTCAAGCTCAAGGACTCCTCAGCTTGAACAAAATGAAGTTGCAAAAATGTGACATGATATTTACAATGGTTTTAAGTGATGAAAATCACTATTTTTATAGGGATTTCTTTTGAAAATTTGACATACACTTCTTGGAGCTCCCTACATGCTCCCTCTTCTTGTGTGTCGCCTTCTTTGACGCTATCGAGAAGGAGGTCTAGAGGGGATAGCAGCATGGGGTTGAAAGGCCAAAGCACTTTTTGTGCAAATGCCACTCGTATGACTCGGGGACGACGTGCACCCAGCGGGGCCTGATCCAACCCCATGCCACTCTCCCCTTCTTAGACCTCCTTTGCTCTCTGGCAACGTAGTCCCATGCCTTGTGACTGACCTTGAGTGTCAACAATGCACAATCTCGAGTGTGACAACAATCAATCTAGCCACAGTGAAGAAGTTATTTTGTTGCCTTTTTTCTATGGGAACTTTTCTTTACACAATCGCATGCCATGAAAGTGCATTCGGGGCTCACAAGAAGCATAAGGTAGCACCCTCACCTGATGCATCTTATGGGAATCAACCTCATGAACAAGGCATGAGAGGCAGCCATTCTATCCGCAACGATGTAGCCACATATGATTATTTTGCAAGAAACAACAAAGTAATGATAGAGAAGAATCAAATCATGTAGGAGGGCTTTTTTGACCCCTCCCAAAAGGTATCATATTTTAACATTGCAAGGTAATCTTTTGTTTGCACATGCTCTCGCGAATAGCCGACCATCAATCCATACACACACACTAATTCGATGTTGGTTCTCCTTTTTTAACATCACAAGGTTATCTTTTATTTGCACTTGCTCTTGTGAATAGCCGACCATCAATCCATACCCACACAGTGATTCACTGTTGGTTCTCCACCTTGCTGCTGAGCCAAGCCTCCAAAAAGACTCTCTCCTTAATACTCTTAATGTGAGTATATTAGTACTCTAAGGGGAGAGACTCCTCTCTCCCCCCTTATACCAAATGGGTATAATGCCCTCAGTGATGCCATGTGGCATCTATTCCATCTCAGCCATGAGGGTATGCATCCATGACATGACATTTCGTTCCCCTTGAAAACATTTTTCGTCCTCGAAAATGTAGATGAAATGTCCATAATGGAAGAAAATCGTGCTCGGACTCCCCTGAACTCTATGTACTCTATGTGCATGGTCATCCCTGTGTGTTGTTTCCCCATATCCTTCTCGTTAACAAGTCTCACATGAGATCATCTTAAAGGTGGGAAAATGTCTGAGTGGTGCCTACTATCTCCCATATACACTTAATTTCCAAACTATCACTCCCATAGCATACAACATCATCCAAATGACCTAAGTCCATATGATGTATCCTCTATGGAGTAATAGTACAAAAAGCAAGTGTAGAATTGCCAAAATTATAAGCTTGACCATACCATAGTGGAGATAATAAACCATAGAATACTCTGAAGTATAGAACAAAGTCCCATAAAAAGTGACTTCAAACCCATCTAGGAGTGAATGATAGATTTCCCTCATACCACTCTAGGTCTTGCTAACCTTGGGTGTAATCACAAGTAATAGTTTAATCTAAACTACCTTGTGATCTATGCAAATTTATCATCTGGCTCATATATAAGAATTTCTTGGTTAGTGAAATGCAATCTCTACATTTCACTAACCAAGAAGTCTATGGTTTTTCATTCTTTAACATTGGACTAAGTTCTATTGGAAGAGCATCTTTTGGCACTTGTGCAAGCTCTAAAATATTCTCTTCCCTGTAGTTTGCCATATGAATGCAGAAAGCATACCGTTTGGGATTCAGATAATCCCTAAGTACCCATCCTCCTAATTGATGTTTACTCATCATACTCATGATGTAACACCAACTAAGAGTTTGGTACCCTAATAGGTTAGATATATCTTTATCTCCTATAAACCCTAAAGAGATGAGTCATAACTCTACTCCCAGTCTAACTAATGTCAATAACTAGATCATCTCATCTAGTCAAAGACCATCACTAGAGTAACTTTATTACTCCTCTCTAGAGTCTCCATGTGAGACTCAATCTAACCATCATAATTAACTAATCTCCCTCTTGTCTTTGATAGAAGAGTGCCAATTCTATCTAGACAACCAAAAAGAGAAAGTAAAACTCTCTCCTCTAAGTAAAAGAGCTCTGTAATCTCCTCTAAGGAAAAGAGCTCTGGTAGTGGAATCTATTCCACTTTCCCTTTCCCTTTGAAAGAGATTCTGTTGAATCCGTTTGCTCTACTCATCCATAATTGAGAACATGTATATAAGATCTCCATATTTTACCTTCCAAAATAGCGGAGAATTATACTCCCATGTGAAGGAGAATTACATTGAAAAATAGAACAAATGTATTCCGTCAAAAATATAGATTAACAGATGTTTTCTAAACACCTCTCATGTCTAAAGGAAAACATGCTATATTCTTCTCCTATGAAGAAATCATGTTTTCCTTTCCTTCTTTCTCTCTCAAAGTATAGAAGCTAAAGTGAGACCTCTGAGCTAAAATGACATCTCTGATCTCTGAATTCATTTAGTCCTCTCTTCCATAACTAATGCATAATCCTCATTATACATATTCCTATGAAGATGGAGAATAGATCTCCCCTAACTAATGAAGGTATATATAGTTAAGAGTGGAGGAAAAAAATTCCTTATAATGATCAAGGTCCTCTGCTAAAATGGTGAGTAATGATATGACATGATATCGTAAACACATGTGTATCCATACTAAAGAATTATCTCTATCAAGGATCCTCTATGCATGGATTTATACGATCCAATCAAAATCATGGAATTATCTTTCCTAAAAACATAAAAATGAGTATGTGATATCCATGGTGATAAAATCACCATTCACATTCTCTACTGGAAGAATAAATCTTCCCTAAACTATGAGGGATAATTCCCAATCCTCAGGAGATGTCTACTAAGAGCTCTCCTCTGATCTAGTGAGACATGAGGCCATGAATGATGAGTCCTTTTCTCCCTAGCGATAGAAGAAGAGTGCTCAAGGGGAATTCATTTCCACCATCCCATAGCAGTGGAACCTTGTTCCAATTCATAGTGTCATAACTACACTAAACTGAATATATATTCCACATATATGTGACGGAATATATAAGTGGACTCTAATGAATCCCATATCCTCGAATCTATCCCATGTCCTCGAACTAGTTAGTGGACTCAAATGAATCCCATGTCCTCAAACTAGTTAGTTTGGTTCTACACAATGTGTGACAATGGATATCCCTTTCTATTCCAAACAAACTTGTTCCTAGGTACGAAGACTATGTCTAATACCACTTTTAACATCGCAAGGTAATCTTTTGTTTGCACTTTCTCTCGCGAATAGCCGACCATCAATCCATACACACATAGTGATTGGATGTTGGTTCTCCTTTTTTAACATCGCAAGGTAATCTTTTGTTTGCACTTGCTCTCTCGAATAGCCGACCATCAATCCATACACACACAATGATTCGATGTTGGTTCTCCACCCTGCTGCCAAGCCAAGCCTTGAAAAAGACTCTCTCCTCAATACTCTTAATCTGAGTATATTAGTACTCTAAGGGGAGAGACTCCTCTCTCTCCTCTTCTACCAAATGGGCATAATGCCCTCAGTGATGCCATGTGGCATCTATGCTATCTCACCTAAGAGGGTATGCATCCATGACATGACCATGGAATAACCTAGCTATCAACAATAACCACATTTGCTCACATGATACCATCATTTTTTATTCTAACATATCTCCTGCTTCCAAACAAATGCTACTGTTGATCGAGGCTGAACGTCAAGATCATCGTTGTGATTGCAATAGAAACAAGGCTATCAACATCTCTGAGATTGCAGATGACATGTGGAAAGAATTCAAAAAGCACTTCAAAATCTTGAGGAAGCTTAATAGTTGATGGGATCTTCAATGGAATGTCAAATATATCAAGTACATATTTTCTTGAATATGCGCTTACCCGAGTAACATTAAACACTCTTATATTTAGTGGCTTATAATACTTATGGCTTATGGTGTGGAAATAGAGCCAAAAATGTGGAATTACAACTGGTTTACGTACAACATGTGACAAGGTGGAGAATTTATCTCATCTTTTCATATATTGTAAAAGGACTACCAAATTTTGGAATTTTCTAAGAGCTTATGGCTAGAATAAGCTTACAAAGAGACACTTCTTGGATCATGCAACAGAATGGATATTGCTCTTTGGAATCTGTGGAGACGTCATATGGTTTGGTATATCTGGAATAAGAGGAACCAACACCCCTTTGGTATATCTATGGAGACGTCATATGCAATTTTTTTGGAAGAAAATCAAACTTCTAGGTCTTAATAGACTTTTCAAAAGTAACAAAATTATAAATCATTTATGTGTTTAACTCTTTTTATTGATACGCCATTTTAATCTTTTTTTTTTTTTAATAAAGGAAGTTCGGCCTTAGCCTAATCTCCCGGACTTTAATTGTAATAAAGAGAAAAAGTTACAAGTGAATGGGACTAGTGCCCATGGGACCCTCCAAATCCCACAATGCAGGGGAGGAGTGTGGTACAGGGCATTACAAATGAGGCGGATAACATTACCATCACCCTCATGTGGGACCCATTTGGGTTTCAACTTGTTGTTTTCGAGGAGATAAATACAGTGATGTCTAAACGGTGGTGATCTCTTGACTCGGGAGATTCTTTTACCAAGGAGAAACAAGGATTTCTCGATCGACCATTCCTTAGGAGTTTGGCCAAAATTGACGGCACAGCGCTCTCTCCAAGGGAAGAGTACTCAAGGAATAAAAAAACCCTTCTTTTTATATAGTCTTTGAGGATCTCAGGATTATATATATATATATATATATATATATATATATATATATATATATATATATATATATATATATATATATATAGAGAGAGAGAGAGAAAAAGAGATTCGGTTTTGACGTGACCTTTCCAGATCCTCATTTGAGAGCTTAATTATAAGTCGCCTCCTTGCTCATGCAAAGCATCTTATTGTGTGGATCTATGCACAAGGTTTACGAGAGACGGACCATTTTCCCTATCTTTTCTGTGTCGTTCTATATATATATATATATATATATATATATATATATATATATATATATATATATATATATATATATATATATATATATATACTTGCGCACACACGCACTCATTTCAAAACCAAACCTCTCTCTATAGAAAGACTATAGAGAAAGAGAATAAATATATATATATATATATAGAAAAAGAGGGAGAGGAAAGACAAAAAAAAAGAGAAAGAGATTTGGTTTTGAAATACTTTTTTTTATAAAAGGAAGTGCGGCGTTGGCCTATTCTCCCGGACTGTTTTGAAATACTTCTTCAGATCCTCATTTGATAGCTTAATAATAATTTATTAAGTCCAACTAAGCAAAGATCAAAGTCGCCTTCTTGCTCATTCAAAGCATCCTTATTGTGTGGATTTAGGAACATGGTTTACGAGAGATCAGTTGGTCTTCCCGGCTGGAAGGACATTGGGATCCTCATGCTTTTGTTCTCCCCCCACCCGGTGTCCCCTAAAGGCTCTAGCCTCGTGTGTTCCTTATGGAAGACATGGAACAAAGCCAAACAATTCACCAGAGTTAGTGATGAGTGGAAGTGGGCTGCTGGGATAAGATAAAATGACACTATCTGGTTCCCGATCAGCGGCTTAAGGGAGGTGGAGACTTGGAACCTCCAAATGGCTAAGCGACTATGGAATAAGGGGTACAAACAGTGGAAACAGCTCTGGAAACAAGAGACCGGCCAGTGGATTAGGTTTGAAGACTTAGACCCAAGACATAGAATCTCTCTCGAAGAATGGACTCTTCTTCAAAACAAGTGTTCAGTGTGGGAC
This sequence comes from Ceratopteris richardii, assembly GCA_020310875.1. Classification (NCBI taxonomy): domain Eukaryota; kingdom Viridiplantae; phylum Streptophyta; class Polypodiopsida; order Polypodiales; family Pteridaceae; genus Ceratopteris; species Ceratopteris richardii. Next base: position 66,042,739 of record CM035413.1, on the reverse strand, counting down.
CACTCAACTACCCGCCCTCTCTACGAACAAGATCTTCCTTGCCTAGAGCGCCTCAAATGGAGCAATGGTAAGAAACTATCCAGAATTCCCAACTTCAAAGAAAACTTAGATGTTCATCACACTCTTAACAAGGTGTGGTGCCTTTCTTGGAACAAACTTCGATGGGAACTCAAGTTCATGTTGATTTGGCACCCCCTTATTGAGATCAAGAAATCCGTTCTCATGTGGAAAATCTTGCATAAAGGTATCTGGTACAACGCAAGGGCCAACAAAATTTGTGGTGTGCCTCCATGGTGCAAGCGGTGCCATCGATGCATCGAAGATCTGGTTCACCTCTTCTTTGATTGCCCCAAGTCCCGTGTTATCTGGCATCACGTGACACGGATTCTACGTCTCTCGAACCAAATCAATTGGCAACAGACACTGTTGGGTGAGGCGGTTGGCTGCTCTTCTAGGCTGTGGAATGCCATCAGAGGCGAGAATCTTTGGAAAAATTGGAGGGAGTGATGTGCTGTCAACTTTGGCCAAACCCCAAAGGAATGATCTATTGAGAAATCCTTGTTTCTTCTAGGTAAAAGAATCTCCCGAGACAAGAGATCTCCTCCATTTAGGAACCACTGTATCTATCTCCTCGTAGATAACAAGTTGAAACCCAAATGGGTCCCCCATGAAAGTGATGATAGTTTTGTACGCCTCATTTGTAAACCCTCTAACTTACGAAACTCGTCCCCTGCTTTGTGGGATTTGGGGGATCCCATGGGCACTAGTCTCATTCACCTGTAACTTTCCTTCATTATTTTAATTAAAGTCAAGAGATTAGGCCATGGTCGAACTTCCTTTGAAGAAAAAACAAACCATTTTGTATACTTCTATCTCTTTATATATATACACACGCAATTCCAAACCAAATCTCTAGAGAAAGAAGATTTGTGTGTATATACACACGCATTTCAAAGTCGCGCAAAGATCAAAGCCGCTTTATTGTGCGGATTTGTGCACATGGGTTACGGGAGACCGAGGTTTTCTCTACTTTTTCTCTCTCTTTATATATGTACACAGGCGCGCGCGCGCACACACACACACACACATATATATATATATAGAGCAAAACAGAGTATATATATATATATATATATATATATATATATATATACACTGTCTTGCTCGTTGTAATGACATTTATCACCATATCATATACAATATTTTAGAGCATATAATAGATCGATATATGACATGCGCAAGAGGATATGTATATCTCATGTGCCACATTCCTCTCCCATTTATGTTTTATTTTTATGTTCAAATGTCGCTTGTATATTCATATATTCAAATTTTGCAAAACTCACTATCACTTTTTTTTTTAAAATAAAAAGAAGTTCGGCCTTAGCCTAATCTCCCGGACTTTAATTAAAATAAAGAAGAAAGGTTACAAGTGGATGGGACTAGTGCCCATGGGACCCCCCAAATCCCACAATGCAGGGGAGGAATATGGTAGCCTAGAGGGCATTACAAATGAGGTGGATAAATTCATCAGCACCCTCATGTGGGACCCATTTGGGTTTCAACTTGTTGTTTTCGAGGAGATAAATACAGTGATGTCTAAATGGCAGAGATCTCTTATCTCGGGAGATTCTTTTACCTAGAAGAAACAAGGATTTCTCGATCGACCATTCCTTAGGAGTTTGGCAAAAATTGACAGCACATCGCTCCCTCCAAATCTTCCAGAGAGTCTTGCCCCTGATGGCATTCCGTAGCCTCGATAAGCATCCGACCGCCTCACCCAATATCACCTGTTGCCAATTGATTTGGTTCGAGAGTCTCAATACTCGGGTTACGTGATGCCAGATAACACGAGACTTGGGGCAATCGAAGAACAGGTGAACTAAATCTTTGATGCATCGATGACAACGCTTGCACCATGGCGGCACACCAAAGATTTTGTTAGCCCTTGCATTGGACCAGATACCTTTATGCAAGATCTACCACATGAGAACATACATTTTGACCTCAATTAGGGGGTGCCAAAAGGACATGAATTTTAGTTCCCACCGTAGTTTGGTCCAAGAAAGGCACCATCTCTTGTTAAGAGTGTGGTGAACATCTAAGTTCTCTTTGAAGTTGGGAGTTCTGGATAGCTTCTTACCATTGCTCCATTTGAGGCCCTCCAGGCAAGGAAGATCCTGACCGCAAGGAAGGTGGGTAGTTGAGCGGTCCCATGCTAAACACCTGCTTTGAAGAAGAGTCCACTCCTCAAGGGTAATTCTAAGTCTCGAATCCAATTCTTTGAACCTAATCCACTTGCTGGTCTCTTGTTTCTAGAGTTGTTTCCACTCTTTGAACCCCTTGTTCCGTAATCGCTTTGCAGTTTGGAGGTTCCAAGACTCCACCCCCCTAATGCTACAGATCGGGAACCAGATAGAGTCATTTTGTCTTATCCCAGCCGCCCAGTTCCACTCATCACTGATTCTTATGAACTGTTTGGCCTTGTTCCAATTCTTCCATAAAGAACACACAAGGCTAGAGTCTTTAGGGGACACCGGGTGGGGGAAGAACAAAAGCGTGAGAATCCCTGTGTCCTTCCAACCCGGAAGGCCAGCTAAGGTAAGGTCTTCTGTGTTTCTGAAGATCAATTTATCCCAAGAGGACTCCCTATTGCTCCAAGCCTTGATAAGCCACTTCGCCGCTAGCTTGTCAGCCAACCCAACGATATCTAAAATTCCCAAACCCCCTGAGTCTTTAGGGCTAATGTGAGTTTCCCATTTGATTTTGGGAATCCCCCTCCTATTGGGGTCCCCAGTCCAAAGGAAGTTTCTGCAGTTTCTTTCCACTTTGGCCCAGTCTTTCTCCTTAGGTCTCCAACGTGAGATAAAGTGAATAATTGTAGACAACATAAATGTGTTAACAACCATAACACGCCCTGCCAAATTGACTTGCATACCTTTCCAATGATTCAGCTTGCTATCCAGCTTGGATAGCACCCAGTTCCAACGTTGGTCCATTGAGATGTCAAATCCCATCGGAATGCCAAGGAGACGGAAGACTTGACCTACTTCCCAATTGTTGGTGGAAACTCACTATCACTTGTTTCGTGAACATCATCATGCCTTCAATTTAGAAACATTTCTTTGCCTTCATGTAGATGGGCTATAAATAAATACAGAAAAACTGACCATCTATCCGAACCATAGATGACTATTGATCTTGTATATTGAGTTAGTCCTAGACCGATGGGAAATATTTAAGAGAAAATAATAGAGGAAAATATTTTGAAAAAAATTGGAATTTTATAGTTTAATACCTCCAAGATATCGTAGCAACCATAAATTACTAAAATTTCACGTACATATACACACATACATCTACCGATCCTTTGGTTGAATAACCTACTTCAGGAATATGATGGAATTAATCAGGGTTTGGGTTTAGCATTCATCCAAAATCCCCGTATGGAAAATTTGCTAGATCATAAACAATTCCTTCCTCTCAAATAGAGGGCGCCAAAAGGCTTGAAATTTTAATTCTTGTCTAACGGAGGACCAATGGGTGCACCATTTTTTGTTTAATCCCCAGTAGAAGTGAATTTTTCCATAGAATTTAGAGATGTCTTTGAAGCACTTACCATTCTCCTAGAGGACACCCATTACAAGATAATGAGGGCCAAATCAATTCCCCTTAAAAGCAATGAAAGCATTGCTTATGTAACGCTCCCTAAATGGAGCATCGCATAAGGGACACTCATAAAAAAGAAAAAGATAGGCTATCATGTAAGCAACACAAAGAATCATTTATGCAATGTTAAATTGAAGCATCACAAAATAGCGATGCTTTGTGCGACAGAGGCAAAGTGTGTGCAATGCAGAAGTGTCACATTAGCGAAGCTCCTTGATAGATTAAGAGAAATGGATTTCTTTTAGCACATTTGTGTTGGCAGCGTTTGAGCGGATTGAAGTATCTTAAGCAGGCAGACGCACACATTTATGCATAGAGAGATAGAATGAGAGAGAGAGAGAGAAAGAAAGAGGTAATGCATATACATGTATATTCACACACATAAACACATCACACACACACATGCATGCAGACACATTCATACATACATTGAGGCATCCACACATAGATGTATATATCATACACATGCACATAGATACATACACATCACACACATACACACCCACACACACACACACACACACACACACACATATATATATATATATATATATATATATATATATATATATATATATATATATATATATATATATATATATATATATATATATATGTATATGTATATACACACACACATATACATACATACACATCACACACATACCTAGACACACATGCATGCATACACACACATGCAATGATATACATACAGTCACATACACACACACATACATACGTACATACATACATTCATACGTACATATACACACGCATATATCACACACACATTCATACATACACATGCATCCATTCACTCACACATGCATATGTGCATACAAACATGCATATGTGCATACAAACATGCATACATATATACAGGCATAAATGCATACACACATGCATATATCACAAACACATCACACACACATGCATACACATGCACATACATGCATACATATCACACACACATGCATACATACTGTCATGTACATGCATGCATACACACATGCATATATTATCCACACATTCACATACATATATACACATCACATACACAAATGCAAACATACACAAGCATACATACTCACATGCATGCATACATAGACATCGAGGCTTCTAAATCAGTGCTTTGCTTGTCGTAAGGTGAGTCACCTTACAAAGGCTTTCCCCTCTAGGACTAGACATCATACTACACCACAGATTGTGCCATAGGGCTAGTGGCCACCACATTTGGCATCTCACGCTCCCCCACCACCCTTGGCTCTCACAAGCTCTACACCCCAAGTAGATGATAGACCTACTCACCCTACTGAGGCCTCAACTATAGAGCACAACCCCTCAAACCCTAGAATGTGTTGGTGACAACCTCCATGTCAATAGCATTTTGGATGACAATATTGCTCGAGGGCCCATGAGATTTTTGTTCGCACCTCAATCTAGCCTTATACACTTCAAGAGGATTGTCCGATGGATGTGGGTGCCACAGTGGAGCAAGAACCACTATGGAGCATTCCCATGTCTTTTGGAACCCCTTCAAGATCTTCATCTTTGACCCCTGCTACGCTAATTTCCTCCCCTTAGCCCTCCTCCACAAGACCCACCGAACACTTGGTATTTCTATGCCAAGGCCTCAATGATCCCTTCATAATGAAGTTTTTGTGAGTTGAGCAGTATAGGAGGGGCAATCTCCATCGTGACCTCCTTTTTTGTTAGACACGTCGCAATTGATGGGTATTCCAGTGAGGTTGGTGAGCTTTGACTATCACTTGTGGGGTGGGAGTTTTGGTTATAAGTTCATGCGCTTCTTTGGGAGTCACAAGGATTTCACTAGGACACCTGTAAGGGTCCATGCAATGGCCCTTCCTTCCCACAACCAGCCTGCCTTAGAGTCGACTATTGCATTTTCTTTCCCTCTATGCAGCGCTACATAATCAGACTCCTTGCTCGGGGAGGCATTGTGTTTATCTCGGGTGTAGGTCATTAACTTCTCTCAAAATCTTGGGGATCTTGACCTCACGTACCTCCTCCTTAGAGCTTGCAACACTACCCGAGCTCTTGTTCATTCCACGCACAATGGAGAGTCACGGTATTTTGATTGCATATACTCGAACTCCTCCCAAGTACAAGTATATACATAAAGACGAGCTTGGCCTAGAGAAGGCATAGGAAGCTAGTGGGTTTACCTAGCTTAGCCTCTAGAGGGTTTTACGAGAGTAGTTGGCTGCTTATCAGTGTATTTTGGACTCACATTACTCCTCGTCCATTCCAACCTCAAAGATGGCTCACTTTTTTGTTATAGGAGCAACATGATTTGCCTTGTCCCTAAAAGAAGTTGGGGAAGCTTGGAGAGGCTTGGAAAGTTGAGTTGTCAAGTGGTGAAGTTGGTCCACCAAACTAAGATAGGACTAGCCCTAACTCTTTGGATATTTACAATAGACCTTATAAGCTTGTGGTTAGTGCAATAAAACCCAATATGTACTTTGTAACATCAACAAGAACAAGCTGATGCAAAATAGATAACTTGCACCTTGACTCCCTCACAAAACCTTCTAAAAAGGATAAAAGTTGTGACTTCAAACACTAAGAACAGGCAACAGAATAACAATTGGAAAAATTCCTCTTAAGGGAGTGTCCTAAATAGGTTTGGCTTGCTATAATGCATAAAATCACTAATTTATAACAAATATAGGAGTAATAACCTTAACACTAAACTGGTGTCATCCCAATTTTTCAGGGATTTGAAAAGAATGACCCCAAGACTCAAGACTGGAATTTCTCTATGCGTAATGAACCACATGACTTGAAATTTTGTACATATAAACTAGATAGTTATAAATTTCCAATGAGGGCTTTAAGACTTTATTTAGAGCTTTGTAAAGAGAGGAGCAATCTATCCAAATTAACTGATTCTAAGGAAGAAGGAGCAGAGAACAGAAATAGCACCAAGCAATGATCAAAGAGTACATGTATTGCTTCAAACTAGAAATCTAATTAATGTATAAATGTTTTGGAGTATTTATATAGACTTATGAGGATATGACAACATCTTTCTCCATGGATTTGAGTTTGAAATCAGGCAGGTTTGGTAGCTTAGATTGATTGGAATTATTTCCTAGAATCCAGGAAAAGAGAAAGTTGAAGTCGTATCTACCTCTTGAGTGAATGATTGAGAATCAATCCCAACCATTTCTAACTCGTGGCTTTTAGTCCTTTTAATTTTCCCTTTCAGAAAGCTAAATGCTTTGCAACTTACATAAGAAAGTGATCATATGTGATTAATTACTCACTACAATAAATGAATGCAATTAAAACTCTTCAAAGTATATGTGGCATCATTCAAATTATGTATTTGATGTAGAACATATCCTCCTCAAGCATAATGCAAGATTGTTTTTCCAACAGCTCCCCCTCAAGCTCAAATATGCTTGATTCTCCATTCTCTGATATGTTGAATACTTGCCATAGCTTTGAATCTACAAAGCTCAATCCATCAAGTGCCTTTGTCATCATGTTTGCTATTTTCTGCTCCGTAGGAACAAATGAGATGTCAATGTCCTTTGCCATAAGCTTTTCTCTTAGAAAGTGTTAATGGACTTCTATGTGCTTTGTCCTTGCATGAAAAATGAAATTCACAACTAGATGCATGGAACTTAAATAATCTCAAAGTAAGTGAGGTTTGGAACTTACAAGGTCTAAATCTGAGTACAACTCCTTGAGCCATATTGCTTCTTAAGTTGCAATAGTTAGACCTCTATATTTTGCTTCAATTGAACATAAAGAAACTCTTGGTTGTTTCTTAGAACTCTATGACATAATTTTTGAACCTCCAAATGCTTAGTATCCAGACATACTTCTTCTATCATCCGTTGCTCCTACCCAATCTGCATTTGAATAGATTTTGATATTCAAATCTGAAGAGTAAAGATAATGGATACCTTCATTAAGTGTCCCTTTGATGCACTTGAGTACTTTCTTTGCAGCATCTATGTGTGGCCTTCTAGGTGAGTGCTTGAACTTACTAAGCACTTCCACACTATATGATATATCTAGTCTTTTGTGAGTAGCATATATCAAGCTACCAACTAAGCTTTGATACTCTTTAGGATCATCAATCTCCTCACCTTCATAAACACTTAGTTTATGGTTCAATTCCAAATGTGTACCTACAAGCTTTATGCTATCTATTCCGAACTTGAGAAGTAGGTCTTCAATGTGTCTTCTCTGAGTAAGATACATTCCTTCATCTCTTTAAATCACTTGCATACCTAGGAAATATATGAGCTGACCTATGTCAATGATTTTGAACTCCTCTTGCATGTGTCTCTTGATCCCTTTGAACGCAAGCCATATCAACACCTATCACAATAATATCATCTACATATACACGTAGATAGATAACCTCATTGTGATGCCTTTTGATGAATAGAGAAGGATTTGAGTTGCTAGTTTTGAAGCCTTGATCTTGAAGGTATGTAACCAACTTGTAATTCCAAGCTCTAGGACCTTGTTTTAATCCTTTCAATGCTTTCTTAAGTCTAGAAACATAAGATGTAAGATGAGGGTGAAAACCTGGTGGTTATGACATGTATACCTCTTCACTTATCCAACCATTTAGGTATGCATTTTCACATCAAGTTGGAAGAGTCTCCAATTTCTTGCATCAATTACACTTGTCAAGGTTTCCATCCTAAGGGATTGAGGTACACAGGCATATATGTCACACTAGGCAGCTTGGCTAGCTACCTTCACTCAGACTAAAATCTCGATTGCAGTGCAGGGCATTACCTTGGATGGAACCTTTTTCTTTGAGATTGGTGAGAAAGTTTGATTAATTAGTTGTTCACAAAAATTTGTGCTTGTCGCGGAGTGCAACTTTTAGCGGATTTAGGTGGTTCACACTCATGGCAACAACGAGCACATCGATCTTGATCCAAGGGACACTTGGGCCAACTCCTCTTGGCACCTTTCAACTTGGGAGGCTCATCGATTAGCTCAACTTCAATAGGACCTAGGGAGTGGCAGTGGTGTGATCCTTCCTCACCTCTAGAAACCTGAAATATTTTGCTCTTTCAATATTCTACACAAGTAGGGTGGCGGATCATTCAGTTGCATCATCCGACCATCAATGCTACAACGAAGTCTTGGTAGTTTGGTGGGTGGATAATACAATTATTTGGATGAGGTAGACAATATGATTCTTTGGATTTTGAATAGGAGGATTAGCCCCACTTAACCTCTTTGCACTCACCCATGGAGTGGTGTGGATGATCGTTACTCAGAGATTATCAAAAACCTTACCATGTGGTTTATTTGGAGATCTAGATACCAATGCATGTTTGAGTGATATGTGATCCCCCTAGTTTAGACTATTCATGACTTATGGCTAGAGTTGATCCACAACTTGCGGGGCTAGTTTGATTTCTGCCAAGATGATTCTGATGGCATGTCTCAATGATGGCTTGCCTTTCTTCAGCTTTGGAAGAAAGGCACCTTCTTTACCTTCCATGGTAATATGATCCAGTGGAGCTATCAACCACCTGCTTGGCTCTTCCCCCCCCCCCCCCCCCCACAAACAGTTAATCTCAAAGGAGTTAGTCTCATTCCATTTTGGATGGATCTATGGGGTGAGCTTCCCAGATTACCCCCTTGTATTCGCATCATGATTCCAAATTGGTATTGTAGCCCTTTGGGTGGTCTTTATTAACTAATGGAAGGATCTTTTTCTGGAGAAAAAAGGATTCATGAAAGAAAGATTGGTCCTAGAAGCTATCGTTGATATTTGGAAAATATCTTGATTATGTTAAGGAGTCATTGCAAGACTTTTTTATTCAAGTGGGACGTTATTATGCAATCCCTTAAAGACCTAGGATTTGGTTTGAAATTTGTAAAAATGGTTTCCACTCTTCTTGGAAATGGTTCTACTAGGATAAACATCAATGACCAACTATCACGGATATAACTCTCAAGGGCTCTATGTAGCAGGATTTTCCTCTTGCCCCATTGCTTTTTATTGTTGTGGAAAACATTATCGGGTGCTTGGTAAACAATAAATTGGATTTAGGCCACATCTAGGGTCTCATTAACCCATTTTGGCAAAATCTCCGTGTTCTAGAACTCCATTGACATCGTTTACATTGCTTCAAGGTATAGGATTAAGTATTCCAAGACAACCTTTAAGGCACATTCTCAACCTCCTCTAGTTTTTCTTCTTAATCAAGGTTGCAAGGAGCTTTCCTCTTGTCAAACCCTAATTGGGATCTTGTTGAGTTTTGAGGTCTCCTTGAATGATTGATGGAAGTAAGTTCTTGCTAATTTTGAAAATGAACTCCAATATTTGAAAGGCATGCAACTTAACATGGAAGGGAAATTGATAATAATGAATACATTCCTTATTTATGATATTATCTACTTTTTGGAATATTGGATATTGATCAAATAATTAGCTACAAAAACTTGATAGAGCTTGTCGAAACCTCCTTTGGAATGTTGATCCTATTAGCAAAGGGGTGTCTTTAAGTTCTAGTGGGAAAGTTGTGCCTCCCCCAAAGATATGTCCGGCTTGGGTATTTTGGATGTGGAGGCCATGGCTAACAAGCCTCTAGCAAAATTTCATTTGATCTCGTCTATATTTTCCTAACATGCATAAAAAATTATTACGAATCCTAAGCACTAGAGGCTTACATATGTTTTTGAGTCTATATAGCTCACACTTTTTACTAACATTCCCTAACCCCAGTAATTAAGCTAACATAAATTAGAAGGTTTATGTTAACATTTTTGCCATAGGCACATCAAAGACATGACCAGTACATCATCTAGAAGACCAAGAAAAGAGTTGATACTGGAGATATCTGGAGCCCACAGTCAGATAATCCTAGAAGGAGGTGGATGAACAACTTAACAGAGAGGATTATAAAGTAATCCTCAATGATGGCTTTTGGGGTGAGTGGTTATCCCATCATACTGAGTTCAATTTACAACATTGGTATGAGAGCTTAGTGGAGGAACTTATGCAACATGGAGTTAGATAGACTCAATCGTGGTCATATGGAAAGTTTTTCACCATGGATGAATCTAAAAATAGCCATGAATGAAGGTACCATAGCCTTTAGCACCAATGGAGGTTGGGTAGGTCTGAAATGGGTCCACATGTTAGCATTTGAGGCTAGTGAAGATCATTATCCTCAATGATCAATCCTTCATCTCCCCTTGAACTATTTTCCTCACCTTCGCACAGTCTCTTGAACCTTCTTGTTCTCAATCATGGTCACTTGAACCCTTGCTCTCGACCTTGGTGTCTTTAACCTTGCCCTCCTGCTCCTTTCCCACTTGCAAATGGATTTTCCTTGTTCACAACTTTGGTTTCTTGATCCTTTGATCTCAACCTTAGTATCTTGAGCCTGCTTCTCATGCATGCTATGTATCTTGGATCTTTAATCTATACCTTCCATTTGTAAGTTCATTTTTCAGAGCTTTTCAATGATTTCTTACATGAAAAAATCCGACCTATGGATTTGGAGATATACTATACTCTTTTTTGGGCTCATTTCTAAAGCATTGTGTGCATCTTCCATCCTGCCTAAGCCTACTTCCTAGGCTCTGATACTGATTGTGGGAATTGAACTCATGCTCTACCAGATAGGAGTATGATGGGCTAACCACTTGCCACAAAAGCCATAGTTAAGGATTACTTATTAATCATCCCTATTAGAATGTGGCTCAACCATCTCTTGCCTGTCATTGCTTGAGTCTAACAAAGATGGAGCATGATGAAGTCCTTTTACACTAGACAAAGGACCAAAAAGCATTATCCATTTTGTAGTAAAGTCCTCATAGTTCATGATGCTCCACATGCCAAAGATGAAGACCAGCACATAGACTACCCAAAGTGATGGGACTACTCACCGAAAATCAATAGAAATCTTGACAAGGATGACAAGATCTATGATGTGAGAGTGTTACACAACTATGGCGAGATCCCAAAAAATATTTAGAGTTCTTTTGAGTTTCTCATTTTTTTAATTTGGATACTCCTTGTGTTTCTTGATATACCATTCTAAAACTCCCATCAAAGTTTGTAGCAAGAAAGTTTTTTGTATAGTTGAGGCTTTGATGGCATTTCATTGTACTAAAGGAAAGACTCTTTCCTCACAAAAGCATTCAACAAATAGGAATTTTGGGACTTCTTTCTTTATATTTTTAGAAGAAAAATAAAAACGCAATGGACTTTGGAGAATCCGATGAAAAGGCAAAAACATCCATTGTAAAAGGAACCTTTTAAGTGAATGTAAAGTGAGATGTCTTCTTGAAAAACTCGTATTTGCACTTTTCCATGCTTTTTGAGTGAACACATTTCTTGATTTTGGGTGTGTGACACTAGCTTTAAAGTTTTGAAAGTATTATCTACCTTGGTTGCATGTTTTTGAAGTGTTCTTACTAGATTTAGCACTTGTTTAGGTGATTAGAAGTGATATAAGGAAGATTTCCCATGGGTTTTGGGAGACTTTTAGAAGGCCATATACCTAGTATTTTTATATTTACTCATATAATTACAAGTTGTAATGCATGCCAAGATCTTTGAAACAAGTTGAAGGCTACATCAAAAAAACCTATAAAGAGGGATATATGGTCCTTTTCATGATCCAACTTGCATCAACAAGATTTGTGATACGATTACTACGCTTATTGACATATTTGGAGCCATTTGACTTGGATATATCATGATTGCATCATAGACAAGTGTTTGTGGATTTTGAAAGGATTGTGATTGTGATCTCATCGCCATCCACTTGACAATTGCAACTACTTGTGGACTTGTGGAGCTATATCACATGTGAATCATCCTAGAGGCTTGTACTACTTGATACCATTCCATATAGTTTTCTTATGCCACTACCTACAACTAGGTTGAAGGCTACTCTTCCTAGATAGATGATTTAGAAGTGTATGAGCATGTCCTATGTTATGACCTAACACACACATACATGACATTTGATATTTGAGTTTGTCAATATGTCTCAAAATCTTTATCATTGGATAGCTATTAAAAGTATATAGGATCTTAAAGAATATGTGGATTTCTATTAAGGATACCTAATTCATTTTTGAGCATACCTTCACCTTCAGCTATAGAACCTCGCCATATCATGAGATGTGCAACCTCATGCTTCTAGTCTTGCTCACTAATATTGATACTATGAATGGAAGTGGAAGTATCATCATTATCATTCTCATTAGATGGCATTCCACGACAATGGAGTAGTTTCTCTATATGAAAAGTCATGTAAGTTGCCCTTTATGGTCACTCCATGTTGTAGGTATCGAGAATTCCTACCCTTGTCTTGTGTGAAGAATGTGATTTCCTTAAGAATGGATATCCTAAGAGAATTTCATAATTACCAGCTTTCTCAAATTGGAACATTACTAAAGTGTTATCAACATTTACACCCTGTGGTGAGACGAATGGCCTCTACAAGACCAATTGGTCTTGCCACATGTTTTTCTACCAATTGCAATTGCATATTAGTTGATCATAAATCCAGTTTCCCCATTTTTGTCATAGCTTTGTTGTCGCTATAATTACATCCACTCTATAATCAATTTTATATTTTGTGCTTGCACACTTTTATTCAATTAGACTATTCTATTTCACTCATTCCCTTTGATAAAGTCTCTGAGTCTTTCAACAATACTTGGAATAATACTTGAAGTAAAAGCCCCATTAATGTGTTTCTCTTCCATTTGTAGTAAGGATCTTGCCCTTTATGATATTTTTCCATAGGAGTATCTTGAGGATTCCTATAAGATCTTGTATTCTTTTGGGTATGTTTTTGGGTATGTAGCATGATTGTAATTTCACACTCTCACCTTTTTGTCAATATTTGGGCTCAAATATTGTGGAAAAAAGCCAAAACTCTACGTGATATGGGACTTGAAATCCATCTTTTTGGATGCATGGTGGGGAATTCCCTCTTCTTCTAGTCAAGGCTCTCAAAAGTGAAGTTCTAGGAAAGTGGTTCATGGTGAAGCATGTCATACCATCTCTTTATTTGAACTATTTTTTAGAACCTTTTCTTTATAGGTCTCTCGATTTCTAAATAGGGAATAACCTTTTCATACACCACATTTTAGTTCTAAGACTATGTTGACATTTCTTCGAAATGCATAATGATGGGTTCACGTGTGTTGGGTGGCACCTCTTGTACTATGGTTATTATCGGCTCATGAAATTCGTTTATTGGGATGTGCTTTTGTCCTCTCAACATTTTAAATTGCTTTCCTTAAATATGAGTGTATGGGAAAACTCAAAATTCATTTCCATCATCTTCTCAGCTACTTTGAGTATTTGCTCGCAAATGTCTAGCCTTTTGTTTTACGGGTCCAATCTCACATAAAATTTTCATTATTTTGAAGCAAGGAACCTTATTCAATTTGTTCCTTTAGGCTTGCAATAGTAGCTTGAGATTCAGATCCAACAAAGAATCTACCTTTGATTTGGATTTATGCTCTTCTTACTCCGACTCGTCACTACATTCGAGGGATTATTTATCTCCCTTTGCATTAGCTTTAGCTTGTTTGACTTGGATGTCTGAATCCTCTATTTTATTTTTCATCATTGGAGTACTCTTTTCTCTTTGTTGATTTTGAGAGTGTCTTTTCCCTTGGGCCCTTGAGGAGATCTATGTATTGTTAGCCTTTGGCTTCTCAAAATCCATCATTTGCCTTTAGTCAGCCTGGATGGTCTACATTTAGCTTGAGCTTGTGTGATTATCCTGATGGGTATCTCTTCTTTTCTTTTCCATTTTGAAAGCTCTATGGGTTTAAGTCACCACGTTTTATCTTATCTAGGTATTCCAAGATAGTTCTTATAGATGTATGTTTCTCCACAATCCAAAAAATATGTTGTTTTGTCTATAACTAGTTGAGAAACCATTTGAATGGCATGTTGCCCTACATGAGGTTGTGCAATAATGGTTGTGCTCTCAAGTATTGGGGATGTAATAGATGGGAGAGCACACATTGAGCATCATGAAGCTATTTGTGATTATAGGTTTGATGGAGGTTTTGGTGCAAATGTTTTATGGGCAGGATCCTTTGATGTGGGACTTCATGAGTGTTAAACTTACCACTCACCATTAGGGTAATAAACAAAAGCAAATGGGACATGTAACGATTTCAATTAGTTCTGCTTACTCTAGATTAAACTTTTTAATCATCTCTAAAACTTCTCATGGAGTTTCACTTAAAACATATCATACATGAATATATTAAATTTGGAAGAGAGAGAAAGTTCATGTGAAAATCATGAGAAGCCATATGCCTTAAAGTTTGTGTCAATGAGAACAATGGTGAAGTTTAACTCCACTTCTTTTTAGAGCTATATAATGTGCTTCCAAGATGTGTTGTAATTTTTTATTCTATTATTTGAAATAACTCTTTAGAATAATCTCCTTTGTCCTATCCATGCAGTAATTAACAATTTTCTGGTAAGTTGGGAGTAGGCAACAATGAGAAACTTATTTTAAAGAGATTTGCAACCATTTGAAGTTGAAGCATTACACAACAAAGGAAGAAAACATATTGACATATGAACAAATGGAGTTGGTTATCCAATTGATCCTCAAACTAGAAGGTAACCACCTTTTTGTAAACTTCATGATCTACTTAGATATGTAGGAGATGGTGAATATGGTTACGTGTATATTGCACAAAGATCTCTCACTTGTCAAAAATCTATGTGCAATATGTTATCTATCTACAATATATATTACATTAGAATGATTTACACTCGAAGGAGCTAGAAAAATAATGTGTGCTTTTGACTAAGAACTAAAAAACTAGAGAATAGAGAGTAGGAAATTTGCAATATGCAGTTTCCACAAATGGGCACTCTCAATACGGTTTGAAGTTGACGAGGACACCATATTTTTTATTAAAATATACATACACAAGAGTGTCTAGTGGCCACTTGGCCTTTCACATACACACTAATGGTAAAAATCAGTAACAATTCTTATAATTCGGAGTTTTTTTCAATATGAATCCATTAGTAGTTGAGGAACACGTTTTACATTGAGAATTAATTAGAGGTCTAATTAGAATATTGAGTGGAAGAAAGAAAAATTGTTCTTGGTTTTCTTCTCTTCAAGTTTGGAAACATGTGGAAATAGAATAAAGTTCCTTCAATCAAGTTTTACTAGCCATTTTTAACATAAATATGAATGAATTACTAGTTAATGAATGATTTTATTGAATGTGTTTGTAGTATTTCTTTTGACCTTGAAATATTTTGATGTTCTTGTAATTAGAAGCGATAGCATTTTAAACAAAATTTAGATTTCAAAATTAAGTTCCAAAAAGAAACCAATTGATACATATAAAATCTTAACAATAATCAAGAAACGCATTTTAGTATTACTAAACATTTAAAAGCTCACAATAGTTACACTTTCATTTAATATGTTTTTTATTGTGTCCTTTCGTGCACTCTAAAGTTAGTCTTACTAATGCTTCGTATTGCTCAATTCATTTCAAGCATTAATTTTCTCCTTTTTGTTGCATAAAGTATTTTTCAATGATATTTCATGAGATATTCAAGAAGCTTTAATCTTCAAAATCAAAATATTAAATTTGACGCTAATAGATTGAGAGCTTGATCTCTTTTCGGGTAATGTGATGATAATACTAGGAAAAGAGGTAGCCGTGATATATTTCAAGGTTGGATAGTCTTAGTGGTCTTCTAGGAAAAGTTTTGGGACAGAAGAATAGAGGCAATATTATCACCAAGTGGATCCATTGATGATTATTGAAATAGATACTAGCAAGCAAATTAAAACAAGTCTTCTTATCAAAGATTCAGATGGATGGATTCTCCATGAGAAAAAAGTGCTTTATCATAACCTTCCTAATGCCTATCACTTACATGTTACAAACAAGGACAACTTATCAAGGATTGTCCCCTCTTGAAAACTATCCCTAATTTTAGTGGAACCTCTATTAACAAAGCTCAGCTTGATATAGGCAATACTAAATAGCACCTTTATGGCACCATAGTTAAAAAGACTAATAAAAGAAGAAAGATAATAGCTGGATTAATTCTTATGAAGTCCTTCTTGAAGATGTTGTTAATCCTTTTGAAATTTTGGTTGATGATTCAAGACACGTTAATGACAATGAGGACAATGTGCTTCCAGAAGATGTACAAATGGGACAAGCAGATGATAACCAAGCTCATGACAACATTGAGAATCCTAGTGACTCAAGCTGGACTCAAGTTACTAGTAGGAAAAAAATAATCCTGATGGTATGTGTGCTCAACAAACAAACAATGGTAACATGGACCAAGTGAAACTCAAACTTTTATAAAGGAACTAAATGAACATGATCAAGCTATAATTCAAGAAATGCCCAATTGTAATTTTTTGTAGGAGGATAATCACTTGTCTCAAAATAAGGTTGGTCACTCAATAATTCAAAATGGAAGGAAATCCAAAAGAAAAGATCTTATAAGGGTGTCCATATCTATTTCCAAGCCTTCATAAAAACTCCAAAAAGTAATGGAGTTCTTTTTTGTACCTTCATTTGCGTGTATTTACTCTGTTTTATCATGAACTCATTCAAATTAGTATCTTTCAATTGAAAATAATTAACTAATCTGGTTTGGGTTACATGAATTTGTAAGTGGTTAAGATATCTTTCTCTCCCCTTTGATATTATCTGTCTGCAAGAAATCAAGATCTCTCTGAAGAAGCTTATGTTAAATCTGAATTTCGTGTCTTCTTCTCATAAATGGTAGTGCGCTAGCCATAATCAAGGTAAAGGGGGTACTACCATTGGGATTAACTTGGGTATTGATCATATGCTCAATAGTGTTAAGATCAGCCCCATCGACCAATGGATCTCTGTAATGTTAAGTATGCCCTGCAAGTGTAATGTTGTTAGTATTTATGCTCGTAATAATACCTCTAATAGAACTTTATGCTGGGAAGAGTTGTTCATGCTCAATGGGACCCTTACCATGACTGGTGACTTTAACATGGTCACTCTCCCTCATGATAGGTATGATAAAAAGGGTGAGAGGTGGCATCCTTGCCTAATATATCTCGAGAGCTTTCGTCTTGGCTCGCCCCTTGCTAAAAGAATTAGCCCCATAATGAATAGCATTATCCCTCGTTAGCAAGAAAGCTTTATCACGGGTACATTCATCCCTAATTCTATTATATCCCTTTGGGAAGGGGACTATGCAAAAGATTCTAATCAAGATTTCTTCTTTTTCAGATTTTGATAAAGCTAATGATAGAATTGAGTGGGATTTTGTGCTCTAGTCCTTGCATGATGTTGGGTTTGGTAAGAAATTTATTAAGTGTGTTAGCACTCTCTTTGGGAATTCCACCTCTAGGATCTCCATCAATGGTTATCTTTCCCAACCTTATATGATCTCTATATCTATAAGGCAAGGATGCCCCATTGCCCCCTCTTGTTTTCCATTTCTAGTGATGCTTTGCGCCGGTTGGTCAAGGATGCCATATCTACTCAACTCATTAAAGGCATTATGATTCCTAACTCTTCTTCTATATTAGGATTACAAATGTTTGCTGATGACATTAATATGATTATGCAAGTTAATGATGCTTCTATTGAGCACATCTTGAACTAGTTGGACACGTTTTACTAGTGGTTCTCAAATAAACCACAATAAAACTATTTTTAAAGCTTCTAACAATGCAACTCTAGTTTGCATGATTAATAACAGGTGTATTATTATTAAGCATTGTGAAGTGTTTAGACTCGTTCGAGTGCCTATGGGACTTCAGATTACACTTAACCTAAGATGGGATTGGGTTATGAACAAGTTTAGAGATAAGATTTCTAAATGGTATTCTCATCAAACCACCCTTTCCCATAAATTGTTTGACTAAAATCACTATGTGCTTAACTTATTCTTTGGCATGTTGGTTGCCTTCAAGGAAACATATTTAGCAAGCTATAACCTTGGCTCGTATATTGTTGTGTGGTGGTATCAACAATGAAAGCAAAATCTCAAAAGTGACCTAGAACACGTGTTGCCTTCCCAAAAAGGAGGGAGATTTGGGTATTATTTGTCCTATTAAAATGGCTTATAACTTAGCTGCCAAATGGATTTATGGAGCCATTAAGTCTCGTGATATCTGTGCTAATCTATTGAAAAGAAATATAGATAAATTTTATATAAGTCTCGTGATATCTGTGCTAATCTATTGAAAAGAAATATAGATAAATTTTATATAAAAGGTTATAAGGCCTAGAAATGCCACTCCATTTGGGATGATATCATCTCTCCTTAGATTTTCACTCCTATAGGGTCTCTTCTTAATTGCAAGTACTGGAAAGCTTGGATGGATGTTAAAAAGATCAAGAAACCTAATCATAATCTTGGATCGGCTAGTTATCCCTTTGGAAAAATGGCAATATTAGAAGAGTTGATCGCAACTGCAAAAATGCTGGGTACTTGACTTGGAATAACCCAGCCATCAACAATAACCAGGTTTTCTCAGAAGATTCTATCATTTTTTTACTCTAACATATCTCCTATTCGGAAACAAGTGCTACTGTTGATCAAGGTTGAAACTGCAACATCATCTTCGTGATTGCAATAGAAACAAGGCTATCAACATCTTAAGATTGCACGTGACGTGTGGAAAGAATTCAATAAGCACTTCAAAATTTTAAGGAAGCTTAACAGTAGATGGAATCTTCAATGGAATGTTGCACAATGGAAGTACATATTTGCTTGTAATCCTAATGTCTTGTGTACAAAATGTGGCATTATAGATGGCTTGTGTACAAAATGTGCCACATCTTTTCATATATTGTAAACGGTCTACCAAATTCTGCAATTTTCTCAGACCTTATTCCTAGAATAACAACATTAACTTGGGTTACAAAGATATACTTCTTGGATCATGCAACATAATGCATATTTCTCTTTGGAATAATAGGAACCAACATCTCTTTTTAAATTAATGCCATATGCTTTGGTATATTTGGAATAATAGGAACCAACACCTCTTTTCTATATCTATGGAGACGTCATATGCAACTTTTTGGAAGAAAATCAAACTTCCAGATCTTAATAGACTCTTCAAAAGTAACAATATTATAGATCCTTTATGCCTTTAATTCTTTTTATTGATATGCCATTTTAATTTTTTTGCAACAGAGGAGTACTCAAAGAATAAAAAACCCTTTCTTGCTATTTTGAAGATTATATATATATATATATATATATATATATATATATATATATATATATATATATATATAGAGAGAGAGAGAGAGAGAGAGAGAGAGAGAGAGAGAGAGACAGAGAGAGAGAGAGAGAGAGAGATTTATCTTTGAAATGACCTTCCCCGGTTGATAGCTTATGTCCTTCCCGAGTTTAAGAATAATAAGATCAATTAAGTTCAGTCAAAACATCCTTATTTATTTATGCAGATGGTTAACGAGAGGCCGACCATTTTCTATACTTGTCTCTCTCATTCTCTCTCACTCTCACTCTATCTCTCTATATATATATATAGAGAGAGAGTGAGAGAGAGAGATATATATAGAGAGAGAGTAAGTGACTGAACTTAATTGATCTTATTATTCTTAAACTCGGGAAGGACATAAGCTATCAACCGGGGAAGGTCATTTCAAAGACAAATCTCTCTCTCTCTCTCTCTCTCTCTCTATATATATATATATATATATATATATATATATATATATATATATATATATATATATATATATATATATATATATATATATATATATATATATAAGCTCAAAACCGAACACACGTACATTTCAAAACCGAATCTCTCTCTCTCTCTCTCTCTCTCTCTCTCTCTATATATATATATATATATATATATATATATATATATATATATATATATATATATATATAGAGAGAGAGAGAGAGAGATAGATTCGGTTTTGACGTGACCTTTCCAGATCCTAATTTGATAGCTTAACAATAAGTCGCTTCCTTGCTCATCCAAAGCATCCTTGTGGACTTATGCACAAGATTTACGAGAGACGGTCTATTTTCTCTATCTTCTCTCCGTCGCTCTTTATACATATACACTTACAACACACACTCATTTCAAAACCAAATATCTCTCTCTCTCTCTCTCTCTCTCTCTCTCTCTCTATATATATATATATATATATATATATATATATATATATATATATATATATAGATATAGAGAGAGAGACAGAGAGAGAGAAGAAAGACAAAAAGAGTGAAAGAGATTTGGTTTTCAAATACTCTTCCCAGATCCTCATTTGATAGCTTAATAATAAGTCCAACTAAGCAAAGATGAAAGTCGCCTCTTTGCTCATTCAAAGCATCCTTATTGTGTGGACTTATGAACATGGTTTACGAGAGATCAACTATTTTCTCTACTTCTATCTCTTTATATATATATATATATATATATATATATATATATATATATATATATATATATATATATATACGCACACACACACACGTTTCAAAACCAAGTCTCTCTCTCTCAATCCTGATCCTGATTTGATAGCTTAATCAAAGTCGCGCAATTGTGTGGATTTGTGCACATGGGTTAAGGGAGACCGAACCTTTCCTTCACTCTTCCTCTCTCTTTATATATATATATATATATATATATTCTCTTCCTCTCTCTCTCTCTGTCTATATATATATATATATATATATATATATATATATATATATATATATATATATATATATATATATATATAGCGACATCCATATCTTCGTCTTGCCCCGTTGTAATTCCCTTTATCACCATATCATATTCAAATATTTTAGAGCATATGATAGATCGATACTATCTCCGGAAATGGAATATGACATGCGCGAGGATATGGATATCTGATGTCGCTTGTATATTCATATATTCAAATTTCGAAAAATCACTTTCACTTGCCTTCATTTAAGAAACATTTCTTAGCCTTCATGGAGATGGGCTATAAATATATACAGACAATGAATATAAGGATCATAGACAAGTTGACCATCCGAACCATAGATGACTATTGAACGATGGGAAATATTTAAGAGAAAATAATAGAGGAAAATATTTTGAAGAAAATTTGGAATTCTATAGTTAAATACCTCAAAGATATCGTAGCAACCCATAAAGTACTAAACTTTTACATACATATACACACATACATCTACCTATCCTTTGGTTGAATAACATACTTTAGGAATATGATGGAATTAATCAAGGTTCGGCTTTAGCATTCAGCCAAATTCCTCTATGGGAAATTTCCAAGATCATAAAAAATTTCTTCCTTTCAAATAGAGGGTGTCAAAAGGTGTGAAATTTTAAATCTTGTCTAACATAGGACCAATGGGTGCATCATTTTTTGTTTAATCTTTAATAGTAGTGACTTTTTCCATAAATTTTGGAGATGTCCTTGAAGCATTTACCATTCCCCTAGAGGACACCCACAACATGATAATGGGGCCTGTAGCAATGCCGTCTTAGAAAAATGGAAGAGTTGCTTATGCAACACTTCCTAAATGGACCATCCAGTAAGGGACACCATAAAAAAAGAAAAAGATATGCTGCAAATTAAGCAACACAGAGCATCATTTATACATTGTTAAATTGAAGCATCACACAATAGCAATGCTTTGTGCGATAGTGGCAAATTTATACATTGTTAAATTGAAGCATCACACAATAGCAATGCTTTGTGCGATAGTGGCAAATTGTCTGCAATGCAAGAGCCTCACATTAGCAATGTTCCTTGATATATTAAAAAATTTTGATTTCTGCAGGCACATTTGTGTTGGGATTGTTTGAGCACATTGGAGTATCTTGAGCGTGCACACCCATACATTTATGCATACACACACACAGAGAGAAAGAGAGAGAGAAAGAGAGAGAGAGAGAGAGAGACAGAGAGAGAGACAAAGAAAGACAAAGCAAGAGAGAGAGAATGAGAGAGAGAGAGAAAAGAGGTAATGCATACACACATCACACACACATGCATACATACATACACACATGCATACACACACATTCATACATACATACATGGGTAAAAGCTTGTTAATGTGAACACTTTTTAGGAGTATTTATCGCTTTTAAGCCCATCACTTTTTAGCTATTTCAAATGCATTTTAAATAGCGAAAAAATAAACCCATAAAATTTCAATTTGCTAGACGTACGATCACTACTCATGTGGCAGCCCGCTACCTATCATGGCTAGAACATCGATAGTAAATGTCACTATTCCTCACGTACTCCACAGGGTGGCGAGCCCATGAAGTTTGCGCCGATGGAGCACACAAGGTCCGCACGACTTCGTCAGCTACAAGAGAAAGTGAAACGCAATCTCTGGGAATGAGTATGAGTAGGTATGCGGTCTAGCATCTATGCATGCAACATTTAGCTACTCGCATGGCTAGGAGTAATTTCTATGGTTCTAATGTACGAGCCACTATTTTCTGTAGAGGAGAGCTGCCATCTGTTAAGAGTCCATCATTGAACTAGAAGCAATGGATCAGGTAAGCTCCAAATCTGATATCAATCGGTGTGTCTAACGCTCTGTAATTTAATAGGCTAGTTTTATAGGCAGTAAATAGGCAAGTAGCACCTGGTTCTCTGAGAAGCAGACAGCAGTTGCATTTTCATCAGTAGAAGCAGAATTTGTGGCCTTAGCTCTCACAACGAAAGAAGGCCTTTGGATCCAAACAATCATGCAAGAGCTCTTACCGACGACAGAGAAAACAAAACATGTTGATTTAAAGTTTCATTTTATACGTGATCTTGTAGAGCAAAAAAAACTTCATCTCTCATATGTATCAGCTCATCTTTTGTGGGTTGATATGCTTACCAAGCTTATGGGAGTAGAAAAGTTCATCTTCTGTAGGAAACATCTTGGAATCATTGAAATCAAGTAAGATTTGTGTCACATTCCAGTACTCTAGTTATAGGGGAGCGTTGAAGCGACTTAACTACGATTACGTGGATGTGCCACGTATGAACCATGTGGGCAAACACCATGTCCGAGAAATAATGTCTTAACAGTCACGAATCACTCATGTGTCACATGATGTAATGATTCGCATGTATGTAACTGCAATATTGAATCATTAATACATACAGAAGTTGTTGCATGTATCTCTACATTATCTGCGGGCTTGTGTAGGACCCTTCTTTTCTGCATCCACGAACCACAAAGATATAGGGACTCTACACTTAATCTTTGGTGCTATGACTCGAGTAATTTGCATGCCTTTATGAAAAAATTTGACTTGTTGATGGAGGTGGATATATCAAGCATATCCAAATGTGTTAGACCACAGCGTATTCTACCAGAAAAAAGAGGATTTGCACATGGTTTACGGCCTATCTATTGCTGGTATAGATCGAGGTCCTATATCAAAAAAATCGGTTAGTGAGGCAGATTGGTTATCTGTCTTCAAGGTAGCTCAACTCAAGGGGAAGATGAAAGTTAAATATTTCAGGCAAGAGTTCTACGACGCACAGATGGTGTTACATCAGAAAGTCTACTAGGAAGTACCAACAGACTACGAATTGTCTGTACAATTCGCTAGAGCCTTTGCATTTGAAAACTATACCACTACTCAAACATCAAAAAATTCAGCTATGTACCAAGTGGCATGGGTTGTAGCTGTAGAAGCTTCTATTGAAAGATGCACGAAGATGGGTACATTGCAATCAAAGATGCAAAGGTTTTACAGTTGTTTGAATGATGATGTTTCACCACCTTTAGAGCCTTTGGATACAAACTTGGAGGAATAAAAAGAAGATGTTGAATTAAATGCTCGACACGGTACGACAATTGCTGCCATAAGATGAGTGGAGGGTACTAAGGTTATACATACTTTAGAATTGTTAATTGATAGTGAACAAAATAAGTTGGATAGGGTCAAGCTTGATTTGGATCAAGTCAAGCTATCAAAGGCTGTTGAGTCTAAGGTGACTACAATAGTCATTGAGATGAGAAAAAAGTTACAGGTATCCATAAATGAATTAAAGAAATATGATGTGGGAATGTCTCCTGAAAGGAGGGTTCAGTTGGAGATGCAAATTCAGATATATACTATTAATCTTGAGCTCTTAGGGGTTGAGCCAGATGACAATGAGAAGGTGCCTGAACTGGAGGTAATATTTAGCTTTATTGACATTGGTTGGAACATTTTTCTAAGGTTCAATGCTGATCATTTGGATTTTTACATACACAGGCTGAATATAAGTTGCATAAGAATCAGTTGGAGAGTTTGAATCGACATCTATCCTTTGTAAAGAACATGTTAAGCATGATGGATTCAAATGAATTTCACCATTATTGCCATTACCTCTCCCAGAATTACCATCAGTCCTCTTACTCAATGTTTCATTCATGTGCATAGCATGTGGTTTGAATATTGAGGAGAGGCTGAGTTTTATAGTGCACCTTATGCCATGCAACCATGCATATCACTATATTTGTTTTGTGGCACATTTTCGTGTGTAAGTCAACTCTTTAGAACCTGAATGTGGTGCTGAAATACCAGAACATGTGCGGCAAACAATCTCTGGATTCTTTGATGGTGGATTCAACATTCATCGAGGTAAGCTTGGTGTGTTGATTAATATTAATAATATTACTTTTTATCCATGGGTGTGGTTTCTTGCTTAGTTGTTTGTAAGTAGATATTACTAATTAGGTTGCTACTTGTTACATATTACTAAGTAGCTGGTTCTTAGTTACTTGTTACTAAGTATTTATTACTAGTTAGATTATTACTAGTTATTGAGTTGCTCATTCTCGGTAGCTTATTAGTATCTACTACTAATTAACTTGTTACTAATTAGCTATTACTAGGTTACTAAGTTATTACTAATTATCTTGTTAACAATTAGCTATTACTAAGTAGCTGGTTCTTAGTTAGCCGTTAGTAATTAGCTTTTACTATTTAGCTTGTTACCAGTTAGTTATTGCTAAATAGCTAATCCTTCGTTAGTAATTAGCTATTACTAATTAGCTTGTTACCACTTAGCTATTACAAAGTAGTTGGTTCTTAGTTAGTCGTTAGTAATCAGCTATTACTACTAAGCTAGTTACTAATTAGCTATTACTAATAAGCTAGTTACTAATTAGCTATTACTTAGTATATGGTTATGGTTAGTTGTCTGTAACTAATTAGCGTGTTACTAGTTAAATATTACTAAGTTGCTAACTCTAGGTTACTTGTTAGTAATTAGCTATTAATAATTAAATTGTTACCAATTGGCTATTACTACGTAGCTAGTCGTTAGTTAGCTGTTAGAAATAGTTATTGATATACTAGTTTGTTACCAATAAGCTATTAATAATTAGCTATTACTAAGTAGGTATTACTAAGTAGCTATTACTAAGTAGGTATTACTAAGTAGCTATTACTAAGTAGTTACTACTAAGTAGCTATTACTAAGTAGCTATTACTAAGTAGCTATAACTAAGTAGCTAATTCGTCATAGCTATTACTAAGGAATTGTTTCTTAGTCATCGTATTAGTAAGTTATTATTAATTAGCTTGTTACTAATCACCTATTACTAATTAGCTATTAGAAATTAGCTATTACGAATTAATATTTAGTTTGTTAGTAATCAGCTATTATGAATTAGTAATTACTATTTATCTATTATGAATTAGTTATTACTAATTAGCTATTATTGATTAGCTATTACTGATTAGCTTGTTACTAATTAGCTATTAATGATTAGCTATTATTCATTAACTATTATTGATTAGCTATTACGAATTAGCTATTAGGAATTAGTGATTATGAATTAGCTATTACGAATTAGCTATTACTAATTAGCTATTACTAATTGGCTATTACTAATTAGCTATTACTAACTAGGTATTATAAACTCGCTATTATGAATTAGCCATTACTAATTAGCTTGTTACTAAGTAGCTATTACAAAGTAACTAGTTCTTGGTTAGTTGTTCGTAATTAGCTATTACTAATTACCTTGTTACTAATTAGCTATTACTAAGTAGTTGATTGTTCGATACTTGTTAGTAGTTAGCTAATACCAATTAGCTTGTTACTAATTTGCAATTAGTAATTAGCTATTATTGATTAGCTATTATTCATTAGCTATTACAAATTAGCTATTATGATTTAGCTATGACTAATAAGCTATTATTGACAGCTATTACTGATTAGCTATTACAAAGTAGCTATTATGAATTAGCTATTATGAATTACCTATTATGAACAAGCTATTAATAAGTAGCTATTACTAATTAGCTATTACTGATTAGCTATTATTGATCATCTATTAATAAGTAGCTATTGCTAAGTAGCTATTACTCATTAGCTATTAATGATTAGTTATTAAGAATTAGCTATTACGAATTAGCTATTACTAATTAGCTATGGTGAATTAGCTATTATGAATTAGCTACTATGAATTATCTATTAATGATTAGTTATTACGAATTAGATATTACAAATTAGCTATTACTAATTAGCTATGGTGAATTAGCTATTACTAATTAGCTATTACTAATTAGCTATTACTAATTAGGTAGTACTAATTAGCTATTACTAATTAGCTATTACTAATTAGCTATTACTAATTAGCTATTATTAATTCGCTATTATGAATTAGCCATTACTAATTAGCTTCTTACTAAGTAGCTTGGTTAGTTGTTCGTAATTAGCTATTACTAATTAGCTTGTTACTAATTAGCTATTACTAAGTAGTTGATTGTTCGATAGTTGTAAGTAGTTAGCTATTACTGATTATCTTGTTACTGATTCACGATTACTAAGGATATAGTTTTTCGTTAGTTGTTTGCAATAAGTCATCCATCAACTATCTCTTTCTTACTCTTTAACCCTCGAGTGGAACACTAATCTAGCTAGTTTCATTGTGCTTAGCAGTTGCTCATACCTCAATAGGAACAATTACCAACAATGTTGATGTTGCATATGATAGGGAGCTTGGGACAAGTGAGAATGTTGGACGTACACCGTTTGCTGAAAGTAAGACTTATGCCCAATCTTCATCATCGAAAGAGAAAGAAAATATTCCATTCTTCCTTCAAACATTATCTGCAATGGATGCTAGTGTCGATCCTTGTCCAATTGACAACATGCATGATGTAGAGTCCACACGCATTGACTTTCATAGTGGTCTAGATGGAATGATTGAGAATGTTCTTGATCCAATCAGCAACTCAGATATTCATCTAGCAGTCACAACTCTCTAGTTGATAATGATCTTGTTGTTTGTTCAAACAAAGATCATCTGCAGAATACAACTTTTGATCCTAATCAGAGTCCAAATAGAGATGTTATTCAAATGAATGCTACAAATGAAACATCCTCGAAGTAAAACTATTGTAACCTAGCCTCAGATTCTGACATGTGTGGATCCCCAACAAAGGTTGTAGGTGTTCACGTACAAGAGGATGCCACTCTAGCACAGTTTATGGCAAATGCAAAAACAAATTTGTAAGTACCTGTGAAACGACAAAAGAAGTCGAGCCATTTGCACCCAATTACAAGGTGACAGACTACTTGATCACACTTGAACGGAGGCATTGTACCTGATATAGAGGATCTTTTGAAAGAATAGTACCACTGTTCAGACTATTACATCATTGTCCTTTGTAATGGTTATTGTTCGCATGTCTGGCATCATCCAAATCTATTAGCTATCATCATAGTTTGTGATCAGCCTATTTTGAATCGATGTCATTAAAATATTTTGTTGTTTGTGCCTCGTATTATATACCCTCTACATATTTGATAGCTCAATTAGTTCCTTGATTGTAATAATGTAAACAATTCTTCTTTTGGTATTGTATGGGAAAAATGGCGTTTGTCCATACCTTAAGCACCAATTTGGAAATAATTTGAAGTCTTAATGCCATCATAAACATTAGGAACACATTTGTATGAATTTTACAATCGGTCCTCTCATGATGCCTTTTTACAATGATATGATTTGGATAGTAATAAATAGTTCCAAAGTCAGGAAACTAATTTCACTATTTAGTTCTACTGTTCACCTTCTTATAGCAACTCTTTGTAATGGTTACTATCCACACGTGACATTGTCCAAATCGATTAGCTCTCATAGGATTTTGTATTTAGCCTATTTTGTAACGATGTTATTGATTGTATTTATCCTATTTTTTACAATTTTCGATAGACTAACAATGTCATTGATTGTAAGTTGACTAACAATGTCATTGATTGTAAGTTGTAATGATGTGTGGCTTATAGATCAGATAAAGAACAAAGTTCCATCCATAGCTATTGCAAAAGACAGTCTTACATCCTCTTCAAGTCAATGTCAGGCTGCAATAGAAGTTGATAACAAAGATTCCCAAAAAGAAAAAAAAACTACATAAAGTATCAGTTTCAACTCATACTAATCCTATTTCAACTCAAACTGATCCTATTTCAACTCAAACTTATGTTATTGCAACAGTAATTGAGCAAAAATTTTCAGTTTCAACTCAAACTAATCCTGTACTAGTGTTTACACCAAAAGGCAATCAAGAGCCTAAACAAATACTAGGCAAGTCAAAAAAATGAAAGAGGTTGGATCATGTGATAATGGAATCGGAATCTATTGAGATAGAAAGGGACCCTTCAAAGATTCAATGTGACGTGAGGGAGGAGGAGATACAGGAATTGAAACCTATTCACAAGGATTTACAACCTAGGGTTGTGTTTCTAGAAGTTGAAGTATTTATGAATATCCAAAGTAAGTAGGCCTTTCGTGACAGTAATGCTTTCCTTCAATGGTGCCGTGAACATTTCAATGTTTAGATTTTGAGTGTGTATGATCTAGAGGAGGTGAATAAATGTATTGATACAATGTTTGGGATGTTCAGGAGGAAATTTATGGATATTTGGGGGAGGGATCAGTGTTTTTGGAATTTTTCAACCCATTTCAAGAAACTGGCTCATTTTTAGGACAAGAATGTGCAGTACGGGCCTCACAATACATTGATAATTGATACTACTACTTACATGTTATTTTACAACATTAGAAGATGTTGTCTAATGTTACCAAAGATAACAATCAGTGAAAGACTTAACTATCTGTCAGGAACTCTTTGTGATCAACTTTGGAAATGGTTAATAGCCCCAAATTGTATTGAGTATGCAGATACTATTTCTATATTAATTCCTCTTGATGAAAAGAGTTTGTCTATACATCATGCAATACATTGAGACCATAATCAAGATTACAGACATAATCAAGATTACAGACATAATCAAGATTACAGACATAATCGAGATTACAAACAAAAACACTGAGTAATGCCAACTCTAGGGTGGCTATGAATGGTTCTATTTTTGAACCCTTCAATCTTTATAGATCTATCAGACATGGTTGTCCCCTTGCTCCTCTTCTGTTTGCTATTTCTAGTGATGCTCAGGGATGGTTAGTCAAATATAAAATTGAACAAGGAATTATTAGAGGTATTTCTATGCTTGGATGGAAGTTAAAGAGGGTTATACCTTAAATCCAGTGTTTGCTTCTAATCTCTGGTTTTTTTCATAGGACTCATTATGGACTCGATAGGTGAATGTTGAAGAAGCTTCTCCTTTGCCTGTCAAGATGAATAAGTGCACGAAAAAGGCTTTAACTCATGGAATAGCCTTATGTTTGGGCAGGATATTGTGGATCCTTTCTTCATTAATGACATTGCTGATTTATCTCTTGGTTGTAAACATGTGCTTATGGATCAGAGGGATTTTCTCCTGAAAGCCACGGAGAAGTGCAACCACTACAAATATTATGGAGAGCATAAATATTATGGAACATAATGGTTGGAAGAAATAAAAGATGCTTTGGAGATGGTAGTAGGAATCAAATTTACAACTATTGGAAAGAAATCAAGTTTGTTGAACAGGCCTACCTTTCAAGTATCTCTGATGTTCCTATGCATCAAGCCATGTATTCAAAAATCATAAGTAATGTTAGATAACAACAGTGGAGAGTCACTCTCTCTAAGATGTATTGTCCCAAGAGGGCCTACCCCGTGCACAACTGTACAATATTTCCAAAATTTAATTTAATCTTTGTTTTCCATCCAAAAAAAAACTTTTAAGTCTATGGGTGGATTCAAACTATTCCAATGGAACATAAATGGCATTTTCTTCCAAAATGATGCTTCCACCCACACATCAATTCATCTGTTTCAGGGGTGCATGTTTTGTTCTAAGGGGGGTAAGCTGCCATGCTTTTCTTTTTTCCTTTTGAAATGGAGGTTCAACCTAAGCCTACTCCCCCGAACTCTAATTTTGAAATTGCAACTCTACATGTGAACAGGCATATTACCCATGGGACCCCCTGTATCCCACAAAGCAAGGGTTAGACGAGTTACATAGTGTCTTGCCATAACCAGTGATTGAACCCCCACTCTCGCCTCAAGAGGTGAGGAGCCAATCCAATTGAAATGAGCCACGCTCTTTTTTTTAGAGAACAAAAAAAATGAATATTAATATAGAAGAGTTACAAACTGTACTAGGGGAAAACCCTCACCAAATATAGATAAGCACTCCACCCTTTTTTTTAGACAACAAGAAGATTAGATTAATGATGGTATGTGTAAGTGTACAGAGGGCAGGATCCCACACAAGGGTCCTAGATTACAATAAATACTCAGCAAATACTACTAGAGAAGGGGACATACATCTGGGCACGATACAAGTCAGAGAGATACAAAGGTTCCTCATACACAAGCTCATGTACATGAGAAAATCATGTCAAATCTGGAACTAGAGTACAACTTAAGTAATGAATCTCTCCACTAGTTGGGGGAGGTGTTATATAGATGTTTAGACAGTTGAAAATCCTCAGGAGGGGCTATCTTTATAGCAAGAAGAAACCTCACTACAATGTCTTTGAACCCTCTATAGCTCTTGAATTTCTACAACATGTATATGGCAACATGAGCAAGGTGAAAAGGCCCATGGAAAGTGCATTGAAGAAGCCTCTCTTGCAGCACCTTTCTGTGCAGCAGCAATTCTTGAAGACAAGTAGGAGATAAGTTTGTGATATCCATTATAGCAAAGTCCTGAATGACCCCACCATTGACAGCGAGTTCATTCCAGCAAAAGTATCCCTTCTTGCAACACTTGTGCTCTTTGATTCCCATTTTGCAATTGTTGCACAGAGATAGCCATCCAATCCAGATGCTTTTCTGAAGAAAAAAGTCAAAATGAGTAAGGTACTTCTCATTAGGGCAACATGCCTTTTTAACCTCCATCCAAGCCTTCCATAATCCACAACAAAGGGAACTGCCTAGAGCAACAAAAGAGTGAGGAGACACAATAATAGCCCATACAGAATGATCTTGCCAAGATTTATAGTTTTCTATATAAAACTATTTAGTGTTTCTTTTTATGAGGTTAGCCCATATGTTAGTGGAGTCTAGGGATCTAGCTATCAATTTAGCAGCTTTATTAGGGAGGCAATAGATTTTCCACTTGATTGAACTTTTCAACATAGAAATGGTTATTGAAGAAACTAGTTTATAATTATCTAGTCAAATGGTGTTCTACATAGTGCTAGAAAAAAAGTTGTCCAACATCACATGGGTATTACAAATTCCAAGGCATATTATTATAAACGGCCTCATACACATCACCATTTATGGTAAACATGTTTGTACAATCATGGACTAGTGACATGGGTATTTTAATGCATCTTACAAGATGGGAATACATATGAGCTGGTGGACTTGTTTCTAACAGCCTGTAGACATTTTTTTCTAGTCTCTCATAAAATAAACCCACCACATAATATGTTCCTAAAGCTATTAGGTTGTTCCATGCATCCATTACATTCTTCGGATTGAACTGTTTTCCTTGTGTGCACTTTAATAAATAGAAATCAGCACCTTCATCATTGTCCTCTTCTGCATTGACTACAAAGTTGTCATCCACTATCAATGCATTTGATAGGTAGTTACCATCACCTTCAAATGTAAAATTCGAAAAGAATGAGTCTTGTACTTCATCTGACTCACTGATTGGAGTCAAATTATGGTAGACCCAAATTGTGGCATTTGTTGATGCATCTTTTCCAGTGACCGTGGATACAATGAAAGCAATAACATGTTAGTTCTTTGACACCAATGCAATGTCCACCTAACCTTGAATAGCCACAAATCGAATGCAAGGATCGAGCTTGAGATATCCCCTAACAATCCCACACCTTCTCCCTATTCACTTTGTCAATCTTCACTTCCTAGAAGACCTGTGTGACATCTCTCCCTTTTGACTCTGACAAATTTCCCTTGAGAAATTTCACAACATCTGCAGCATACTTCAGCATTGCACCTTCACGTTTAAGTTGTTCATGGGTTAGTGCCCTTTTCACAATTGCACCTGCACCATCATGTTCTCCCTTCCCGTGCCCTAACTCAAAGAAGTTCCATATTATAGTCATGCCTGTTAGACCTACATATCTTCCTACAAAGTAAAATGGATGTTTAGCTTTAAATTTAGAAGCTTCACCATCTGAACATACCCAACGTTGGCTTAATTCAAGATTTAGCTCTCTCAACCATTGCCAATGTAATTGGAAACAATGTTGCACAAAAAGGGTGTCATGCTTCTTATCATCGGATATGAAGAAGTGGATTACCTTTTTAGGAATACCCTCCAAATGAAAATATGTGATATGCACAAAAATAGTTACCTGTACAGACCACCAACGCATAGATTGTATTTCATTTTGGTTGCGGAATGTATAGTTTTTTTGCAAAATCAACAACTAAAACCACAACATTGCCTAGGAATTCAAAGACACACATCTTAAACTGATTTTCTTGCCATAAATAAATGAAATTGTACTTGATAAGTTTCTTTAGATTTTTCTCAAATAATCTTGTTAAAACTTTAGGACTCATCTCCCTCTTTATCAATTCTTTCCTTTTATGAATTTGTCCTTCATACATTGACTTGACATCTTCAAAGATCTTTAGAGGAATATGATGTTCCTCAATGCTAGTCTCTCTCAGACACCACTTAAAATGTCCTACTCCGCAATCAGTGCACTCAGCCATCACACATTTGTAGTGGTGGAATGTGGTATCATTTTGACGTGGACATAGAATACTCTCTATAATGCTGCTAATCGATTGAAATGTAGTTAATGAAGCATTGCATCTTGACATCTCCCCTACTTGACAAATAGAACACTCACATTTACAAAGACAGCTATGCACATCCAAGCTTGATTGATGTAGGAGATTGATTGCATCCTTAAGGTATGACATTTGAACGTGATAAATGCAGCAACATGTGAAGCTATATTTCAATCTCTTAACAAAATATGGCTTCAATGATTCAAACTTTCAAAGCTGGATATTTATAATTGGATGCAATTGTTTGAAGCATATAAATAGCTCCATCTACATTACAAAAACAAGTGGTTATTAGTAGTCATTAATTAGCTAGTTATCATTTTGCTATTACTAAGTAGTTGGTGGTTAGTTGTTACAAGGTGTTAGATTGTTACTAGTTCGTTCTCAGTAATTAGCTATTACTAATTAGCTTGTTAGTAATTAGCTATTATTAAGTAGCTAGTTCTTGGTTAGCTATTTGTAATGAGCTATTACTAAGTAGCTGGTTCTTAGTTAGTTCTTAGTAATTAGCTGTTACTGAGAACAATTAGATTGTTAGCAATTAGCTATTACTAAGTAGCTGGTTCTTGGTTAGTTGTTTGTAATTAGCTATTAGTAATTATCTTGTTACTAATCAGATATTACTACGTAGCTGGATCTTGGTTAGATGTTTATAATTAGCTATTACTAATAACCTTGTTACTAATTAGCTTGTTACTAATTAGCTTGTTACTAATTAGCTATAACTAATGAGCTTGTTACTAATTAGCTATACTAAGTAGCTGGTTCTAGGTTAGCTATTTGTAATTAGCTATTACTAATCAGCTTGTTACTAATTAGCTATTACTAATTATCTTTTTAGTAATTAGCTATTACTAATTAGCTTGTTATTAATTAGCTTGTTACTAATTAGCTTGTTACTCATTATCTTGATACTAATTAGCTATTTCTAATTAGCTTGTTAGTAATTAGCTATTACTAAGTAGCTTATTCTTAGTTAATTATCTGTAATTAGGTTGTCACTAATTAGCTATTACTAATTAGCTTGTTACTAATTAGCTTGTTACTAGCTAACTTCTTACTCATTAGCTTGCTACTAATAAGCAATTACTAATTGGCTTCTTACTAATTAGCTATTACTAATTAGCTTGTTACTAATTAGCTATTACTAATTAGCTTGTTAGTAATTAGTTATTACTAAGTAGCTTGTTCTTGGTTAGTTGTTTGTAATTAGCTATTACTAATTATCTTGTTACTAATTAGCTTGTTACTAATTAGCAATTACTAGTTAGCTTGTTACTAATTAGCTTGTTATTAACTAGCTTGTTACTCATTAGCTTGTTACTAATTAGCTATTACTAATTAGCTTGTTAGTAATTAGCTATTACTAAGTAGCTAGTTCTTGGTTAGCTGTTTGTAATTAGCTATTTCTAACTAGCTTGTCACTAATTAGCTTGTTACTCATTAGCTTGTTAGTAATTAGCCATTACTAAGTAGTTGGTTCTTGGTTAGCTGTTTGTAATTAGCTATTACTAATTAGCTTCTACTAATTAGCTATTACTAAGTAGCTTGTTACTAATTAGGTTGCTAGTAATGAGCTATTTCTAAGTAGTTGGTTATTGGTTAGTTGTTTGTAATTAGCTATTACTAATTAGCTTGTTACTAGTTAGCTATTACTAAGTAGCTAGTTCTTGGTTAGCTGTTTGTAATTAGCTATTGCTAATTAGCTTGTTACTAATTAGCTATTACTAAGTAGCTTGTTACTAATTAGCTGTTACTAAGTAGCTGGTTCTTGGATAGTCCTTTGTAGTTAGCGATTACTAATTAGCTTGCTACTAGTAACCTATTACTAAGTAGCTAGTTCTTAGTTAGTTCTCAGTAATTAGCGACTAGTATTTACCTTGTTAACAGTTAGTTATTATTAAGTAGCTAGGCATTGGTTATTTGTTTGTAATCAATTATTACTAATAATCTATTACTAATTAGCATGTTACCAATTAGATATTACTAAGTAGCTAGTTCTTAGTTAGTCGTTAGTAATTATTTACTACTAATTAGCTTGTTAGCAATTAAATATTACTAAGCAACTAGTTCTTGGTTAGCTAATTGTAATTAGCTATTACTAATTAGCTTCAACTAATTAGCTATTACTAAGTAGCTGATTCTTGGTTAGTTGTTTGTAATAAGCTATTACTAATTAGCTTATTACTAGTTACCTATTACTAAGTAGTTGGTTCTTAGTTGTTACTAATTAGCTATTACTATTTAGCTTGTGAAGAGTTTGTTATTATTAAGTAGCTACTTCTTGCTTAGTTGTTAGTAATAAGTTATTACTAATCATCTTGTTACCAATTAGCTATTACTAAGTAGTTGGTTCTTGGATGGTTATTAGTAATAGCTATTACTAATTAGCTATTACTAATTAGCTTATTACTAATTGTCTATTACTTAAGAGCCAGTTTCTTGGTTAGTTGCTTGTAATAAGCTATTTCTAAATAGCTTGTTACTAGTTAGCTATTACTATAAGCTTGTTACTAGTTAGCTATTACTATTAGAATTTTACTATAAGTTACTTGCTACTGGTTCTTGTATAACTAGCTAAAATCATGCATGGATGTTTGAAAATAGGATTACCTGAGATACATCAAGAAGGTGAATAGGATGCTCCAAATATTGATTTTTGCCAAGTCGGGTCCTGCGTATATCCTTCTTATTTCGTGACACCCTGCTCTCTGTTGTCCAAAATGTGATAATCAGATGCTTGACCTCTTGTGTGATACATGTGGTACGTGTTGCCCTACCAATTGCCTTCAAAAAACTATGATCAAACTCAACTGTACTTAACCGTCCAATCATATCATAGATGACTGTCTTGCTTACTCCCAATACCCTAGAAAGTCTTGAAATATTTATCTAATTTGTTGATGACTATGCATCACTATTTAGAGCCATCATCAATGTTGATCTCTTCAACACAAGGTCATCAGAATTCTTTCTCATACTTTGCAGTGTATTCTGAAGATTGATGAAAACGGCACATGTTACATGATTTTTCTTACTGCCCATTGCATCAAAAAGTTGCCCAATACATGGACTCTACAACATCCTATTTAGTGCCTCGATTTTATCTTCACAACATAAGTGTCTAGTTTGATTTTTGAAATACTTGATCTTATCCACAATGCCATCCAAGTTGCTTGAAATGCAATGAGCATTACCCTCCATATTAGTGCCCGACGTTGACATTATTGTGTCTCTATATTTCCTTTTCTTTTCCTTCCAATAACATCTTAATGCTTCCTGATCACTATCCACTACTTGAATTGTATTAACTTCCATCAGTTCGCTTGTCCGAGATTGCCCTACATCAACACATTACAAATGATGAAGAAACCATAAATACAATAAACACTCATCAATCCACTTTATTATATTGACTTTACATTGAGTATGCTCACCTAATATCATTATGTGCTCCATCACTTACGTATGTAGACTAGTTATACCACTTTTAAATCTACAACAATCATCCAAAACCTTAGATGTTAGATACAATGAATGAACAATCTGAAACTAAATGGACATTGTTAGTCATACTTTTAAACCTGCAACAATCATCCACAATCTGAGATGTTACTCATATATAACTTCCTTTTTTTTAGAGAGCCGGAAAAAAATAGATTAATGAGGCAATTGTACAAACTATGTAGGGGCCAAGAGCCCACACATCACCATAAAATCAATGTCATCAATCTTTACAATGAGAAGCTGCACCATCTGACCATACCCAATGCTGGCTTAAGTCAAGATTTAGCTCTCTCAGCTATTGCCAATGTAATTGGAAACACTATTGCACAAAAAAGGTGTCATGCTCATGCTTCTTGTCATCAAATATGAAGAAGTGGATTACCTTTTTAGGAAGGATCTCCAAACCAAAATATGTGATATGCACAAAAATAGTTATTTGTATAGACTCAAGATGCAGCATGTAGGAAAAATACGTATAGTGATGGAGTCCCTCTCACTGTTCCCACTCAACATGCAGCACGTAGAAAAAATCAGAGGCCAGAAGAGGTATTGCGACGTACTCTCCAACATGCAACACGTACAAAAATAGTAATCAATATTCCCCACTCAGAATGCAACATTTAGAAAAAATGCCTATAGTGATCGAATCCCTCTCATTGTTCCCCACTCAACATGTAGCACGTAGAAAAACTCCCAAGTGAGATGAGGTACTATGGCATACTCTCCAACATGCAACAAACAAAAAAACCCACGTCATGAACGCTCCACGTAGGGAGTTGAAAAAACATTCCTACTTTGTAACCCACAAAAATCACATCAAGCTTTGTAATGTCTATCATGTATCAAGGATACATGATGGTGGTGGCTTCCAAAGTCTGTTTCTAGCTCTTAACAGAGTCAATTTTCCACTTCAACTTAGGCTAATAATATCCAATACAAAGCTTTTGGATCGACCCTATTCTTGGTAGTGTGAAAGTTGGGGAACCTGAAGCGTAGTGAGCTGAAGAAAATGCGAGAACCAATTCTTTAGAGTTGATTAAAGCCTTCGATTTTGTGTTGCACACGTACATCTTCCATCGCCCATCAAGACAATCTCTGAACGATTTGGTCGTGAGTCGTTACAACAACACAGGATCAACAAAATAGTAGCCAAGAAAACTTCTGTCTTGCATGCTCCATCACGAATGTATGGCTACCAAAGACAACAATCAGCTATGTAGAAAAACTCTTATACGAGTTTCAATAACCATTGCAAGATGTTCAGCCAAGAAGGATCGGGTTTTTCCAAGTAATTAAATATGTCCCGGACATCACTTTTTTGTAACCATTAACATGCTTTCACCCACATGCATCCACACAGATGTATATATCACACACATGCACATAGATACATACACATCACACAAGTATGCACCCACACATGCATATATCACACACACATATATATACATACATACACACATAAGCACACATGAAAAGATATACATACACACACATGCATACATGCATACACACACATACATACATACATATACACATGCATATATCACATACACATCAAACACATGCATACACACACATAAGCAAAGATATACATACACAAACATCCATTCATGCACACATGCATATGCGCATATAAACGTGCATACATACATACATGCATACAGACACGTGATGCACACATGCATACATATCACACACACACATGCTTACATACTCTTCCAATTTCCTAAAATCAACCATCTGCTTGACACAACAACAACACATTAGTGCAAAAACTTATCAATGAATATAGCTAACATACTTCCCCCTTTTGCTTGCAAAGTTGTCCTCGACGAGCATCATCATTATCTATGCACCTTGATTCTTACCTTGTTATCCACATCATCACTTGTATCCATACTCACATGCTCAAGCTCTCAACTCATGCACACTCATCATGGTCTCACTCATCCCTACAACCTATATGCAACATAGTTAGCACCATCATTCAACTAATCTTTGATCATAACTCACATGCCATGTCGATCTTCTCCCTCTGTCGCCATGCTCTTTGCATCTACTCATATCCACCCATGCCCCACTCTTTTTGTATTCCATTTTATCCTGCAACCAAAACTCAACAAACACATATCATCCATACATTTCATAGAGTAATTATCATGAGATCAAACCAAAAATGCCATTGCAAACCAAATCCTTGCTAGACCATCCTACAACAAAGATAAAAAATAAGACCAATCACACTCCCACAGTTATGTCATGAATCTGCCTCTCCAAGAACATATTGCAACCTATAGACAACTAGCACACATGTCATTAGCTTAACCAAAAGCTAGACCATCCTGCAAATAATAAGACCAATCACACTCCCACAGTCATGTCATGAATCTGCCTCTCCAAGAACATATTGCAACCTGTAGACAACCATCACACATGTCATTAGCTTAACCAAAAGCATGTACATACTGGGAAATACCTGGGCAAATTCGTCCTTTTGTATCGCATCCCTATCACCTGCAAACTCATCCAAAAGGTCAATCCAAAAATATAACAATAGAGAAACAACAAAACATATATAACCATGCATCTATATCCGAGAGCTCCTATACTTGCCGCATATATATATATATATATATATATATATATGATCAGATGAGATATAAGGAGGGAAATCTAGAGGCACACACACCACTACGAACTTTCATAACATACCTTTCAGTAACATAGGGAAATCCAAGTCCAACAAGTTGCTTACAACAGCCCAATCTGGCACATATAATAGCTATGTCGTCCTCAGGATTAGATCCAGGCTGATCGATCTATCAACAACCAGTCTCTTGATCTCGTAAATATATACATGCAAAAACACACCCATCCGGGTTATCATAACCCTACTCCTATGTGTCTCTGCCCCTCAATAGTGGGAACTTTCCTTTTTCTTTTTCTTTTTATTTATTTTTACTTCACAAGTTGGCCTTTGTTGCAATTGGATGCGACTCATGGACCTGGCCACTCGGCTAGGTTGGTTCCATCGTATACCAACACAACACAGCGTGCAATGACATATGCACATGACATATACACATATACATAGGTGCTAGCCCATAGCAAAGCTGGGTGCGGCTCATGGTCCTCACCGCTTGGTCGAGATGGTATAGCATGAGATTGCCTTCTTGAATGGCATAGGTCCTAAGCTTCTTATCGTGCCTATCCTTTTGCCTTCTCTAAATAGCCTCCAGGCGCTGTTGTGCAATGAGTCTCTTCTCTTCTAACTTGACCAGTTGGATATATCTTTTCTTTAGTGAGTGCTCCTCTCCCAGCCTGGCCTTGATGGCCACTCTCAATGTTGGAACTTCCTTTTCGATGGGAAAGATAGCTTCCTCGCCATATACTAGTGAGAATGGGTGCTCTTATTCATCACCCGATAGGATGTGAGATACGCTCACAAGGCTTCTAAAAGCCATTCATCCGAATCTCGCCTGTGAGTAGCCACCATTTTGGTCAAAATCTATTCAAGAATCTTATTGGTAACCTCCAATTGTCCATTCTCCTTCGGATAATATGGAATGCTTTTTTGGTGTTTGACCTTATACAACTCCATCAGTTCCTCGACCAGTTCATTGAAAAAATGTGATCCTCTATCACTCACTATCTATAGCGGGCATCTCGATTGTGTCATAATTTGTTCGTACAAAAACTTGGCTACATCGACAACTTGATCATTCTTCAGAGCTTTTTCTTCCACCCACTTGGTGACATAATCTATGTAGACCAATATATACCTATTAGACCTCCGTCTAGAGGGAGGATCAATGGGTCCCACAAAGTCAATTCCCCATTTTTCAAAATGCTTAAGAGCCAATACTGGTGTAAGAGGAGCTGTGTGTGCTAGTGTCATTTTACCCATTCTTTGACATTTGTCGCATTTCTTACAATGAGTGTGACAGTATTTGAAAAATGTCGGCCACCAATATCCCACCAACAAGACCTTTCTAGATGTAAGCTCACCTACAAAATGTCCACCGCAAGGTTCATCTTGCAGTGCTTTCAGAACCATGGTTGCCTCTTCTTCCTCTAGACACCTTCTATAAGTGCTTTCATGAACAAAGTATTGATAGAGTTGCCCACCAACGATACTATGGTGTTTTGCTAGTGCTAACAATTTTTGCTTGTCTCTTTTCCTTGCTCCCGATGGGTACTTGGCGGTGCACAAGAAATTTTCCAAGTCGGCATACCAAGGTACTTTAGCATCGACCTGAAACATATGTCCATCGGGGCATCATCAAGCACACCAAACATTGACTCCTTATTAACAATTTGAGACAATAGTCAGCCAATATGTGCGCTTTCCCTAGTTTAGTTACCACCATGAATTGAAATTCTTGCAGGAGTAACATCCACCTCATCAATCATCCTATTAACTCGGGTTTGTTGATGATATATTTTAGGGCTTCATGATCCACATAAAACGTGAAGTGCTTGCCCATCAAATAGTGTCTTTTACCGCAAAAATCATCAATAGGCACTCCTTTTTCGTAGTTGTGTTGTTCCTCTGAGCACAGTTCAAGTTTTGACTTGCATAATAAATTGGATGGTCCAATTTCTTTTTGTGAGCTTGACATAGCACTACCCCAACTCTAGTATGGGAAGCATCCGTATGCACATGAAACTCTTTCGTACAATTAGGTGCTTCCAAAATTGGCACATTTATCAACTTCTCTTTAATAGAGTCGAATGCAGTTTGACACTCTTGGTTCCATTGATACGAATGATCTTTCCTCAGAAGATTCATCAAAGCTACAACTATCGAGGTGAACTTCAATATAAATTTCCGGTAATAGTTAGCATATCCCAAGAATCCTCTGAGCTACCACACCTTATCCTTGTCAATGGAAATACCGTTTTTAGAGATCACATGTCCTAAGAAAAACCCCTTTCTTACTCCAAATGTGCATTTCGTGGAATTCAACACGATACCTTTTTCAATGCTCCTTTTTAGAATGGCTTTGATTCTTTTCATCATATTCTCATAGTCTCCTTGGATAGCAAAGTCATAGAGGAATATCTCCATCCAATCTTGCAAATGATCTTGGTATACCATGATCATTGCTCTTTGAAACATAGCTGTTGCATTACATAGCCCAAATAGCATGACATGATATGCGTATGTACCCCATTATGTGGTGAAAGTAGTTTTTGGACTGATCTAGCTCATACATTTGAACCTGATTGTATCTGCTAAAGCTGTCCAGAAATGAGTACAATATATGACCAACCACTCTTTCCAAGATTTGTTCCGTAAACGGCAAAGGAAAGTGGTCCCTCTTCATTCATTCATTCATATTTGAGTAATCTACACAAATGCGAATTTTATTGTTCTTTTTTCTGACAACTACTATTGGTGAAGCCCATTTGCTGAATGCAACAGAGTATATGAATCTGCTTCCAACAACTTAGTCAATTCCATTTGGATCAATTTTGAGTAGGCTAGATTTGTTTGTCTGAGTCTTTGACATATTGGTTTGGTCCCTTCTTCCAAGTCTATATAATGCCGACAAATTTGAGGATTGATCCCTCTCACATCACTATATGACCATGCAAAGGCCTTATTGAAATTCCTAAGTACCGATTTGATGCTTGCCCATACACCATCTGGTAACTTTGACCCCACGCTCAATAACGTTTTTGGAAAAACTTCCCACTTTTCCACATGATCCTCTCTCGAATATCCTTCACCTCTCGATGTGGCTCTAATCAGAAAGTGCTCCCTGATCATGCGTGCATGGTTGGATAGTAAATCATTGGATTTTTCTTTTTTGATCGGATCTAATTTCAGCAGTTCAGCCTTCGCGATTGTTTCTTACACTTTAGACTTGCTTTTCACTTCTATATCCGATTCTCAACATTTCTTTTTGAGCTCCGCTTCTAGGACCCTAATTCTTTCTCTTAACTATGTTACTTCCATTGGTGAGACTAGTTCAAGTGTTAGCTCTTCTTTTGAAACTCCTTTCTCTAAGAACTTGCCAGCTTTGTGTTCCCTTGATTCTATACTCATCATATAGAAGTCAAGTTCACTCGTGTGGGTCATCCATCCTAGCAATTGCTAGACTGAATCATCCTTGTAAGCTAATGGATTCTTATACTCTCCTGTTTTCATATTTTGGAATTTGAATAGTTGCAAATTGAATCCATTGTAAAGAAGATCCTTGTAAGTCTCCGCATGCAAGGCAAACTTACTCGCGTCACTTTTTGCCTGAGTTTTTTCCTTTGCTTTTGTCTCCATTTCATCAGCTGTCATGGACTTCTTGCCGGTCAGGTTTGGAGACACTTGGATTTGTATGCGATCAGACTTTGGCCCAATTGTAATGAACACATTCGCCAATTGTGCACACAATTGGCTTACAAAAGCCATGGTCATCCAAGTAAGATCGAAAAAGTGGTTTCTGAAGTCCTTGGTCTTACTATCAGATAATCAACTCTAAACTCTAATCCTCCCACAAGTGTGCTTACATTCTTTAGAAGGCTAGTAGGCTTTACCTGCATTTGATATGCCATTCTAAGGGACATCAAAGTTTCTTTAATGTGGTTTAGGCCAAGAGCCTTCATCATATACTCAGTCATTAAATTAAGTACTACCGCGCTATCCAACTAAGCACCTTGGACCGCATACCCTTTGATCTTGACCGTCACAACAGGAGCATTCAAATTGATATGG
This sequence comes from Ceratopteris richardii, assembly GCA_020310875.1. NCBI lineage: Eukaryota > Viridiplantae > Streptophyta > Polypodiopsida > Polypodiales > Pteridaceae > Ceratopteris > Ceratopteris richardii. The sequence continues at coordinate 65,998,660 of CM035413.1, read as the reverse complement.
GATGTGATACTCTGAATTTCTCTCTCCCATTTTTTCTTCTCTTGCAATTTTCGAGGCTTTTTGATATATTCATTGTAAAACTGCTTCTATATGAAGGGGAACATCTTAGCAACGTACCAATGTCCAACATGACTTCTATTTCATCCACAAATTTTAGGATGTCAATTTCCTCCCTGCTTTGTGTTGAAGTTAGACATATGTGGAAGCACACGAATAACATAAGGAAGAAGAAGAAGAAGCTTAGAGCACAACACATAGTACTGAATGTATTAATCGAGAATGTACAAAGATAAATAGCCCATTAGGGTAATAGGTATATATACAAGCTAGCAAAAAAAACCTCCTAAAGAGGGAAAAAAGTGCTCGGCGGTCCTAGTGTGTTCACACACATCACATCCTAAATATATCAACAAATCCCCCCTGGGAGTGATGAGGTGAACAAGGAGCTGGCACTCATGTATAAGGAAGTGCCAAGCTATGTGGAAATCACTACAAAAAAGGAAGTAAGCCCAAAGCTTTGCAGAAAGCTTCAAACTTCTCGCTAGGGAGAGCCTTTGTGAAAAGGTCTACAATGTTCTCCTATGTGGGCACATATGCGAAGTTGATCTCTCTAGCAGAGACACTCTCCCTGACATAATGATAATGCACCTCAATGTGCTTAGTGCTAGCATGGAACATAGGGTTCCTTGCAACTACCAATGCACTCTAACTGTTAGTGAAGATGGTGGTGGCTAAGATTGACCAATACCCAAAATCAGCCATAAGGCGTCTAAGGGACACACACTCAATAGTCGCTATGAAAGCTGCCCTATACTTAGCCTCACAACTAGAAGTGGCCACAGTAGGGTGCTTCTTGCTGAGCCAAGATATGCATGAGCTACCAAGCATGAAGCAAAAGTAACTAGTGGACACACGAGTGTCATAGCAACCAACCTAATCGGAGTCAAAAAAAGCATGCAAATCTAGTAGTAGGGATCCCCCCTTGGGATAAAATAACCCAATTAGTCAGGTACCACTCAAATAGCAAAGATGCGCTTAACCATCTACCAATGCTTGACACCTGCGCAATGCATAAACCTGCTCATCTATGAGACAACAAACTAAATATTCGACCGAGTAATGCATAAGTAAATCAAGCATCCAATAGCTTGTTGATAGAGAACATCATCAAATGCATCCAATAGCTTGTTGCTAGATTTAAATTTTATTTAAAAGTTAGAATTTATTTTCATTAAAATAGTAGAAATTGTTAGACTAAAAAAGAATTCTTATTTAAAAGATAGTATTTATTTAAGATTGTTTGATTAGTACAATTTTCATTAAAACAATTAAAAAGAAATTTGTTTGAAAAGTTAGTATCTAGATTTCATTATTAAGGATTGTTAGAATAGCATAATTTAGTTTGAAAATTCATTAAGAATTTTCATTTGGAAAGTTAGCATTATTTTTCAAGACTTGTTTAAAAGTTTTAAATTTAAGTAAAGCTGGAATCAAGTAACTTAGTTAGTTTGGTAAGGGAACAGAAATCTAAAGTTCAAGAAGAAGTTAAGGATTATATTAAGAAACTTAGGTCTAGTTCTAACATTCATATCAAAATGGATGAGTTATTTAAAAATATGATGTCAGAAACTTAAGGCCAAAAAGTAGTAGAAGCTATGCTAAAAGAAAAAGGTAAATTTACTGGAGTTAACACAACTAATTACTTAGACACTTTTGAAGACCTAGCAAAACTACAGGGTTTGCCAATTGATAAATGGGTAACATTTTTAGTAAGACTTGCAATAGGTTCAGCCATTAGTGTTATAGAACCTCATAAAGCACTTGCATGGGAAGAATTTAAAAAACAAATGCATAAAGAATTTTACTTAGAAGATTTTAGTCAACACAGTAGGGAGGGATTTATGAAGTGGCTTAGCACTCCCAAAACCCAAATATCTCTTACACAATTACATGGGGAATTTATGAAGAGATTTTCACAATTACATAAACAAGATAGGACTGCACTTACTCCAGATATAGTACTTTATTTCCTAAAAGTTTTGCCTACAGACATTAGAAGTGAAGTAGAAAGAAGACTAGAGGAACATAGAAAAAGATATGGTTTAACAGAGGAATGGGGGGTACTTAAACAAGTAGTTGAAGTTGTTACACAAATGAAACAGAGGCAATCATTATTATATGATATGAATTTAAGTTTTCCAACAGTAGGACCAACTTCTCAAAATCCTAAAATTAATATAAACTCTAGTTTAACTGAACAAGCATCAACATCTAAAGTGCCTAGTGAGTTCCAGTTTGAAATACTATTTAATAAACTAGATAATATGATGCAAATGCATATGAACATAGGAAGTGGCAACACTTCAAAACACAGTTCATTCCTTAGTTAGTCAAGATAGAACAATTCCAGGTCCTCAGTTTACTCATGCCCCACAAATGAATCCTATACCTATAGCACCTGTAATGAATCAACCATTAGCTCATAATCAACCAGTAGCTCATAATAATGAACAAAGAGGCGCACCCACCCGACAATGTGTTTGGTGTGACTCCACTGAACATATATCTTATGCTTATGAATCATTAAAAGAGGTAAAAGAAAGAAAACTAGTTATTGATATTGATAAAAAACTATGTGACTATCGCACCCACCTCCCTCTAGCTGTAAATTGGGGAAAAGGTGGAATGCAAAAACTATATGAAAATATATCAGAAGCACAAAGAAGCTCATCAGGGGTCAGATTAGAATGCGATGAAGGTGATCTAGATGATGATACATCAAAAGAGACCAAAAATTATTCAATTGAAGCATTGATAAAAGCTAGAGATGATATAATGAACAAAACTGCATGGAACTCACCTATAGATAATTTCTCTATCTTCTCACATATTGCAAATGTAGAAGAAAAGAGAAAAAGAGATGAAACACAAGATTTAGATGAGTCTAATTAAAGAGTAACTAGAAAACAATTAAAAAAAGAACCTAAAAATGTTCAATTTAATGAAAATACAAATTTAGATCCAATTGAGCAGAAAAGAAGAGATATAAGGGAGGGAAAACAACTAGAGACATCAAACAAACCTAATGAATTAGAATCTAAGACTAATGAAGAAACAGAAAAAAATGAGGAAAAAACCAAGAAAACCAAAAGAATTCCAAAAGCTATTTTAACTTCAGAACTTGAACAAAAAAATGACACAAAGGAAATACTGTATGATCTTCTTTTAAAAAGTCAAGTGACTATGTCACTTGAACAATTATTTACTATAGCTAAATTAGAATTTAAAGATAACTTTATTAAGATGATTAAAAGAAAAAGATTTCCCTTAAATACTGATACTGAAATGCATAACAATGTAGATGTAACTCATATTTCTAAAGATTCCTTTTCTTCTGATTCCGATGATGAAGAAGAAAGTGAAGGATATGTTAATAAAAATTTTGTAGGACCTATACTTCCAGATAATATACAAGAAAAATTTGAAAGCAATTACAAAAAGAGTTTTTGGGCCAAGGGAACACCAGAGATCAAAGTAAATTTAGGAGATAGGAAAAATTCTTGTACAGCTTTAGCTTTACTAGATTCAGGCTCAGAAATAAACGTAATATCAAAAGAATTATATGATAAATTTAGATGGCCTATAGATAAATAGCAGGGGTGGATTATGAGAACAGCAGACAACGAATGTGGTGCATTTCTAGGAGCATGTGCCAACATTCCAATTTCAATAGGTGGCATAAGTGAAACATTTCGTTTTTTCGTACAAGATAACTGTTCTTATGAAATTATCTTAGGACAACCCTTTATATGTGAAACTCGTATGGAAACAAAAATAATGGACGATGGATCTGCATATACTAGATTTAGATCAAAAGATGACTTACAATCCTTACAAGTAATGATTGTTAACCCAAACCATATTAGAAATAGAGAACAAATTAGGAAAACACCTATCAGATCACAAGAGAAAATGCACGAGAGTCATCTACCTCTTAGTGTTTCTGGAACATACTTTGATCAAAATTTTTACTAGACACCATTGTTGAGCAAGACAACAGTGGTAACTGGTTTGATATCTCGCATAAATGTGTAAATAAAATAGAAAATGTTTCTGTTTATTTTTCATCTTCAAAATTACAAATTCTAAATAATAAAGATATTCCGAGAAAAACAATAAAAAAATATTTAAAATATTTTAAAGATAAAGGACATATGACTAAAACTGAAAATATTGAAAATATAATTGCAACTTCTTTTTCCTCTACTTTAATTGATGAAATTGACGAAACCTTACATGATGAAAAATTATTACATGTTATTCTTTTAAACTCATTAAATGAATATGATTTAATTTCAAAATTTGTTTCTGATTTTCATGAAGTTAAAATTAATACAAAGTATAAAACTATAGATAAAAAGGTGAAACCTGTAGCTCAAGCTTTACCTGAAGGAAGATAACTGTATATGATAATGGTACATTTAAACTTAGAGAGTTTGACGGTTATTTACTGAAAAATTTGATTGCAGGAAAAAGAGTTAAGCTATTTAAAAAGAGAAATAATGAAGAATATGAAATTGAAGAAATTGACGATGATGATGATGATGCTGATGAAAATGAAGATGATGATTAAAAATCAGGTGAAACAGTTTTGATTAAAGATTCTTTGATTTTTTGTGTATATGCATGGCATTACTGCATGGATTAAAAGGATATGTTCGAATTTATTTAAAAACAACTCAAATAGAATTTAGATGTAGAAATATCTGAAATATTTATGATTGAAACATAAAAACTCGTATTTATATGAACTGAATCAGAAAGTTAGATAGAAATTTTGGAATTCGAAGCTTGTAGACAAAAAGGTAGCTTTATTTTGAATACATATATATGCTTAAAATTTTATCCATTAGTATATGGGATTTTGTATTGTGCTATTTATTTCTTATGAGATCTGACCTCTAAATGAAAATAAAAAAATAATAATAAAAACTTCATACCCAATTAGCATATATGTATGTGTTCGTTGTTGGTGCGCTATGTTGGGCTAGTAGGCGGGTGGACCAACCTTGGTTGGGTGATCAAGGCCATGTGCTGACGCTAGTTTCATCATAGGCTCAGCCTATATGTTGTCATGCGCCTGCATGGGTCGATAAGCAGGTGGAGTTACTCTGGTCGGGTGATCAGAGCCACGAGCTGACATCGATTTCATGTAGGGCTGACATAGTTTTGTCGTGCGCTATGCCAGGTTAGTAGACAAGTGGAATAAACTTGGCCGGGTGGACAAGTCCAGGCGTCGCACCCAATTTTGGTATAGGCCGATTTGTGAAAATTAAAGAAAAAGCTAAATTGGGATGAAGTAAAAAAGTAAAAGAAAAATGATATGAAAAAAAAGCAATGAAAAGAGAGTCAGACCATAGGAAATAAAAGTAGGAGGCATATAATTCTATTACCTGATGAGAATTTTTTTTTTGTATATGCTGTTATACAAGATAAATTACTTATTCTATGCAAGTGACACGAACAGAAGGACTATAAAACTTATGATTTATTCTTATAAATGCTTGTTTAAATGTGGATTTAGAAATATGATATGATATTTTTATAACTTATATCTACTTTGCGTTTTTTTAAATGATTTGTACTAATCTTTTTAATTGCATAAAGTTTGAATGCATGATGAAATAAAATTTTGAAAGAAATAAAACTTATTTTCAAAAGAATTTGATTTGTTCCACTTGAATCTGCAGGTTGGCCCATCGGGACGATGTGCAGGTTTAGTGGGGGTGGATGTCGGAGAGAATTTATTACTCTTAAAATATTTCAAAAATTAAAAGATTATTTGATTGATATAAGTTTGGTTAAATTATGAAATTTTTTACTAATGTTTGATTTTAATTTCTGTAGGAAAAGAAGTTTGCTGAATAATTATCAGGATGGGAAGTATTTATCTAAGTGTTTTCTTAATATAAATAATGGTATCGATGAAAATTCAAGGATTAGTTAAGGGGTTTTCTATGTTTTGAAAGTAATATAAGGATAATTAAGGGTCAATTATAGGTTTTGATCATGTTTTATAGGGTTTTAGCTAAATTACAAGGATAATTAAGGGTTAAATGAATGTTTTGAGCATGATTTATAGGGTTCTAGTTAAATTTTAAGGATAATTAAGGGTTTAATATTAATTCTAGAGGGTTATGGAAGGTAAGAAAATAGGTTTATGGGTTAGTTGAAGCTATTTGATGTGGTTTGAAGCTAGTTGTAGGGTAAACCTAAGGTAATTGATTAAATAAGTGGGTTAAAATCTATAAATGAATTATTAAATAGGTTAAATATATCATAAGGAACCTTAACAAAATAATTCAAATAGAAAAATATATTATTTAATTATTTTCACTAAGCTTATGGTAATAAATAAAATGGGTTAAATTAATTTTTAGTCTAAAGTTTAGTATTTAATAAATTAAAAAAGAAGTGAAAGGTTATTTAAAAAACTAAAGTCTATGGTCCATTGAATATTTAAATGAATTGTTAAAAATTGGGAAAAATCAAAATAGAGAAAATCCATGCCTTTTTTCTTGTTGGAGTGTGGTTGAGTTGAAGAGGAGTTAATTTAGGTAGTTTGGTTCAGTTATCTAAGGATAAATGTGGGCTATGGTGGGCTACTCTCATCTATTTAAAGAGGGGAAAACGTACTCACAAGCTCATGTGATTTTGAGGTACTTACTTCTTGCTCTAGACTATAGTCAAATTTTGCACATAGTTCTATGCCAGTTCTCTGACAAGAGGAGAGAGAAGGCCATCTCTCTTGCTTTTGTCTTTCACTTACTGTAGAGCAAATTTTTTTTCTCTTGGAAATTGGTCGACACAGAAATATAGGTAGGCGTTTGGGTTTTTTTTTCCCTTTTTTACTAATTTATTTGACCCTCTTTTCTATGCTCTTTCTTTAATTTTCTTTTTAGCTTCATTTTTTCTCACTTTTCATTTAATGCTTGTCTCTCTTTCTCCCTCTCCCTCCCTTTCTCTGCTGACGGTGCAGCAGCGCTGCGCGCGCAGCAGAGAGAGAGAGAGAGAGAGAGAGAGAGAGAGAGAGAGAGAGAGAGAGAGAGAGAGAGAGAGAGAGAGAGAGAGAGAGAGAGAGAGAGAGAGAGAGAGAGAGAGAGAGAGAGAAAGAGAGAAAGAGTGAGGTGAGAGTTTTTTGTTTTTTTTTACTTTATTATTTTTTGTTTTTCTTTTATTTAATGTTCCTCCCTCTCTGCCCTTCTCTGGAGCTGCCGACAGACGCAGCCGCCGGCGCAGTATAGAGAGAGAGAGAGAGAGAGAGAGAGAGAGAGAGAGAGAGAGAGAGAGAGAGAGAGAGAGAGAGAGAGAGAGAGAGAGAGAGAGAGAGAGAGAGAGGAGAGAGATGGAGAGAGAGAGAGAGAGGTATAGAGAGAGAGAGAGAAAGGTACAAAGAGAGAGAGAGAGAGAAAGAAAGAGAGTTTTTTTTATATTCGTTTCTTTTCTTTTTTATTTTATTGTTTGTATATATATTTTCTCTATATATACTTTACTTTATAGTTTAGTTAAATTAAATAATTTATTTATATATTAAATTATGATGTTTTATGTTATTTAAGTATATTTATTAATCAAATATTTAAAATAAAAATATGGAATGCATATGTAAAGGTATATAATTGTATATGGATGACTTAATATATGTTTATGTTTTTGTATACGTATTTATTTATGTATGTGTGTGCATATGAATATTTATAACTTAAATATATTTGTTTTAATATAAGTATACATGTTTATGTATCTATTTATGTATGAGTGACTGTGTGTTTTTAATTAGATTGATTGCTTAATGTATGATTTGATTATCCTAATGTTTTTTGTATGTTCACAGGTAAGAGACAAGAAGGATTACCCTAACCAAATATTTACCCTCTTCTATCTTCTTTTATCCTTTCCATTTCTTTCCTTACCCTTAACCCAAGCTTCTTCAACCCTTAATTTGATTGATACCTAAGTTCATTTACCCATGTATTATGTTATGCATGTTTAGTCATTGATTGTACCCATGTTAGTGCTTGAACCTATGTTAGTTGTTAGTGCATGAACCATGTTTGATATTAGTGCATGTAGGGTATGTTAGTTAATATTAGTGCATGTTAGTGCATGATAAGTATGTTAGTGCATGTTAAGTATGTTACTTAATGTTGATGCATGTTAGTAAATGGTAATACATGTTAAATCTTAAGCAATGCATGCTAGATGTTAGAAGTTAGGAATGTTAATGCATGTTAAGTAAGATAGTGCATGTTAGATGTTAGGATATGCATGTAAATGATAGGTATGTTTATGAATGTTAGAAGTATATTAAGTGCATGAATATTGTTTTGCATGTAAATGTATATTTAGCTAATGAATGTTAGAAATTTATCCATGTTAGTTCATGCATGTCAATTAATGTATGTACTTTAGATGTTATGTGTATATCATGTGTGCATGCATGTTGATAGTGTTTGCATGTATGTATGCATGTCATGCATGTTTGCTTGTTGCATGATAGTACATGCATGTTTATGCATGATTGCTAATGCATGTGCATTTATGCATGTGCATTTATGCATGTGCATGGTTATTAGGGCATGTAGGTATGTTGTATGCATGTTCATTTAGTGCATGAGCCCGAGTGTATGTGTGGAAGGGTGTAAGGTAGTGCATGCATGTTCATATGTATGTATGTTATGTATACATGCTTATGCATGAATGTGTGCGTGTCATGTATGTAAGCAATGTGCATGTGTGTTAGTATTATGTATGTATGCATGTATATGTATGAATATGCATATGTTTGTTAGTATAAGCTGTTTACGTTAGTGCATTTTACATGTTCATTTATGCATATGAATGCATGCTTGTGAGCTATGTTAGTGTAGTTTAATTTGCATGTTCATGTGTGTGCATATCATGTATGTATGTATGTATAAGTATGGTATGCATATGTATGTTAATGCATGGTTATTAGTGCATATGTATGATTGCTTGTTGCATGTTAGTGCATATATGTTTATGCATATTCATTTATGCATGTGCATGTATGCATATGAGGTGTGTTAGTATGCGTGTGATGCATGTTAAGCTTTTATACTATGTATGAATATGTATAAGTATATGAAACAATGTATTTATATGTTTGATGTATATTAAAGTAATCATATAAATGAATTATTTATTGCAATATATATGTTTAAATAAATGGATGTACTTAAATACATATGTGTTTTAGGAAGTTAAATATTTTATATTAAGCTAAGTGTTTCTAATTATGCTAAGTTTTAAATGAGTGTTACTTTTTTATGAAAGCATACTAATATTTCTCATGTGATTTTCAGAGAGCTGTTGGCGAACTGGAGATTCATGTGATTTTTAGATATGATTTTCTGAAGAATTGTAGCCCTGTTGATGAACTGAAGATTTGCAGCGACAAGAATTACTTAGCTTAAACTATTGATTACCTTGTATAGGTTATTCGTTAAGCTTGGATAGGTTATTATTTTATGACATTATCTTATAAGTGTGTATAGGAATTTGATCATTAATCTAGTGTCATTTTCATCTTATGTCTAAAGAGGCTTCTTCAAGTAGTTCCTTTCTACCTCTAGCTACATTTGAGTTATTATTTCCTAAACTAGTTGAGGAAGTTGAAGAGTTAGTTAAAAATAAGATAGTTAGATAAACTTTGCATGATCCTAATAGAACTTTACATTTACTTTCCACTGTTCCACCTAGCATTGAGAATAGTGAAGAACTTTTCCCACCAGCTGTAGATAGAAACGACGATAATTTTCAAGAAGATTCAAAGGAAACTGAATGCATTGAAGATCAAGTAGTTAGTGAAAAACTTATCTCACCATCTTACTTTGACGCTATAGAAAGTTATAGGAACGCTTTGCCCTACGGACCTTAGGAAAAGTTATACTTGTTCTGCATAGTCACCCTGCGTGCACCGTTCGCGAGATGACTGAATTGATCTGCCAGTCATCAGAAATCGCTCCCACAGCGCGCTTAGTTGCAAAAGGATATGCACAAGTATATGGATTGGATTATGATGAAATGTTTAGTCCACTGGTGAAAATGACAATCGTGAGAAGCGTAATTGCATGGGCTGCTATGAACAATTGGAAATTGTATCAAATGGATGTTAAGAATGCATTCTTGAATGGTAAATTGCATGAGGAAGTTATATGCAGCAACCAGAAGGTTATGTGCATCCAAAATATCCTGACTATGTATACAAGTTGAAGAAAGCACTTTTTGGTTTCAAACAAGCACCAATAGCATGGTGTGAACGTTTCACTAAGAAGTTATTGGATGTGAAATTTATATTGCAATCAAAGGCTGATTATTGATTGTTTGTATGGAATCAACAGTGTGAAACGATTCTATTAGTGATCTATGTCGATGATTTGATCATTATTGGCAATGATAAGAAGAGGATTGATGATTTGAAAAGGCAACTAAAATCTGAATTTTTGATGTCAGATTTGGGAGAGCTACAATACTTTTTGGGAATTGAAGTAATTTCAATGAAAGAGGGAATTTGGATGATACAATGCAATTATATGCTAGAAATGCTTGAGAGATTTGGTATGAGTGCTTGCGAACCTATTGATATGCCACTTGATGCTAATGTTAAGCTTATGGATGATGGAAAGTACTTGCATGATGCCAATATGTATAGGAAGATGGTTGGAAGTTTGATTTATGTAACAAAGACAAGACCGTATTTGAGTTTTGCAATTGGTTTGGTAAGTCAGTTTATGCATAAACCATGTAGAGTGCACTTGGATGCAGTGAGACGCATATTGCGATATGTGAAAGGAACATGCAACTTCGGCTTGTTTTATGAGAGAAAAGTTCAGCCATGTATATATGCATACACAAATGCCGATTGGGCAGGAAATATTATGATTCGAAGGGCAACTAGTGGTTTTTCATTTTCACTTGGAAGTGCAGTCATTTCTTGGAGTAGCAAGAAGAAACCATCTGTCGCTTTGTCAAGTACCGAAGTTGAATATAGATGCATTACACAAGCCGTTTGTGAAGCAACATGGATTAAGTATCTAATTGAAGACATGGGAGTCTACATCGACAGAAAGGTGGTCATCTATTGTGACAATGTGAGCAGCATAATGTTATCAAAGAATCTAGTTTATCATGAGAGATTGAAGCACATCAAATTTCATTATCACTTTGTTCGTGAGAAGGTCATCGAAGGAGAAGTGGAGCTGATTCACATCAACAATGGAGAACAAGTGGCGGATATCTTCACCAAAGATCTTCCCAAAGAAAAGTTCGTCTACTTTAGAGAAGCTTTAGGAGTTAGGAAGCTTTAGTTTGTATCTAGATTTCATTTCATGTTATTTCATCTTGTATGGACATATGTATTTCTTTCATTTTGTATTCAAGCTCATTCTGAGCTTGAGGGGGGGATTTGATGATGTGGCACTAGTCGTGTGTAAAACACAAAGTAAAATACTTTTAGTGTAATGATCTTCACGCTGCCACGGACATGCATATTTTTAGATCTCTATCGCTTTGTCTCTCTCATCCTCTCTGCGTGTGCAGCTACACAACAGTCACAAGCGAGAGAGAGAGAGAGAGAGAGAGAGAGAGAGAGAGAGAGAGAGAGAGAGAGAGAGAGAGAGAGAGAGAGAGAGAGAGAGAGAGAGAAAGAAAGATGTTCGGTGCACAGAGCTAGGTGACGAAGGACTTCCAAGAGAGAGAGATGGCTGTTGCAAACTTAGGTGCAGACCAATTGGGGGAGGAGAGAGAGAGAGAGAGAGAGAGAGAGAGAGAGAGAGAGAGAGAGAGAGAGAGAAGGAGAGAGGAGTACTCTGGCAACGAAGGCAGTGAAGAACTTTGTAGCAGAGATGGAGGAATTGATCGAGGAGAGAGAGAGAGAGAGAGAGAGAGAGAGAGAGAGAGAGAGAGAGAGAGAGAGAGAGAGAGAGAGAGACAGAGAGAGAGAGAGAGAGAGAGAGAGAGAGAGATAGAGAGAGAGAGAGAGAAAGAAGTCAACATGTAGACGATCAAAATCGGGTGCATGTGTGTGTGTGTGTATGAGAGAGAGAGAGAGAGAGAGAGAGAGAGATGGTTGTCGCTGTGAGGCATAGAGAGTTAGGGGAACAATGGCAAGAGAGAGAACGAGAGAGAGAGAGAGAGGATAATGGTGCATTCGAAAGTTCATGATGGAGGAACAAATTGGTTTTATGGCCATCGCCTGAGGAAGGCATAGAGAGGATGGGAGATTGTGTGCCTTAGATGGTTGCAAAAAGATCAAGAAATAGAGAGAGAGAGAGAGAGGAGGGAGAGAGAGAGAGAGAGAGAGAGAGAGAGAGAGAGAGAGAGAGATGTCCCTGCTATGGAAGACAGAAGGCTCGCACAAGAACATGAGAGAGAGAGAGAGAGTTGAAATCCTCAGCCTATTGTTGTGTGTAGCACAAAGATGGAGAAACACTGATGCGAGCAAAGATTTCTGGAGGAGGGAGAGAGAGAGAGGGAGAGAGAGAGAGATAGAGAGAGAGAGAGAGATTGGGAGAGAGAGTGAGAGAAAGAGAAGATAAAAGGTAGTGATGTTGAGAATCTCGGTAGAGAAAAAAATCAAGAAGAAGGAGAGAGATGGATGAAGGAATAAACAACGAGATATATATATATATATATATATATATATATATATATTTTGCACATCTACATTGGGAAGAGCCCAGAACTTTTTGCACCACAATCAGCTTGAATGAACCCTCCATTTGAACTTTTGTAGCTTCTCAAAAATGAAATTGCAATGGTACACATCACTCTGAGCATAGGTAATAGAGACAGTGTGCAGATTTAGATCATACTCAAACGTCACCTTGTGATTCATAAAGAGATGGAGAAATTCTATGCTATGGCGAGTTGGTAAGTTCATTAAATGCATTAGACAATTGAGACGAGGCTACATAACCCCTTTGCAAGCTATATTTTTATTTTGAACAGCGAGTCGTAACAAACGAGAACTATGTCGTAAAAAGAGAACACTCTCGTCAAAAATTACATGTTTTCACCTCATTTTTGGAATTCCTTTATACCAGTATACATATATTACAAAAATGAGGTGAAAACAAGTAATTTTTGACATTTTTTGTCATTTTCTCAAAAAAAAATGAGCTCAAAATGTAGTCAAAATTTCACTATATTAGGCATTGACGTGTCCCAAAATGTATATGATAATACATTGACATGTCCAAAATCTATATGATAAGACATTGACATGTCTAAAATATATATAAGAATGTAGAAATGAATAGTTTTTACACAAAAATAACATTTTAGACATATCTTTAATGGGTGGATATCTGATTGTTATTCAAAATTGCTACAAAACATGGTTTCATTAACCAAACTACTTTGAGGCATTTACATAAGCACTAAAAATGTCTGAGAGCTTCAATGCAACTCACAACTTTGTCGATCTATGTCTACACCCTCATCATCTGATGCACTTGATTCAGTCTCATACTGTTGAGAGCTCTCTTCTTCTTCTTCTATATCCACAAGAGCTCTATCTTCATCCACGTACATACGAAATTCTACAGGATCATGCACAACTCTTCTTGTTTTCCTATGATTTCCTGTACCACATACATCTGGAAGCTTTTGTTTTATCATGTTGATGGTTGCTTTCCTCAAGTGACCAGTTTTTGTCAAGGAAAAATCATAAACAAGAATATCTACATCATCCATGTTAAGAGTGGATGTGCTTCGAATATTCTTTTTCCTTTTTGAACCTGTTCGTTTAGTATCACACACCATTTCTAAGTTATATTTACCTGTGAATGCATTACTACTTTTAGTGTAATACCAATGCACCACCAAAGCCTCTATTCTTCTCTGATCAATTTCTTTAGTTATCTCTAAAACCTTTGCAATCCAAAATGGTCTGGTAGCCTCATCACCATCAGCAAGTACTGCAATAAGCGTTCCAACATTTATCTCTATTAAATTTCCTTGCCATCTTGCTTCTGCCTGTTTTGTCATCCTTGGGCCTACATAAATATTTCTTTCTGGTGGATGTATAAAACTTTGAAGTGCATCTGCATTACATGCTTGGGCCACATTCACGGATCTTTGTGTACAAAAATCCCATGTGAATGGAACATCAACTGGCCAGTGACCTACAATTGTATACTGTATAATCTCTTCTTGATGATTGAAAAAGTCCTCCCACCAAGATACATCTTGATCTCCAACATATTTTTTTGCACGCTCAATATGTCTCTTCTTTTCAATGAGTGCATGCATCCAGCTTTTACTTTGATCAACCACACTTCCACATCTTTCTGTATTGTTTTTATCTTCATATGGTGATTGTTCTGCACCATACACTGTTACAGTAGACAAATTAGGCACCTGCAATAAGAATCTGCATCCCTCTTTAGGCTCCCACCCAAGAGAAGATGAATACTGCTTTGCAAATAAAAGGGTTATTTCATCAACCCTCCTCATCAAGAATACATGGTTGAAACTAATATTGTGCAATGGAGCCAAAACCTTAGCACTGTTATCAAGGCCCATTGAGCAAAAGTGCTTAAAGTCATAAATCTGTGTGAGGTGTTGAACTTCTGGTTTTGGAGTATATGCTTCTGAAATCAGCTCAGATAAAATCGGAAGAGTAAAAGCATTGTTACGTGCCAACTTCTTAGAGAAAGTACTGAACATTTGATCAATGTGATCATGAGTGTGGCCAACCAGAAGAAAATTTACCTTAACCTTCTGAAATACCTGTTTTTCAACAAGCATGCTTAAATATCCAAAGACTGTAGAATTTTTATTCTCTCTTGCAGTATTATCTAGTTGCAAATATAGAGTTGATGGCAAAAGACCCTTCCATGATTGCAAAACACGATGAATGACAGTAACTGTAAGGTTTGGATCATTATGCACATTCGGATATGTGAAGAAAACCTTGGACATTACAGTTCCATTGTATACCAAAGCACCAACCAAATGCATTTGCACAAGGACTTCATCTCCAATGTCCTTAGGGATGCGATAAAAATGTGGCAAACAAGTTTTTTTTTGATCCATACCATCGATCAACAAACACATATAACGCTCCGGATTTCTGAGTTCCTTACTTCGATGATGAATTGATTTCTTTCTCTCTAATGCTTGACTGTCACGATGGTTGTTAAGAAGGTTTTTAAAATTATGCTTTTCCTGTGGTGTTGTAGCCCCTTTTGCCATGTTTTTCAAAGTGGCGCAAACTGAACATTCACCCATTCTAACTTTACGAGGAATAGAAACATTGTAAAACTCTTCCTTCCATAATCGAGTAAAGTGACGATACAACACATACTTCTCATTTCTATTTTCCATGTCTTCTCTATATATTTGAAATACCTCTCGACAAGTAAAGTTATCTGACAAGTGCAACCTTCCAGTTGTAGGCATAACTTCACAATGCAAGCTAAAATAGTTCATCATCCAATTCATTGCATGACGTCTAACAGATCCTTTGGTCCCAACATGGAACGTATCCAAAATGAGATCCCCATTCAAAAACCCTTGTTGAACCCTATGTATTCTAAAATTTCCTACACCCATTGCAATTTTAAATGCAGCCCTACAGCATGGCATCCCTTGAGTAAAGAAATATTCAAAACCAACACGCGTTACTGACATGTTATCCTCAATCATTTGCATGCAAGAAACAAGGTATATATCTTGCCTTTCACTATCTAAATGGAGGAATTTTTCTCTTATGTGCTTTAGTTTCTTCATTCCTAAATTATACAAACATTTCAAACCACAACAATGCTTCACAATATCCAATGCAATCTGTCTATCTGAAGTAAGAAATTTAAATCTTTTTCGACTTACTTCACGAGACCTTCTTTTAAATCGTAGATTGAGCTTGCTTTGCTTTTTCATTGCTCCACATGCACTTGAGTCAGAAGGGAGATCAATGGTTGGATCAGATGGGAGATCAAGAGGTGCATTTGGTTGAGCAGCATTGCACTGTGAATTGGATAATTTAAATGACTCAACAGAAAACATGGAATCATCAGCACGTTCTAAATCATAGGGATCATCACTTCTCTGGAAAGGTTCAACTGAGAACAATGAATCAATATGAGCAGAGGAACTGATGACCAAGCATCCACTGAAAAGATTGAGCTCATCTTCACTGAGTTCACAGAAGACTGAAGATGAATGACCTTTTTAAATAAGTAGAAATCCGAGATCAAGTGAAGATGTCACATCAAATGTCACATCAAGAAGATATGAAATCAAAAGCTTATTAAAGTACATTAAATAACATTAAACATCAAATTACATCAAATCACTTAATTACTCAAATATACACTAATAAGGGAACCAAAGATTTGATTCACTTTTGATTCAAATGAGAAACACAGTTGATTTCTAACTACATATGAGTCATTGAGTCTAAGCATTGTGAATGAATCAAAATATATCCAAGTTGAGTTCCAACAGGAATATATAATAAAATTGTTTGGAGAAATTTTACAACTGGAATATATCCAAGTTGAGTTCCAACTGGAATATGCTATGCCATTGAACACTATACAAGAAGAAATTTTACATTTGATTAAGATTTCAAGGATTAGGTTTTATTGTGGTCTTGGCTAGATATCAAAGAGGTAGATGAAAGTATATTAAAAAAGAATTATGTGTAAAAGAGGTACACAGAATGTTTATTCATACATTGATTTTCCATTTCAACAATGTGTTACAAGATAAATGTGAATATGAACTAAAGTGTGGAGGATAACACTATAAAGATGTCATTAATCTCACAACTTAGACCTGATTTTCTCCCAAGCAACAGACTCTAAGAAAAAACTTCTACATGAGATTAGAAATCCTCATGTACATACCATGATGTTGCGATTGAAGTTTAATTTCCATGCAAATGTATATAAATAGTTGCAAGGTTCTGTACTTGAATGTTTATTCATACATTGATATTCCATTTCAACAGTGAGTTACAAGATAAATGTGAATATGAACTAAAGTGAGGAAGGTAATACTATAAAGATGTCATTAGTCTCCCACATTTAACACAACTTTGACTTGATTTTCTCCCAAGAAAGAGATTCTAAGAAAAAAATCTCTACATGAGTTTAGACATCCTCATGGACATACCATACTCTTGCCATTGAAATGTAATTTCTATGCAAATGTATATAAATAGTTGCAAGGGTCTATGAATATTTCATTAAAGTGGCTCTGAAACAGCCTATTTGTGTGGGTGCTATTCCCTGGTTAGATAAGTTGACAGATTTAGTTAGCAACTGGACTCATTCAGTTAGATCCAATTAGTCTCTGGTTCAAGTCACCCAATTGCCTATAAATACCAGAGGAGGAGATCATTCGCATTTTCAAAATCCACGAGCAAGAGAGAGCAGCAGAGCACAGACAGCCATGGAGCACAGAGCTCAGCATACCAGCAAGCCAAGTCTGATGGAGAAGAAGAATGTTGGCAAAAGTACCAAGAGGTAGACAAAATCATAACATAAATAAAGATTCCAAAAAGATTCCATCTGTATGTCTGTGTAAAAAGTCTGATTTCTAGGTATTTATTTTTCTTACCTCCAGAAATATGGATCCAAAGCATGTACAGCTCGATGCCTGGCATCGACTTTAAGGTGTAAGTCGATGCTAGGCATCGACTTAGGATTGCAAGTCGATGCCAGGCATCGACTTGTCGGTGCAAGTCAATGCCTGGCATCGACTTGCACCGACAAGTCGATGCCTGGCATCGACTTACACCTGAAAGTCAATGCCAGGCATCGACTTGGGCCCAAAAGTCGATGCCAAGCATCGACTTGCCGGCATCAACATGCATTGAAAAGTCGAGGCCAGGCATCGACTTTAGGGTGCAAAGTCGATGCTTGGCATCGGCTTTTGGGCCCAAGTCGATGCTTGGCATCGACTTTTGGGCCCAAGTCGATGCCAGGCATCGACTTTGTGTGCAAGTCGATGCCAGGCATCGACTTGAGGGTAAAAGTCGATGCGAGGCATCGACTTGGCCCAAAAGTCGATGCCAAGCATCGACTTGGGCCCAAAAGTCGATGCCAAGCATCGACTCTTGCACCCCCAAGTCGATGCCTGGCATCGACTTTCACCCTCAAGTCGATGCCGGGCATCGACTTGCACACAAAGTCGATGCCTGGCATCGGCATGCACTTAAACATCGATGCCTGGCATCGACCTGAAGCTCAAAATCGATGCCTGGCATGGACTTGGGCCTTTGAAACCACATTTACGTTTGATCAGATATTTCCAAGTGCCTTCAGGGATGCGGAGTACAAGGATGAATGGCCCATCAAGAAGCTCAGAGTCACCATGGGCTCTGGTGACCAACAACGTGACAGAGGCAGTGTTCACCAAGCAAAACCAAAGAAAATTATTGCACCATTATCCTCTGAGAAGGCCAGCAACCCACTAGGAATATCCTCAGGTGGACAGAGTAGCATAAAAATTCCTGTGGAGGATCCAAATATGAAGGAAAGGTCTAGGGAGACGGAGGTCATGAGGACAGATCGTCCACTTTGGGACATGACAAATCTCGAGTGGTGCCTTCAGTACGTTGAAGAGAAGAATGCAGTCCTCCTTGTGTTCGCAGGGGCCTATGGCAGAGGAAAGATCACGACAACACAAGTTTTTCAGTATGGTCTTGTTTACAAACTGGATTATGAAGATGAAGATTCTGACAACCTGCTTTTCTTGGTGGAGACATCGAAAGGATTAAGAAATGTCATATGCAAGATGGATTTCTTGTGCCCAGAGTGCTGTGTTCCAGAAGGGCTAGCTCAGATATGCAGAGACTCAGTGAATTTCATCAAGGACCTGATGCCATGGATCCAGGGCAATATCATGCCAACACAACAGAAGAAGACGACCCCTGTAAAGGCAAGGGGTAAGCAGAGTGTGCAGAAAAAGCTCAAAAAGAAAAAGAAGATAATTTCAGAAGAGGAGTTTTCTGACTCAAGCTCTAGCTCTGGGGACATAATTGTTGCACCTGGTGGAGAGCTTGCATCTGGTGTTCTTGGTACTGAGCAGAATAAGATGAGGGAGGACATAGCTAGAAGAAAAGTTGTGAAGAAGGGGCAGTTGTTCCACCTCCCAATCAATATCATCCACAGGCCACCCGTAGATCCAGTCACAGGGAGGAGGCCCCTTGAGATCAGGGAGCCACATAATTTGCACGTCCAGAATCTTAAGAAGAAAATGAAAATAAATCCTCATGCTACTGTTGTGCCATTCCTTGTAATGGTGGATCCGAATGAGTGCAGCTGTGTGGACGATTTCAATGAGGGTTTGTTTGAGGATTACACTTATTATGTGATTGGAGGTTCACACTCTGCAGAGGCTCGTAGACAGTTAGTGAAGGAGCACCCTACTACATTTTTCTTTAGGTATGCAGAGTGTAAGATATATGCTGGTCTTACAACTGAGGAAGCCAAGCTTCTTGCTTGGGATCACAACAACGACAATGACTACAGGCAGAAAATGTCCTCCATAGAGAGAATTCGGTTCTTCCACCATGAATATGAAGATTGTCTTGTGAAGGAAGCTGGAAGAATACATCCCAATCTACGAAAGCAATGCCTTATTGAGGTTGGAATTGCATTGGATGAGAATAGAAAGTCTGATGCTTTGAGGAAATATGATCCATGGTTTCAACTGGCATTCAGATCAAGTGAGATCTAGGATCTACAGGATAGAATTTTCACAATGTGGGAGCACAAGGAGGTCAAGGGCCAGAAGCAACGAAAGTCGAGGCCAGACCCACAAGTTGATCTGAAGGGAAAGGGAAGGAAAGTTGACCTTTCAATTGAAGAGGCTCCTGAGGACATGAAGCTGACCCCATGGAGGGCCCTTCAAGGAATCAAGGATGATACATTGATCATATCAACTTTGTCAAGGGTAATCTCGAAGGAGTTAAGCCTGGAGGAGATGGTGAATGAGCTCAATAAGTATGTATGTTATTCTATGATCCTTTTTACCTCCTCCCATGCTTCTGGTCTAACCTAGTCTCTTTTATATTTCTGTGTCTGTAGTCATAAAGTGTACATGAAGATTCAGGAGGTGATGATGAAGAGGCTGGGTTGCTTTTCTTGGACAGAGGTCCAAGCAGACTCTCCAACCACATCATCCTACAAAGCCTTATCAGAATATTTCATCCTGTTTCGTGATTGGGTAGGTTCTCTTATCAGAATATTTCATCCTAACCAATTTGATGCATTGCATGGCATCAACTTGGGGGCATAAGTCGATGCCTGGCATCGACTTGGGGGCATAAGTCGATGCCTGGCATCGACTTGCAGCATAAGTCGATGCCTGGCATCGACTTGGGGGCATAAGTCGATGCCTGGCATCGACTTGCAGCATAAGTCGATGCCTGGCATCGACCTGCAACATAAGTCGATGCCTGGCATCGACCTCGTGGCAAAAGTCGATGCCAGGCATCAACTTAGGTCCCAAGGTCGATGCCAAGCATCGATTTTCAGTAGAAGGTCGATGCCTAGCATCTACCCCAACAAGAAATCAATGCCATGCATCCATTCCTTATGTTCTGTTTGCTGTATTGAAGAGCTCTTTTAATTGTCTTTCCAATTTTTTCTGCAGAAACCAAGGAAAAGTAAGTCTACAGAGGTACTAGATGATTGGCCCCCTGCATTCCTTGCTCACATTCAAAGAGCAAGGCATGAGAAATCTAGACTGAAAGCGAAGGAGATGGATTTTGATGATGAACCTGATCTTAAATGTTTCTCCAATCCCCTAGACCCCCTTAGGCCTGTATATTACAATGTGTTCTGTAGTGATGTAAATAATATTTGTTCTGTTGTGCCTAGAAAACATTTCTCCCTTCTCATAGCGGACATACCCTATGGATTTAGGATGTTAGGATTAGTTAATGATGATGAACCCTTCAAACACCCTCAGATTCGGAAGATGGTCACTGATTTTGCAGAGTTGACTATGTCTCCTCTTTGGAGGATAGTAATTTTCCATAGCAGAGACCAGTCTTTCTCTGTTTCAACTGCTCTGAAGGCAAGATGTCATGCTGTGGAGTGCCTCACTTGGTAAGTAATCTTCTTTCTATCTCCATGGCTTTAATGATGCTCTCTGTGACTCATAGTTCTTTTTTGCAGGATGAAGACAAACGTAAATCACACTCCTTTGCATCGGTTTGTGAGCGCCACTGAATGCATTACAATTGGCTATTATGATGAAGTAAGCAAAAGGAGAGTCAAGGAGCATTGCAATGAGAATGGGATCTCAAATGTGCTCATGTTCCCAGCCGTTACCAAGAAACTTCGTCATGTAGCTGGGGACATGACATTGGTTAACCCTTATCAGAAGCCACAAAAACTCATAATGAGATTGCTTCAGCTATTCTCCAATGATGATGACTGGGTCCTAGACCTTTTTTCGGGCACAGGTAATTTCAATTTTCACAATTTTCATTAGTCATGGTTGATTGAAGCCTCTAAGTGGTTTTCTGCTGTTTCAGGAACGACTCTGGCTTGCTCCTTAAAGATGTTCAGGCACTGCATAGCTGTGGAGAAGGATGATGCTCAAGTGAGCTTCATTAGAATGAGAATCAATGGGCTGAATGAATGCCCAGATGAAGACCAAGAGGTTGGAAGGAAGCACATTGCAGATACGGAGAGATTCCAACCAGCTTCAAGGGAGCCTGTTCCCCCACTTGCAGATGAACCGGGGGACATGGCTGACCTTGAAGAGCCAATCTTGGAGCAAGAGAGGCAAGATAGGTGTTCTAATGTGCCAGAGGATCCCAATATCCTTGAGCCTGAGGAAAGCTATGATCAGCTTCTATTGTAGATTCACATTACTCTTGTAGAACACATGAAATGTAAAAGATCATTTTAATGGAAATATAATTTGGAGTTCTGCTTCCACTTTGTGTTCAGCTTGATTTATCTTGAGCATTTCTCTGATCATGTGTGAATGTTTCTTAGTATAATTTTGTTGAATATTATCTTCTCTTGGGAATGCTTTTGTGAAATGTATTTCATATTCTGTTAATATGGCCAGGCATTCAATGGGGATCTTAATCATACAAAGGGGATGATCTTACTTGCCTTGTTAAAAAGCTCTGATTTTTGCAACACATGTACTCTAATTTTCGAGTAACTTTTAATTAGCTATCATCTGTGCTTGTTGAGGTTATAGATGTAATGAAGGAGCTTCGCGAATTCTTACTTGTACCTTTTCAACTCTAATCTATTGTCCAAGATCATGATGTGGGATTCTTGGTCATGCTCAACAACTAGTTTTCATGGCAGCAAGAATTTTAGTATATCTATCTTGACTACTTGGGATATGAGATCAAGCTTCTAGTGACAATATTTACAAGCAAGACTCGTGATGCTTTCTAGATATTGTAAAATGCCCACTTTTTTGCTTCATATAATGGTATTTAGGTAAAAAGAAAAAGAGAACATGTCTTTGTTCTCCTTTGTTGTGACTCAGTGTTTTTGGCTATTAATCATAGATCGACGTTTAAGTTTATACAAAATTAGGCAAAAACAATGAATGATTCAATGAGTTAGACACAAATAAAATAATGGTTTTTCTCACAAGAGATGATGCTCATATGCAGTTAAAGACACTATGAGAGAATGCTGACATAATTACAATTAAAGATGTGGAGAATCAAGTTCCTTGTACATCTTAAGTATTTCCAAATTATCGAGATCCAAATAGTTTATGAGTTTCTTTAGTACATTACCTTGTGAGTGTTCTGTTGATGTTTATTGGTAGATGAAAATATGAAAATTAAAATGTAAAAGAGAAATAGACAATTATTTTGAGTGTACTAATTTAAAAATGTACTAGTGATGAGTTTTTTCTATGCCCCCGTGGTTCTTTTCTCTAGGCCCAAGATTCTCATGATTTGAAGTACCATTTGGGACATTAAATGGAGTGAAAAGTTGAAAAATTCAAAGGCTGAAGTGAAGAATTATACCCCCGATGGATCTCTTCTATGGATTGCCTCTCCAAGTTGTTGCTGGATTTGGAGGTTGCTACAGGGTATGGAGGCTAGTGTCGAATTTGAAGTAAAGAGATCATTTGAAGTAAAGATTTTGGAAGACCGAAGACCTGAAGTTCATGAATTTAGAAGACCAAAAGTGAAGAAAAGAGGTGTTGTGAATAAAAGATCAATCCGCAAAGACCGATGGCAAAGCTCGTGTGCGTCTTGTCACATCGTAGCGGGAATTCTATCTTGTATTTGGCTTATCCGCATTGTAGTAGCATATTCTATCACTGATCTGCATTGTAGCAGGATTCATTGTATTATTGAGATTTATTGGACAACATCAGCTATATACTCATTGTATCATCATTTAGAGTTCGTTTACTAAGGTCATCGAGTATTGTTGATTTTGGTTTTAGCATTGTATTTTTTCATTCCGCAGTCCTTACACATACACCCTACGAATTTATTTCCACATGACCAAGCCTTTCTCATCGGAGGCGCGGGACCATGAGATGATGACCACGATACGAGGGGCAAGACACCCAACATGCAGGCGCCACTTGTCGGATGAGGGGGCGATGCACCTAGCGCGGCCTGATCCAACCTTGTGCCGCTCTCCCTTCCTTAGACCTCCTTCACTCCCCAACACTTGAACCCGACGTGAAGTGAGGTGCTTTCCCGGTGATCCTCCACATGCCACCCACTCCTTGAGAAGAGAGAGCGAAACCTGGACGTCAGATTTGATATTCCAGGTACTAGCATTTTAAGTTCTTTGAATTTTTTTCATTGCTTCATGCACCTTAAACAAAAAGACTGGTTTGATTACCTGAATTTTAGCATTTGTGTTCTGCACTTGATTAGAACATACATGTATACAATTTTTTTCCTTGCTTGGATTAGAAATTTGTCATTATCATAGCTTAGATCCTATAAAGAAGATATTAAAAATGAACAAAATGATTGAAGAACAGTTTAAGGAAATATGAAGAGCAATTTAGGGAAATGTAAATTAACACGAGATAATCTATCAAATCAAAGTTTGGTATTGTTATTACCTTAATGCAAATGATAAATGCAATATTTGACACTATTCAGCTAATGGGCATAAGTATTAAAGACATAAGAAAGGAAATGGATTCTGAGAGTTCAGAATCAAAACACCAGGTTGAATTATTGACCAAACAAGTTGAGGACCTACAAGTATTGAAATGTGATAATGAATATGAGGTAAAAGTTCAAAGAATATCTACACATAAACAATCATTAGATCTTAGAAGATCCATGCCTAAACTGATATCTAGGAAATCAAGTTGGGCTGAGAAGAGACCTATATGATGTTTTTGGTGCGATGAATTTGGACATATATCATCGGATTGCATAGCGTATGAGAGTGCATGCAAACATAGACTAGTAAGTGAACATGAGAATAAAATTTGTAGATACCAAGATAGATCATCTTTGCATTTGAATGTAGGAAAAGGTGTGATGAAGGAATATTTTAAAGAGACCAAAACTAGATCAAAGTCATTTCAAAAGATATGGAAACCAAAGACTCATGAAGATAATTGTTATACATTATGGAATATGTTGAAGAATGCAATGTTGGAGTATTAATTTATTAATGTATTAATGTGTTTTGGTGTTTTTGATATAGCAACTGAAGGTTGGTGAGGGCGTGAAAGTATGAAGGACGGACATCAATAATCTGACTTTAGGGCAGATATCAATAAATCCGATTTATAATTCAGTTTGTAAATAAATCGGCATAGAAGGTTCTATTGTTAGACATAGTTAGAAAAATAGTGGTTAAAATAAAGAGTCATTGTAGACCGTAGTTTCTGATATTAAAAGAAAGGATTTCTACAAATTTCACCAACTTTTAGTTACACACATGCTTTTCGAAGATCATGTAACCACTCTTTTTGACATAATCAAAAATTCCTATAAATACATGCACTCTGTGGAAAACCTCTGTGGATCAAATATTCCTATAAATACATGCACTCTATTTTTTTGTGTTTTTTGCGTTTGTAACCTCTGTGTGCATGTCAGCAAGATCCTAATAACAATAATAGATCTGATCAACAAATGAGAATGCTATCTATTGAGAGTCAAGAGAAACCTATTGAAGAAAGTAGACGTAGACAAATAAAGGTCGAGAAACAAAATATTGAGCAAATATTAAAAGAACAAATGGAAATAGATCATAAAAGAGAATCATAAAAGAGAAATTTGAGAGAAATCAAAGAAAGACCAAGATGTATATGTTTCATTTGATCCAAAACTTTTTAACTAATGAGGGTCTATTTGATCAAGAGAAAGTTATGAAATTATAGTCTCAATTAAACTTTAATGAACAGATTGAATTAGAAAAGAGTAAAGAAGAAACTCGAGAAGATATAAAATCTGATAAACGAGTTAGCAAAGCAAAAAAAAAGTTGCTTGATAATATTATTATGAAAATGGAGGGAATGAAAGGACAACTGCAAAGTCTTCTAAGTCTTTGAAAAAGAACAAGAGAAGTAAAAATCTAACTTTACAAGATATATTTGCAAATATTGAAGAATGATTGAAGAAGAATCATAATGAAAACATATGAGAATGATCAAAAGTTGTTGATGATAATGATTGATGATGATGATGGTTGATGATTGATGAGTGATGATGATGATGTTGAAGGATGTTGATGATGGTGAGACTGATGCTGATGAAGAATAATAAATCAAGGAAATTGAAGAAATTTGGATCGATCAACAATGAAGATGAACCAAATGATCAGGAGAAATGTTTCCAATTTCAAAATTTTGTTTTCTTTTTTAAAGAGCATATGAATTGCATTGTTCTGTGTGATAAAGATCTATACAAGTTTAGGAAGATCAAGTAGGGACCGAGATAGCAAACATTCATGATGGTTTTGCATGAAGCATGAATGACTAGAAATTATGTGAACAGAATCAGTTAGCGGACTAGAGACTTTTAAGAGCCAAATCTTAGGAATGTGATGGCATACTTAAACTGAGTACGCATATATGCGGATTGATTTGAATACTTAGTGGGTGGGATTTTTTAGGTCCTACTATCTGTTTCTTGTGAGATTCTACCTCCATAAGGATCATGATTCAGAGAGAACCTTCATACTCATGCCAGTAGTATATGTGTGTGCATGTTGTTAGTGAACTGTGATGGGCTAGCAGGTGGGTGGAACAACCTTGGTTAGGTCATCAAGGCCACGATCTGATGCTAGTTTTGTCGTAGGCCTGACTTATCTGTTGTTGTGCACCTACATGGATCAGTAGGCACGTGGAGTCACTCTGGTTGGGTGGCCAAAGCCATGCGGTGACGTCGATTTCATGTAGGGCTGATGTTTTGTGTCGTACGTTATGTCGGATCGGCAGAGAGATGGGGTAAACTTATCCGGATGAACAAGTGCATGAGTTGCACCCAATTTTGGCATAGACTGACTTGTGAAAAAAAAAAAAAAAAAAGTGCTTAGCTAAGATGAAGTGAAAAATAAAAGAAAAGAAAAAGAAAATAGAAAAATAAAAGTGAAAGAAATTAAAAGAAAAGAAAAGATCTGATGGAGAGTTGGACAGTAGGAGGTAAATAGAGGAATCAGGGCATATTCTAGAAACTAAGTTAGTCGAGCTTAGTATATGCTAGTACTTAGAATAAGTTGCTGGATTTGAATGAATTGAATGAAGGAAAGATCTATGAAGGCCTATAGATCATTCATATGGTTACTTGTCTGATTGCGGAAGCAGAAACATAGTAAAATGTTTTTGAAGCTTGCATCTGCTTTATTTTCTAAAATTTATACTAATCTTTATAAAATTGCATGGAATTTGTAAGATCATGTTTTAATGTTTGAAAAGAAAAATTTAGAAATTAAAAAGAGTGTTCAAAAGAATCTTGATATGCTTTGATTGGATTTTGCAGGTTGGCCCATCCGGAGGACGTGCAAGTTTAGTGGGGCCAAATGTCATGATGAAATTCGTCATGAAATTGTACATCAAGATTTTTTTTCGAGTTCATTTTATTGATTTTCTAGGCATGACA
Source organism: Ceratopteris richardii (assembly GCA_020310875.1). Lineage (NCBI taxonomy): Eukaryota > Viridiplantae > Streptophyta > Polypodiopsida > Polypodiales > Pteridaceae > Ceratopteris > Ceratopteris richardii. Next base: position 65,971,527 of record CM035413.1, on the reverse strand, counting down.
TGATGTTTTGAGTGAAAAAAGAGTTATAATTTGTGCATGTTTTGGTTGATTAGATTAATTAAGAGATGAGAAACCATATTTGAAAACCTAACCTAATCCCCACAAAACCCTAGGATTTTAGCCCATACGTGTAAATAAACCCCTTCATTGACGTGTTTGACCTTAAACATGGAAAAACCCTAACTTTTCTTCATTGAAACCCTAGGTTAGAATCTTAGATTGGCCAACTATCCTTAGTCTAAACCTTTAGTTTCATTTAATTTGATTACAAAGGTGAAACCAAACCTTAGTCAAAGAAAAATAAAAACAAAAAAGAGAAGAGGATACAAAAACAGAAAGAAGAAAAACTGGGAAAAATCAAAAGAAGAAAACCCCAAATAGAAATAAGAGATGGGATTTTCTCAAAATAGTAGATGAACATGCAAGATGATTCTAGAAATAAGAAGTTTAGATGAGGAGGTTAGAGGATTCTAGAGAGAAGCCCTAGGGAGAGGGGGAACCTATAAATAGACCTCCAATCCCTCTTTGTCCTTCCTCATGGTTCTTTCCTCGGGGTATGCTCCTTCTCTATTCTTGTTCATTCACGTTTTATCTTCTTGCTCTTACTTTACGGTCATGCACTTTGAGAGAGAGAAAGAGAGAGAGCTTCATTTTCGCCACCATAGATAGTGTCTTCTATTAGCTTGTCTCCCCTCTTTTGTGTGTCATTCTCTACTTTGTTTCTCCATTTTCTTGAGGTGGTTTTAATCATTGGAGGAGTTTAGGGCCAACTTAATAATTGCTTCTGTTCCATCCTCTTTTTCTCTTCCACATGTTGTTATCAAGAACTCCCGTTTTCTATAGAAAGCTTGGGCAATCTCAGTTGCAAAGTCTATGACCCTAGCACTTTGTTCTTGTTGAGTATGTGGGTGTTGATCAAGATTTTCATTTTTTGTTTTTAAAGTGATGAATTGGTAGCTACTTTCTAATCCAATCCTCAACATTTGATGATAGTTTCTTATGTGCGGTGATGAGGGAGTAAGGGTCCCTCCATTTGTATCTCTTCTTGCCTTTGTTTTTCTTTATCTTTCTGCTTTTGTAGAAGGTAATTGTGCTCTGTTATCCATGCTAGGAACATTTTGAACTAATTCGAGCAGCAGAGCTTGTTGCAACTCAAAGAATGGAGGCTACTAAGAGACAAATCAATGAGGAAAGAAAAAAACGTGGGAGAGAGAGAGAGTCGCGAGTGCACAGAACTTTGATGGTGATAGAGAGAGAGAGAGAGGGAAACATCCTCTGACCAACACCCCTGTAGGCGACTCCGTGCAAAGGTGGTGAAAAGAGATGGCGACGATCAGGTGCACAAAGAGAGAGATGTTTGGTTTTCATAGAGCTGGGCGACGAAGGACTTCTGAGAGAGAGAGAGAGAGAGAGAGAGAGAGAGAGAGAGAGAGAGAGAGAGCTATTGCAGGCTCAGACACAGACCGATTCAGGGGGGGGAGAGAGAGAGAGAGAGACAGAGAGAGAGAGAAGCAGAGAGGAGTACTCTGGCAGTAGAGGCGGTGAAGAACTTTGTAGGGCAGATGGAGGAATTGATTGGGAAGAGAGAGAGAGAGAGCGAGAGAGAGAGAGAGAAGTCAACGCAAAGATGAGCAGAAAGAGATAGAGATGACTATCGCTGCTAGGCGCAGACAGTTAGGGGAACGACGTTGTAAGAGAGGGAGAGAGAGGACCATGGTGCACTCGAAAGTTTTTTTTTTTTAATAAAGGAAGTTCGGCCTTCGTTTATTCTCTCGGACTTTGATTAAAATAAGGAAGAAAAGTTAAGAGTGAATGGGACTAGTGCCCATGGGACCCTCCAAATCCCACAATGCAGGGGCCAAGTTTGGTAAGCTAGAGGGCATTACAAATGAGGTGGACAAATCTATCATCTCCATTATGTGGGACCCATTTGGGTTTCAGCTTGTTACCTTCAAGGAGATAAATACAGTGATGCGTAAACGGTGGAGATCTTTTATCTGGGGAGATTCTTTTACCTAGAAGAAACAAGGACTTGTAAATCAACCATTCCTTTGGGGTTTTGCCAACGTTGACAGCACATCGCTCCCTCCAAATCTTCCAAAGAGTCTCACCCCTGATGGTATTCCACAACCTTGATGAGCAGCCAACCGCCTGATCCAATATCGCCTGTCTCCAATTGATTTGGTTTGCGAGCCTCGAAACCCGTGTCACATGATGCCAGATAACACAGGACTTGGGGCAATCAAAGAATAGGTGAACTCTTCAGTGCATCGATGGCAACGCTTGCACCAAGGAGGAACACCATAAATTTTGTTAGCCCTTGCATTGGACTAGATACCCTTATGCACGATCTACCACATGAGAATGGACTTTTTATCTCAATTAGGGGGTGCCAAATAGACATGAACTTTAGTTCCCATCGAAGTTTGGTCCAAGAAAGGCACCACACCTTGTTAAGGTTGTGATGACCATCTAAGTTCTCTTTGAAGTTGGGGATTCTGGTTAGTTTCTTACCATTGCTCCATTTGAGGCCCTCCAGGCAAGGGGGATCCTGTTCGCCCGAGGATCTTGTTCGCAAAGAAGGCGGGTAGTTGAGCGATCCCATGCTAAACGCCTGCCTTGAAGAAGAGTCCATTCCTCAAGGGCAACCCTAAGAATCACGTCTAAGTCTTTTAACCTGATCCACTGGCCGGTGTCTTGTTTCCAGAGCTATTTCCACTATTTGAACCCCTTCTTCCATAATCGCTTAGCACGTTAGAGGTTTCAAGACTCCACCCCCCTAATGCCAATGATCGAGAACCAAATAGAGTCATTTTGTCTTATCCTGGCCGCCCACTTTCACTCATCACTGATCTTGATGAATTGTTTGGCCTTGTTCCAACTCTTCCATAAGGAACACACGAGGCTAGAGCCTTAGGGGACACCGGGTGGGAGGAGAACATTTCCAACGAGGAAATCCGACCAAGGTGAAGGATGGAGGGACAAAATGGTTTTATGGCCACCACGTGAGAAAGGCGTAGAGAGGATGGGAGATTGTGTGCCCCAGATCCCTGCAGAAAGATCGAGAAATAGAGAGAGCAAGAGAGAGATGCAAAAAGATCGAGAGAGAGAGACAGAAGGCTCGCAGAAGAATGCGAGAGATAGAAAGATAGAGAGAGAGAGAGAGTTGAAATCATCGGCCTACTATTGTGTGTAGCGCAAAATGGAGAAACAGCGATGCCTGCAGAGATTTATTGAGAGAGAGAGAGAAGATAAAAGGCGGTGATGCAGAGAATCTCGGCAGAGAAAACAAATCAAGAAGAAGAAGAGAGAGATGGATGAAGGAACAAAGAATGAGAGAGAGAGATGTATTTTGCACATCTATGTTGGGAACATCCTAGAACTCTCCACGCCACGATCAGCTTATATGAACCCTCCATTTGAAATTCTGTAGCTTCTCAAAACGAAATAGCTTCTCACAAACGAAATTGCAATGGTACAGATCACTCTGAGCATAGGTAATAGAAATAGGATGTAGATTCAGATCACGCTCAAAGCTCGGCTTGTGATTCATAAATAGATGGAGAAATTCTACACTATGGCCAGTTGCTAAGTTCAATAAATGCATCAGACAATTGAGGCTACATCACCCCTTTGCAAGCTATATTTTTATTTTGGTTATTAATCATAGACCGACTTTTAAGTTTATACAAAAATGGGCAAAAACAATGAATGATTGAACGAGTTAGATACAAATAAAATAATGGTAATAATGGTTTTTCTCACAAGAGATGATGCTCATATGCAATTAAAGACACTAAGTGAGGGTGCTCACATAATTACAATTAAAGATGCGGAGAATCAAGTTCCTTCTACATCTCAAGTATATCCAAATTATCGAGATCCAAATAGTTTATGAGTTTCTTTAGTTCATCACCTTGTGAGTGTTCTGTTCATGTTGATTAGTAAATAAAAAAATGAAAATTAAAATGTAAACGAGAAATAGAGAATTGTTTTGAGTGTACTAATTTCAAAGTGTACTAATGATGAATTTTTTCTATGCCCCCGTGGTTCTTTTCTCAAGGCCTATGATTCTCATGATTTGAAGTACCATTCAAGACATTATATGAAGTGAAAAGTTGAAGAGTTTGAAGAGTGAAGTGAAGAATTATCCCCCCCCCCCTTGTGGATCTATTCTATGGATTGCCTCTCTAGGTTGTTGCGGGATTTGGAGGTTGCTATAGGACTTGGAGGCTATTGCCGAGTTTGAAGAAAAGAGATCATTTGAAGTAAAGCTTTTGGAAGACCAAAGACCCCAAGTTTATGAAGTTAGAACACCGAAAGTGAAGGAAAGAGCTGTCGTGAAGAAAAGATCCATCCGCAAAGACCAAAGGCGAAGCTCATGGGTATCTTCTCATAGTGTAGCACGACGTCTATCTTGTATTTGGCCGATCCAGACTGTAGCGGCATATTTTATTACTGATCCGCATTGTGGTGGGATTCATTGTATTATTGAGATTTATTGGATGACATCAGTTGTATACTCATTGTATCATTGAGTAGAGTAAAATTTACTTCGGACATCAAGTATTGTTGATTTTGATTTTAGCATTGTATGTTTCATTCCACACTCACAATGCATATGCATGATCAAGCCTTTCTCTTTTGAGGCACAAGACCATGAGATGATGACCACCATAACAGGGGCGAGACACGTAGTGTCTAGATGCCACTTGCCACATGAGGGGGATGACACATCCAACAGGGCTTGATCCAACCCCGCATTGGTCTCCCTTCCTTAGACCTCCTTCGCTCCCCGACAACAGCTTAGTTTTGCAAGAGCCCGGTTATGACTATCAATGCCCTTCTTTACCTGTTCTTCTCTTATTGGTGAATGATGCATGGGGGGAGAAGGAGGGCATACCTTAGTCTCCACAATGGCCGCTTGAGAGCTTTGAACTACTGGTGTGCCCATTTGATTATTCTTTGATAATTTAGCCGAGAGGCTTTCAATGACTTTATCTTTCTTAATGTTTTCGTTATTGGCCCTTGTGAGTGCTTCCCGACTCTTCAAGATTTCTTCTCCCAACACAACTACTTAATCTACATCTTCTTTAGATTGCTCAACAATTTTGGCTTCTAGAGCTTTCCACCTTCTTGTGAGTTCATTTGTATCATACTTATATTTCTTTTTCCACTCTTCTCTTAATTCTTCCTCTTGCTTTAGCTGATTTGCATACTTAGCTATCTGAGCTTCTAATGCCTATGTATCATTTGGTTGACTTTCTTGTCCCTCCATGAGTTGATTGCACATAATGTCATTCATTAATTCTTTATTTCTGTTCCTTAGATTATCAACCTCATCCATGTATACCTTGATTTGATTTTCTAAGATTTTTCTTCTACTTATCAAGTGTAACTTCTCTGCTTCACTAGTCTCATACTTTCTTTGAAGCTTTTTAATCTGATCTTTCATTTTGTGATGTTGTTGAGTGAGTAGGTTTCATTTGTCCAGGGCTTCTTTTGTTTCTTGTTCCTTATGCATAAATGCTTGTTGGTCTTGTAATATTCTTGCAGATAACTCTTCACTGAGTGGTTTGAATTGATTCCTCTCTATCAAATCTTTCTCATAGTCGTTATCTACTTCCATGAGTTGTTGTTGTGTATCCATGGTTGTTTGTATCATTTGCTTCACCACAAGTTTGAGTTGTGCCACATCGCCATTCAGCCATGTTTCTGATATGCTTGGTGCTTTGCCTATGTGTACATCTTTTTCCTTTTCCACATGTATCGTTTTGTTATGTGATTGTTTCATTTGTATCTAGATTTGAGTTTCATCTTCTTCATGTGTGTTAGGTTTTGTGGCACTTCCTTGAAATGTTATGTCCAATAGGGAAGGCTCTGCTACAACCCTTATAGGTAAAAATGATTCAGGTTCGTTCATGTCCTCTTGTTCTTTCTCTTCTTTTGGAATCTTTATTGTAGTTGTACTATCCAAGTGGGTCTCTGTGATTTCAACCTCTGTCATATCATTCTTTTTCAGTGTATGTATGTACATCTTCGATAGATGGTCCTTCCTTAGGTTTCTCTGTGATGGGGCTCTCACACATTTGATCTAGCTTTGTGCATTCCACTTCAAGGGAATCCTTGACCTGATTTATCTCATCCCATTTACCATGGACATTTGATTCACTCTTAATGTCCACATTCATAGGGGATGGTTCATGTTCTTCTTGGACTTAAGAAGAAGATCTCGAATTGACCAAGCCCATTTCTCTATATCTGTGGAACTTTGTCAATCTCTTTCCTTCTAAAGTTTTCGTATGAGCCCGATGATAATGGTGCCCTTCCATTGGCAGATTTATTTGTCCTTCCATGAATTTGTGAGTATCCTCCATGGTTTCTTTCAATTCCTCTTTGGTGATAGGCTTGGATTGTTCAATTTTGGTTCTTGGAAGTGTATGTGCCCTTTTTGATGAAGGAGTTGCTTCTTCTTTGTTCGATGCTTCTCTCAATCTCTATGCTCCTCTCATTAGTGGTTGAGAGCTTGTTCTTGCTTCACTGGTTACCTTCCTTCCTTTCTTCTTTCTCGATGTGGTGGCTGGCTTCACATAATTTGCCATTTCCATTGAGGATGGCTTTTCTTTAAGTTATTCCCAAATACCTAATGCATGGTATATCAATATCGTCAAAGCCACACTTCCATTCAGAAACTTCTTATTACCCCATTGTTTCTTTTCCTCAAACAAGCGCTCCTGAATATAGGGTGTTAAGTTTATCTGGTTGCCAATATGTTTGGTGGCATGAGATAATAATTGCACTATTATTTTTTCGGATGTTGTACACGTGCATGTTCGAAAAAAGAAAGTGTTGATGTAACTAATTTGACTTCCTCTTCAATGTCCACACAATTTATGTGCATGAATGTTCGGGTTTTCATTCCATGGCTTTCATCTTTGAGGTCTATGGTCCCATCCTTGACCCATCCAAATGCTTCTTTGATTATGTCGTGTGTGAATTGGATCGTTACCCATTCACCTTCCACATTAAGAAGTTTTGCTTTTGGTACTAATGGGTTGTGTAGGGCTGGCTGAATAGTGTTCATAACTTGCATACATCACTAGAAATCTGGTTTATATATTGGTAGCTCAAAATACTTATGAATGCCTCCTTTTGTGATTACCTCCACCGTCAATGGAAGCTCATGTAAGACCCTAAAATCTTGGGACATCACATGGAATATGTGATCAACATCCATTATCTTGACAGTTACGAAGAATAAGTGCTCCGTACTGGTTGGTCTTCTCTGAACCAATACCCTTTGCAACGGAAATTCAAGTACCTCCTCTTGAGTTTTTGCTTCAAAATCATCGGAAGCCATCTGCACTCAAATAAAGTAGAGAATCAATTCATAGAAGAAACCAATTCCACATGTTTATGTGTGGTCCATTAATGTGTCATTTTTCGTCGCTCCGTACTCCCTTGCATAAGTAAGTAAGGTATCTTACCACACTTTTGTTTTAGTTTTAATCCTCAAAGAGAATAAGATATTAGTTTATAGCGGAAGCATTTATTTATATACAAAAGATGATCATTCCTATCATCATAGATGCTAAGTCCTATTCCGGTTCTGGAAATGTGCACCATTACTTTTATGGAAGAAGTTATGTGCTAAATGGGTGGCCTTGTAATGTGGGTTTCTTTGGTTCCTTGTTGCTTCTTGAGTCTCCATATCCACCTTGTAGTTTGTGCTTGTGGCATTTGCTTCTGTCGAGTTCCTCTTTCTATGGTCTTTGGCTCATTCCTATTGGTGGGCTGAGTTTTATATTTCATGGTCCTTCGGTATCTTTGGCAAGTCTTGATAGGTTTCGTTGCTTCACATTGCTTGTATGACATCTCATTCAGTTTTATTTATCTCTTAATTTGCTATACTTCGGAGTGCTTTCAGAATTCATATGCATTACCAAGACTTCTCGGCCTCTATCAATGATTTTGGAAGCCATACATGAAGAAGTTTTGGTTTGTCCCTTTGTGATTGTGAATAGTGGTTGTTTTGTTATGTTTCTACTAGATGGACGATCTGTTCCTACGTTGTACTAGCATGTTGAGTCAGTAGATCCTTGCGTACCCATTGTAGTCGCATATTGAATGGAGATGATGTCTAGACTATTGACATCCATGTCAGTTTCCCTATTATATTGTGGATAGATTGAGAAGAAATTTCTGGCTCATGTCTCATGGGAGAAGTGGTCACACAATCATGCAATATTTCTGATTTGTAGGTAGATCTAGGCTAGAGCACTCCCAAGACACTTTCTTTCTTGAATCTTCCTCTTTCTCTTTCTTTGAGTTCTCTTCAGTTGGTCTGACTACATGAATAATTTGTGACGACCTATCTTCTATCAGTCAAAAGACTTCTTTATGCCCTACCTTAGCAGATACATATCCTTGTGCAAGATGTATACTGACACCCCAGGGCTTCCATTCGAGCTTCTTCTCTAATCCTTTCTTCTTCCTTCTTCCGGTTTTGTGCTCCTACTAGTCGTGCTAAAATTTGATGAGTTATAGGTTCCATAAATCTTTTGACTCTTCATCCACTGATGTAGTTGGGAAGTACATCTCTGTCTAATGTGGCTAAATTCACTTCTCTGCTTGTCAAGATTCGATTTATCAATACTAGTCCATATCCTCATTCCTGCAATATCTTTGAATGTTGTTTCAATGTATACACTTATACCAAATCTCCTTCCTTTAAGCCTTATTTGATATGCGCATTGTAATATGCTTTTCGCCTTCTTTTTGCCCGATAAATTCCTGCTACTACTTGTAATCTTGTCTCATGCAGTTTTTCAATTCCTTCCAATTGCTGGGATAATTCATGGCCAGTCCAATCCTACTATTGTGCTACCCATAAGGTAGGTACTAAAAAATCAATTGGTAGGATCGCATTCTGTTAGTATACTAAATTAAAAGGGGTAGTTCCTATTGCTATCTTGTAAGCCACATGGAAGGCCCAAATTGCATGATGCAATCGTTTATCCCAATCAGACCTCCCGTTGTTGACTATTTTGGTGAAAAATGTGCACAATACCTTATTAGAACTTTCTGCCTGGCCATTAGCTTGTGTTAGTATATGATCAATGTCTACCCCTCATGATTGTATGCACATTTTGTAAGGCCCCCATTATGAGGAGAAGCCAAGCGTGCATTACCTAACTGATAGGAATCCCAACTTGTAGGTTGGATGAACGTCATATTGGACCATGTAAGGTATCGTAAGGAAAGGGAGTTACCAGGCTCCCTAATTGTGGGGTCCGAGGAAGCGGTGAGCAGCCCCGACTGGGGGTCCAAGGGGCCTAGCTGGCCCCCTAGCTGGGGGGTCCCAAGGGGCTATCAGGCCCCCTGGTGGAGGTTTGCGGGCAGTGCCCCTGATGCGACACTAAAGGGAATATTCCATGGAATATTCTCTATCATAGTCAGAAATCATTTATATTTGTTAGTTCGGTTCAACCAGCCTAAGCCGTGTATGGCAATTATGCGGGCAGTGGCCGCCCACACTCTACCGCACATGTTTAGCCGTCCACGAAAGGCCACCCATGCTCCTATATATACATGACTTTTGCACTACCTGAGACATCGAGTTGAGCCAGCATACCACTACCTTGTATCTCCCTATCTAGAGTTGTCTAGATCACCATTTAAGCTCTACCTTGAGAGCGCATGGGTGGACAATGTCATCATCTTTGTACTTGCTATTAGTAGAAAATTGCTGAGATTCTCCTATATTTGTTATCTTCTCTACTACTGCTCCTATGTTATATTGTGTAACTATTGTCTTATATGGTATCAGAGCCACAAGGTTTGAATAGCTTGAGAAGTATCACTATTTTAGCCCACTAGCAGACTAGAATATCAGTAGATTATTCGAGTAATTACATGATGGCTTCATCATTGAACACTGATCTTGGTGCTTCAACTAATGTTAATGTTGCACCTATTGGAATTCGCCCACCTGCATTCACTAAAGGCAAGCTCGATGGAACAACTATACACTCTGGAATTTCAAAATTTCTACAATTTTGGACTCCTATGAATTACTCGACACTGTCATGGGACCGATGGGATTGGATCCAGAGCCGATACCAGTTGAAGATCCAACAAATTCAAGATTGATGGTTCAGCCAGATCCAGATCTTCTACGAGCTTGGAAGAGGTAGAATGTTGATGCATTATGTGCAATTGTCACTAGTGTAAGTGATTTGGTGCTTACTTTAGTTCAACATACTACTAAAGCACATGAGGGATGTCAGCTCACCTAAGTCACTGATTTAGAACTCCTCTTGCATGTGTCACTTGATCCTTCGAATGCCATTCAAATCATCGCTTGTCACAATTATATCATCTACATATACACATAGATAGATAACCTCATTGTGATCCCTTTTGATGAATAGAGAAGGATCTGAGTTGTTAGCTTTGAACCCTTGATCTTGAAGGTATGTAACCAACCTCTAATTCCAAGCTCTAAGAGCTTGTTTCAATCCATACAAGGATTTCTTAAATCTACAAACGTAAGATGGATGATTAGGGTTTTGAAAACTTGGTGGTTTTGTGATATGTATACCTCTTCACTTATCCAACCATTTAGACATGCATTTTTCACATCAACTTGGAGGAGTCTCCAATTCCTTGTAGCAGCTACACTTATCAATGTTCTGATTGTAGTCATCTTTGCAACTGGTGAGAATTTTTGTTCATAGTCTATACCATGAGTTTGTGAGCATCCTTTGGCAACTAATCTTGCCTTGTACCTGCAAACTGATCCATCTGAGTTTCTTCTAACTTTATATATCCATCTGCAACCAATTAGCTTTTGATTTGTAGACATTAGAACCAATTCTTAAGTGCCCATCTCCTTCAATGCATCTATTTCTTCTTTCATGGCCTTTTCCCAATTAGGGTTTCCCTTTGCCTCTTCATAGGTTGATGGTTCTTCTGAAATTGAATCTTTTGCCAAGTAGATTGTGTAACAAATGTGGAATCATATCCATACCTTTTGGTTGTTTCTTCTCTCTTGTTGTTCTTCTAGGTGTTTGTTTGGAGCATTCTCCAACCTCTTGCATCTTTTCTTTGCCTCTTGACTTTCATAGTTTGTAATCCTTTTCTCTTTCTTATTGGTCATCATCTGTATCATTTCTTGGATCCTAGACCTATGTATCATGCTTGCTTCCTAGTTGATGAGAATCAGAATCAAGATCATATGGTAGAGTTGTCTTTTGTTTGTCTTCATCATACCAAGACCTATGTTCTTCAAACACAAAATCTCTACTTGTAGTGAATTGCTTGGTTGAAGGATTATAGAACATGTAACCCATCTGAGTGAAAATATGCAATAAACATTGCCTTTGTTGCCCTTTCATCTAGCTTACCTCTTATTTGTGATGGTACATGAAGATAAGGTAAACAACCAAAAACCTTGCAATGTCCAAGACTAGGTTTTCTTCCATGCCATGCTTCATAAGGATTCATAACTTGAAGTGATTTGCATGGTAGTATGTGGAAAAGGTACACAATAGTTGAAATAGCTTCTGCACATAGATAATGCCGTAACTTCTTCTCTTCAAGCATTGTTCTGATTGATCCAACCAATGTCTTGTTTCTCCTCTCACTGATTCCATTCAATTGAGGAGAGTACCTAGTAGTCACTTCCCTTTTGATATGTCTATCCTACAAGAACTCATCAAACACTTCGGAGAAGTATTCTCTCCCTCCATCAGATCTGAGCTTCTTGAGTGATCTACCTGTATGATTCTTCATATGTGCTAGATACTTTTTGAAGCAATCAAACACTTCATTCTTACTCTTGATAAAGTATAGAATAGTCCATCTACTATGGTTGTCAATAAATGAGACATAATACCTTGATCCTTCCAATGAAGGTTCTTGACTTGGTCCCCATACATCTGTATGTACTAAGTCCAATATGTTGTTGTGGGTGTAGCCTTTGTGGTTGAATGGTTGTCTTTGTGCCTTCCCAATCTGACATGCATCACACTTATTGATCGTGTGTTGCTTTGATATGTTTGACAATCCTAGAACACTGTGATCCCTGCATATATCCTTCAAGGTTCTTTCATTCACATGAGCAAGTCTCTTATGCCACACTTCAAGCTCACTTAGGGGTTCAGACCCAAAAGTGAATAGAGCTATGTTCTTGGTTTCTCCTAATTCAAAAGTAAAGAGCCTACCATTCGTCTCACCTCTAAATATCTTCTTGAAGCCTTGACATGGATCTCCCACAAATGTTGGGTGAACCTAACTTGCAAGCCTTTTTTGACTATTTAACCTATGCTTAATAGGTTTTTAGTGATAGTGGGTACATAGAGAATCTTAATCAAAATGTTTGTCTTGCCATTGAAAGCTTTGATACTACCAATATTCTCCACATTTTTGTGCTTTGTGTCATCCCCTTTTTGTACTTCATGTCTATGCTTTGGACTTTGCAAATTAGATAGAAGAGCAATGTTGCCTGCAACATGATTTGAACATCCTCAATCTATGTAGAACAAATGATCATCTTCTTTACCTTCTTTGTGGCTTAGATTCATAAGAAGGAATGAGTCTTCATGTGGTTGATCTTTCGAATAAATGTTGAATTCCCTTCTATTATAGCCTCTATTGTTATTGTTGAAGATGTGTCCACCTCTACCTCTATTGCTGCCATATCCACCTCTTCCACTTCCTTTTTGGGTCTTCGCATTGAACCAATAATTTTGATTGGTGTGGTTGGCCTTATTTCAAATGGCACAAGGTTGAACATTATGACCTTTGGCTTTGTCTTGCTTTGGTCTTTTCTTCTTTCCTTTCCACTTACTCTTGCTCGTGAAGTTGGCTTGGGAAGTCTCTTCTTCATCTTCTTCCTTCTTCTTGCCTTTCACCTTCTTATCCTTGTTATCTGCATATAGAGCATTAGTTGAGTTACCATGAATAGAGTTACCTTCCTTTATGCTATTGTTGGCCTCTTCATTCAAGAGTCTTCCAAGAAAGCTGTTGAAGTCTGGAGTTTTCACATCCATGATGATATCATAAGCCGTCGTGAAGGATTGCCATTGCTTGTCACTTTGAGTGCTGTTGAGAATTTGCCTCATGATGACAACCTCTTCTTTAGTCAACTCTCCAATGGATGCTAGCTGATCCACGACCTCCTTGACCTTGGTAACAAACTCCGTGATGTTTTGCTTAGGTTTCTACTTTATTTGGTTGAACTCGTTCCGAAGATGATTCTTTCTTGTTTTGGTACTAGTAGAAAAGAAGGTCTCTAGGGCATCCCAAGTCTCTTGAGATGTTTTGCATCCTCTAATATGTGGTAAAAGAAAGTCAGAGATAGAGTTTAGTATGTACGTCCTTGCTTGAGCATCCCTTCCGCACCAAAGTGTGAGCTTATCTATCTCCTCTTGTGTAGGTCCTCCTTTGGATCTTGGAATAGGCAAAGCTTCATCACATGCTACAATTCCATAAAGATTTCTACTTTGAAAATAGGCCTCCATTCTGATTTTCCAACCCACATAGGTATGTCGATCAAGCTTCTCAATCATTGAGGGAAAGATGTCACCCATCTTGATCTAGCTCTGATACCACTAAAAGAACTTGGAAAAGCTTGTAGGTGGTAGAAAAGTGAGTTGCGGAGCGACAAATTTTGGTCTAGCAAACCGTCACAAGACCAACCCTTGAGCTGATGGAGACTCAAATAGATCTTATGGGCATGTGATAAGTGCAATAAGATGCAGTGTGTACATTGGAGCATCAAGGAGAAGAAGTCGATACAAAATAGATAGATTCGTGCATTGACTAGCTCAAAAAACTTACTATCTATGGGAGAGACAATGAACTTCAAATGCTCATAGCGACCAACGTGATTAGAATTAGAAAATTTACTTTTATGGGAGTGATACACATAGGGTTGAGTGTATAGAATGCACAAAAGTATAAGGAATAAGCAAAATATGGTATTGGAATGAATCAGGCACAATGGTAGTACCTCCTATTTGTTAGAAATATGTCGAGACTAACCTTGAGACATAACAACTATGATTTTTCCAAATGTACTAAACCAAATGCTTTACAAATTTAGAGGCAATGATGGTCACAAGTGTATGTATTGCTTCCACATACTATACAAGTGATTTGAAGTCTTTGTATTGACTCAAGAAGTGATCCATGACTTCTACAAGTGGATTTTGAATTCAAATGAAGGCAGTAAGAGTTGTTGGAGGGAGTCAACTTCTTCATGTGTAAGGCTCAAGGCTTTTACAATGGTAAAAGATCCATGAAAAATCCTTTTAAGAAATACAATAAATGAGCATAGGAAAAAAGAACTCTCCAATGGATATTCCTTCCATGTAATCCAAGCGATAGCTGTTGATGTAGATCAAATCCACCTCAAGCATAGTGTAAGCTTGATGTTCCAACAAGAAACATGTATCAATATATACAAAAACGCTCAAAACTAAATCATCTACCTGCTTAACATATAAGGTGCTCTTAGTTGGATTGTTTTCAAAATCATGTGCTAGGAAGTAGGCATGTATCATTTCGTACCAAGCATGTTGTGCTTGCTTCAAACCATATAATGCCTTTATCAGTCTACACAACTTTTTTCATGCCCTTTCTAATAAAACCATAGAGCCAAAGTACATACACTTCTTCATGTAATTCATCATTCACAAATGGAGTTTTCATGTTTAGCTGATGTACATTCAAACCATGATGAGTTGCAAGTTCACAAATGCTATGAGCAATGGTCATTTTGCATGTGGGAAAAAGGTCTTATTAAAATGAATGCCTCTCTCTTGAGAATAACCTTTTCCTTATACCTATAAAATATTCCATCAGGCTAATGTTTCAACTTGTATACTCCTTTAGTGCTAACATCCTTTTGTCTTGGAGGCAAATCACATGAAGAACAAGTACCATTCTCCATAATAGCATCATATTTTGATTGCATAGCAACGATACAACTTTTTGAATTTTGTGCTTCCTCAAAAGAAACAAGATAGAGACAATCATTGCATAGTTGCCTTGTGCAAATGAAGCATTATGAGAGGCTGAACACGTACTATGTGACAAAAGTGCATCTAATTTGCTATGTCAAACTCTAAACCAGCTATTTAGGCATAGTTTTAGCCTCTTCTATGTCAATCGTCTCATCAACAAGTGCATCATGTAAATCTGCATCAAAAATGGAATGATTTGCATTATCATTTGGAACTTGTAAAGGCTAAGAAATTAACTCATTTGGACTCACATTTGATTGTCCAAGTGTCAAAAAGGGTAGTTAAGAGTCATGCACATCCATGGAGTTAACTATGTCTCCATGGTACATGAAATTTATTGTTATATTGCATCTTCCACAAGAGCAACATCAGAGATAACCAAAATGCATTTATTCTTGGATGATAAACATGCCTTCGCTTTCTAAATTGAACCCAACAAAATTTTTTGATCTTGTTGTTGTCAAAGGAACTCATATACTATTATGTGCAGTGGAATTGAATAATAACTAGAATGCTTGTGTAAGAAGGATGGCAATAGAAAACAGTGCTCATGAGAATTAGGTCTATTTTCTAGAAATTCCTTCTTTGAAGAGGCTCTATACACATGATCTTCCAGATGTGCAAGCTTTGCTTTTTCATAGAGTAGGTTATCATTTTGCGTCTTTCCTACTCTATGCAAGAGGTACTACCTCATCTACAATCTCATGAAGATGAAAGATTTTGGCTTTGGTTATAAGAGACGAATAACTTTCCTAATTGTAATTATCTTTGCCAAGCTACAAGATAAGGTTTCCTTCTCGAGCTTTTTACAACTTTTATCCATACCTTGAATGCAGAATTCCCTATTACATATCTCTAGGTTCTCAAAAGGTGAGTTCTCTCTAACTTTTAACTCTACAAGAAACATGGGATCCTCAACTTTGATTGCTTCCTCAAGATTTGATAAACTTGGTGATGCATGCTCATTCTTAGGAGATGGAGATCTCTTGCATCTTCATTCATAGGGAGAATCGAGGGTTGATGATCTTGGGATCTCTTTCAATTTTCCATTCAGATATGTGGACCCTCATTCTTGTCTTTGTATAGGTCCAAAGTATATCTAATTTCATCAATTGTTTCTTGAAGTTGTGATATATTTTTCATGCTCCTATGGGTGGCTTGAAGTAAATCAAGATCATAAGCACTTCTTGCCTCACGTAGCAATCTCTTGAGTTCTTCCTCTTTACCTTAGTACTCCCTTTCTTGCAAGCACATGTGCTCTTGTAGCTATGAGTGTATGGTAGATACTTTGAAAGCAATATTAAGTGCACTTTTTGGTGGTATTTCCATGAATTTTAGAGTTCGAGTGTTCTAGAATTGCTCTAGCATGTACACTTGGTCTTTCCTACTGTTATATACCACATCAATTTTCATGTGCAATTATATCTTCAGCAAGGATGAGATAGAGAGAGATGGAGAGAGAGCACTTATGAAAATTTCTATCTAGATGTGGTTCAAATTCTTCATCTGTGAAATGTTAGAAATATAAGTTGGATCTTCCACATATCTATCTTGTGTTGACAGGTTAGTAGGATCTCTTTGTACTATTTTTTGGTGTTGTTTCTTAGGCACTAATAGATATCCTAGACAACCAAAGACACACAAATGATCAACAGATAGCTTGCAACCATGCTAAGCTTCATATGGAGTGATTGATTGTAGTTTTTTGGTGGAACACCTATTAAGTACATATGTTACACACATAAGAGCCTCGAACCAGAAGCTATGTGGTAAAGATAGACATTTGACCATACACCTCACCGTTTTCATGAGAGACCTTATCTTTCTTTTAGGAACTCCATTTTTTTGAGGTATATAAGGCACTATTCATTGATGTTTTTTCCCACACTCAACCAAAAATGCATTAAAATAAAAAAACATGTACTCCCTCCCTTGATCAAAATAGAGGGTGCACAATTTACATGCAAATAAATTTTCAACCATAACCAAGAAATGTCTAAAGCACAAAAATATGTTTGACTTTGCTTTCAATGGATATACCCATGCATGCTAGGGGAGCTTATCAATAAAATTCAAAAAGTAAAGCTAGTACCCAAATGAAGGTGTTTGCATTGGACGACAAACATCTCTATGAATAAGCTACAATTTATGAGTAGTTGGAATTCAACGTTCTTTTGGGAAGGAGGAACAAAACATTTGAACCAAAATAGAGCCTTCATAGACATTTTCATAAGATGCCTCAAGTTTAGGTAGAGAGGAAAACATTTTAGATTTTTGCACATGAAGCAAAATAGAAAAATTTAGATCATCAAATAGTGCATGCAAAAGTTTTTGCATTTAAGGTAGCATAAGAATATTGAAGGTTGAATCATTCATAGAGTTTTCATACTCTATGAGCATATACAACCCATGCCATAAAATGCTAGAAGCAATAATAACATCACCATTTGACAGATCATGAATTGTACATATTTCAGCAATAAGTTTGACAACCAAGCCAATCTTGGCTAATGATGAACGTAACAATAATTGTTTCTTGATAAATGGCACATGTAAAGCATCTAAGAATGTGAAAGAACTATCATTAACAATAGGGAGGATGATCTTAGTAACTCCCATTATAGTGGAAGAGGAGTTGTTAACATATGTGATATTATTTCTTGTAGGGGAAAACTCAAGTGAACTAAATAAACTGCACTATGATGTAATATGTTGTTACCTAATTATCAAGGTACCAAGCATCTAAATCTACTACAAACATACATTGCTCATGAGAAGACCGTTCATAGCTACAACAAATAGTAAATTCCCATTCTTCCTTCTAGATGAGATTAGTAGACTTTGTTTTGCAATAACCTTTTGTTTTGCAATAACCTTTCTAACTTATTTCTTCTCTGCCTCTTATGGTACTAGTTTAGGAAAACTCTTTATGACATGATCATTTTCCTTATAGTACTTGGAAAATTGTTTCTGCTTTTCTTTTTTCTTTTCATCTTTATCTTTCTTATTTATCTTTGTTTACTAGTAGATGAGATCCATTTACCCATAATAAATCTTGATGTGCAACATGCATAATTGACCTATCTTGCCCTACTTGATATTTCTACAAAAAAATAGAGACTAATTCCCCATATTCCAACACATCTGGACTCTCCTATCATCAATCAAAGAGTAGAATTTAAACTCTCATATGAATATGGAAGATTGTTAAGAAAAGTTTTCATAAGTGAACTATCTAGCAAGATGATGAGCAAAACTAAACTGCTCTTCAAGTCTTTGATCTTTGTCAAGAAACTCTCCATAGAATCTCCTTCATTTGTGTGCTCACTCTCCAATTGTTTTGAGAAGTAAGCAATATGATCCTCATTCTTTGCCTTACAATAGTGAATGTGAGGGATAAAAGAGTTGAATAGAAAGACTCTGTCAAGCTCTGCTAAAGCTATAAAAAGCTTCAAGCCACTTGTACTCTCGAAGGAAAACATATATATATGTTTTACACAACGGGATAAAATTTCCTGCATACTCACTACAATAGTGAGTTTGGAGGTGGAAATGAGATGAGATCAAAATTTCAATGTTAGAGATAGAAGCAACTTTAAACTCCTAATCACTCCAAGTATGGTCATAAACTTTTTGCAATTTTGAGTCTATGAACAAAGGGGTGTTGATGATGCTCTAGACGAAGTGAAAACATGTTGTAATACCAATTGGTGGAGTTTGAGGTATGTGGAAACACATGGAAACCACAAGGAAGCGGTACATAAGAGTGAGTGTGTGGGAGTGGAAGAGAGATAAAGAGCGAGGGGAAGGCTGAAGAGTAGAATGTCTGAGAACAAGTGTGAGTGTGTGAGGGTAGGTGAGGGAAAGTGAAAAAGGGTGAGTGTGTGCGAGTATATGTGTAAGAGGGGTGAGTGTGCGTGTATGAGGGTGAAAGTGTGAGCGGAGAGAGAGGGAGATCATAAGGGAAAATCATTGAAGTTGAGTCGTAGTTTGCATCCACACTCGGATCTCCATTCCCTTCTCTTCCCACAGATATATTCGAGTACTATTTGAGGACTTAGAGAAAGACGAATGGACAAATTTTTGAGTGATTTGGGGCAAAACATAGGCATCTATCCGCATCTTTCCCTTGGGATTAGGTCTTAACATTTTGGCAATCCTCCTAGAGATCCCAAAGGAGAAAATATTTGAGGGAAATTGTGGGCTTAGGGTAAAGGAAAGTGACTTCGTACAAGGAAATTGGGCAAAACATAAGTGTGCACAAGCATCTACTCGTTGGGTGTAGGACTAAACATTTTGGCGATCCGACTAGGGATCGCTTGGAACGTCTCTATGAAAGAGTGCCATTGGTTCACCTAGCACCACACGTTGACCAAGCACATGGACCTGATGCCTGGTACATGAGTGAGGAGATTTGGTCCTCAAGAGGAACTCGAACACAAAGAGAAGGGCGAGCCGCTTGTAGGGCCAAGGATCGAGAAAGAAAGTGACACAAAACATATGAGGAGTTTTGGAACACTCGTAAATAGTTTGAGGAAAGGTAGTACTACCAAAGAAGAGTTGCCTTGCAAGCTCGGAATCTCAAGGGAGTCTTGAAACCGAGGGCATTAAATTTCTGGGAGTGGAGTACATCAACATCACACCTTTATTTGAAATGGCCTAGCGAGTTCCTGTTCATTTCGGAGACTTCACTAGGTTCTCAAATGCCTAGGATGAGGACCCGCATAGCTTTATCCAACTCTTTGAGGTTAGTTGTGAGGCCAACAAAGTAGTTGACCAAGGTTAGAGGTTGAGAATTTTCTCGACTACTCTCCGTGATGAGGCAGCCTTGTATGGCCAAGCCTTGAGAAAGACAGTGACACAAAACACATGAGGAGTTTTGAAACACTCGTAAACAGTTTGAGGAAAGGAAGTACTACCAAAGAAGAGTTGCCTCGCAAGTTCGGAATCTCGAGGGAGTCTCGAAATCGAGGGCATTAAATTTCTGGGAGTGGAGTTACATCAACATCACACCTTTATTTGAAATGGCCCAGTGAGTTCCAGTTCATTTGGGAGACTTCACTAGGTTCTCAAATGCCTAGGATGAGGACCCGTATAGCTTTATCCAACTCATCGAGGTAAGTTGTGAGGCCAACAAAGTAGTTGACCAAGGTTAGAGGTTGAGAATTTTTTCGGCTACTCTCCGTGACGAGGCAGCCAATTGGTATGGAAATGCAACACCACAAGTGCGATGTCGGAAAGTTTTCCACCTTCTAGTTGACATCCAGAAAAATATGTTTATTGGTTAATTCCAATTCCTTTATTGCAATGTTTTGCTTGGAACTTATCTTTCTGTAAGTGTTTGCAGGTACAAAGTGATGAAGAAAACATATGTTCATATTAGGCTTTACCCTAGAACTTCTCATATAATGTGTGTTTGAGCAAATGAAACATTGAATCATGGGTTTAAGACCCTAGGTTTGTATTTAAATATGTGTATTTAAGTTAAGTACATTAATTCTTGCTTAATGTTAGGGTTAAAGCTAGGTTTCCAAAGAGTTTCAATGGGTTTTTGATGGGTTTCAAGTAGGGTTTTAAGGATTTTAGTATGTTTTAAGGGTTAAAATAACAGGTATTTAATTAAATTAATCTATAAAAGGAACATTGATTTCTTAAAAGTTAAAATATGATTTAATTAGTTATTTTAATCATGTGTGTGAATATAAATACTAAGGTACTTAGTTAATTAAAACCCTAAACTAAGCTTAAATTAAATGAATTATTTAATTAGGAAATATAGGATGATTAAATTAAAATGTTAAATTAAATGGATAATTAATTAGTGGTGTGTGTGTATGAATTTAAAGAATGGTTCCTAAAAATTGTGGAATTAAAGTGTGTAAAGAGTGGATCTGATCGAAAGATCTGTGACTATGTAACAAAAGGGCCTTTGGAATCAAATTATGGGAAAGGGGGTATGAAAACTTTCTTTGAAGCCTCCACATGCCAAAATACATATGTTTGTAGGCTTGAAAGTGATGACTCTAATTGTGACTTTTGGAATCAAGTTTATGATACTGCTAGTAGGGGCAAGTTATCAGATGAGAACTTATATGCTACGAGCTCAGATATGAGAGCAAAGACATGTTGCAAAGGGGCAGTATAAATGAACAACTAGGGCTAGAAAAGAGGGTGAAACTACTGATTCAATCAATGAACCACCTAGGATGGAGCCTAGTCAAGATATAAAACAACAAGAACAAGAAAAGAAACCTTAGAATAAGGGGAAAGTAAAGAAACTAGTTGAGAATTTTGAAAAGAAAATAGCAAATGAAGATAAAAGTCAAGACAAAGCTAATGAAACTGAACCCATATGTGAAGAAGGTAGTAAGCAAGAAAAACCAAAAAAGAAACCTCCGACTTTTTGATTGATCTCTCAAATGGAGAAAAAAATAGACATTCGGAAGTTTATGGATGAAAAAATTATGAAAGCAGAGGTAACCATGACATTAGAAGAATGGTTAGAATTTTCACGAACTGATGTGAAAGAAGATTTCATGAGTATCATCAAAAGACAAAGAGAACCTATAGAATATAGAACGGAGGATATAGAAATGGAAGAAAGGAAAGAACAGGATGAACCGAAAGTGAGTGTTGTACAAATAATGAATCTAAGTATCATGAATCTTCTGATCATAGAAATTATTTGGGCCCTGTAATTGGACATTTGGAGAAAGGAAATGATGACCCAAATAGTCATTATACTTAGAAACATTGGGCTAGGGGTATCACTGAAACTATGGTTAAGATAGGTAATAATAATAGACCGTAAGTAGCATTAATAGATTCAGGATCAGAAATCAATGTAGTCTCGAGGGAGATATATAACGAAGGAAAATGGCCTATTGATAGAGACCATGGATGAAAAACGAAGGCAGCCAACAATGCTTCTGGATATTTACTAGAAGCTTGTGCAAATGTTCCTATCACTATAGGTGATGTTAAAGAGGAACATAATTTCTTCGTTCATGATGAATGCTCGTACCCAATTATTTTGGGGCAGCCATTCATTTGTGAACAAAGAATGGAGACAAAAGTTTTGGATGATGGAAGTGCTTTCGCAAGAATACATTCTCGTGATGGCCTTAAATATTTCCAATTCATGATGCTTTGTATAAACCATCCTCGTAATTGTAGGTCTTTAAGAAAAACTCCTTTAAGACACTTAGATCAGGATTTCGAGTAAATGCCACTGTTGAGCGAGATGACAGTGGACTTTTGTTTGAAATCTCGCAAAATCTTGTACATAACTTAGATAAGATGTCTGCTACTTTAAATATTTCTCATTTTAAACAAATTCCAAGAAAAATTATAAAAGATACAAAAAACATTTGAAAAACAAAGGAGATCTGGTAATAGATGAAACTATTGAATATGTCATTTAAACCACACATTGCTTCTCAACATTAGAAGAATTAGATGTTGTGATCCAAGCTTCTTCTTCTTGCTTGTGTTGTTACTGTGCCTCAGTAGACTTCGAACTCCAATAATCTTATCATGGTTTATCTTAAACACCAATGCTATGACAAAGTTTTAAAGATACTATTTCCATAGGCCTTAATACCCCCCTCGTTGTTCTAGATGAACATGTTGGTGTCCCCCATGGACAACCAAAGAGTCGATAGTTCTAGTTCACTTGGAAGGGAGATACCTGTAATGTCTTCCACCAAGAAATCCAGACCATCTATCAGAGTAAAAAAATAGAAGATGTTTCATGAGGCACCTTAGTCTTATAAAGTGATTAAGGAGAATAGTGGAAGAGAGTTTACCATTGATGTTGATAGAAGATGAATTTTCATTTACAGTGGAAACTATTTTGGTGAAGCAATATACAATTTTAAGATCTTTTTAACTCTGAGGCCTTCTGGTATAGGAATATCAAGATAGAGACTTATTTAAGTCGAGGACTATTATTACAGACTCATCCTCATCAATCACACTATGGGATAGACCTAGCCAACAATTACTATTGGGTTCTTGGTAGGAAGGATAGGGAAAATTCTACTAAATCATGTAACTTCCCCTCTCAAACTTCTCTCAACTCGATACTCAGCAATATTTACTCAATTGCAAAATTACTTTATCAAATTAAGCAAACACATAATGCTTCCTTTTATCCAATATAAACCATACTTATGGTACATAGTCTTCATAGCGCAGTATTATTATCTTATTTAAATAATATCTCATACCACATAGGAGAGATACCAAAACTCTCTACAAATGCACACTCCATAATGCAAAACTTTAAACTTCTACAAATTAAACATGAAAACAAATTATTATACATACTTCACAATAGATTGTACTAAAAATTTCATCAATAACTACATACACCATAAGCACTACTGCCAACATTACTACCCACCCTAGTTGTGTCTTTTCCAATAATTAAAAAGTAGTTAAATTTTTTGATACACTTTTTTGGCCATTTATGTCATTTCATGCATTCAACTAGGTTCTTTATATATTTTACAAAAACGGTATGTTTTGGCTAAGACTTAGCATGCACAAAGGACTTGAAGAAAATAAGATAGCCTTATCATCGCTCTCACAATATTGAGGAGACAGTTTTGTCTTCAAAATTTCCAAAGCTCCTAAAAATATCAAAAATTTTCATCACACTCATTTTGAGTTATTCATGAATTTTCAAGAAGCTAGAAAATTCTTCCACTCTCTTATTTTATAGTATCTAAGTTAATAGTACATTTATGGTTCATTTTCAATATAGGTACATTGATCTCTGTCAAGTGTTATAGTATATTGAGTAAAGTCTATCAACTTCTTTGAGTTATTTCTCTCCTTGAGTGGTCTTATTATTGGATATCTTAATTGGATTATGCAGCTAGAGGTATGATAAATATGGAAACAAATTTTCATAGTCATTGGATTCTTATATCTCGAGTTATGAATAAATGAAGGTGAATATGTATGTGTATCTTCATCTTCCTCAATAGCTGGGATCACCCCCTGACTTTTTATGCTCATTTATTTTATTATGGTCCTCCTAAACTCATGAAATACTTGGTGTAGATTATTCAACACTTCACTTCAAATTGTTCAAAAGGTCTCCCATCAATGCTTACTAGGATGTGATCTCTAAGTAAAATAATGAGTGCCTTGTTCCATAAATAGAAGGTATTCTCGATAAGTTATTTGTTGTGACAAAAAAGTTTGAGAATGATGCTTCAAGTTAATATAGTTATCTAAATGCATATATTGAAATATTAGGGAGTCTAATGAAGTTTTCTTGGGTCACATAGGCTAGGGTAGAGTAGGTTTTTACCAAGACCCTCTCATATCTATGCATTGTGATCACTCCTCATAGTTGTATTAGAGCATAATCATAGATTGGAAATTATGGGTGATGGATTTCACTCATAAATTGGAAAATTGGATCTATCTAACTAATCACCATGGTGTCTAAGGATGGAGGATTACTTGCAAGGGAGAAATCTATATGCATTTATCTCAAGAGATAAGATGATGCCTATACTTGGAAATAAAGGTCAATCAGCGCAAGAGGAGCAAGAAAGGTTAAATACATGGTGTGCAAAGGATGCTTTGGCAAATTCTTATATACTAAAATATATCTTTGATTTGGTACCTCCTCATATTAGGAATTTTAATATCTCGGAAGAGACATGGAATGCTTTCGAAGCATTCTTCTCCTCAAGTACCAAAGCTTGGAAGAACCAATTGTGGATGGAGTTCACAACACTAAAGAAGATGCCCCAGAAAAATGTGAATAAATTTGTCACCATGATGACGGATATTTCTAGCCAACTTGGAAGCATCGGAGAAATCATAGATTAAGAGGATATTGTGAGGAAAATTATCAATGGAATCAAGAGTGATGACAAGTAGGAGGCTTTTAAAACTACCATGGATCTATACATGGATGTGGAAGTGCGTGTTGATATATTTAGGTAGTGATGTGTGTGAACACACTAGGACCGTCGGGGCACTTTTTTCCCTCTTTAGGAGGTTTTTTCCCCCGGCTTGTATATACGCCTACTGCCCTAATGGGCTACTTATCTTTGTATATTCTCTAGTAATACATTCAGTATTGTGTGTTTGTGCTCTAAGCTTCTTCTACTTCCTTGTGTTGTTCGCGTGCTTCCGCAGACGTCTAACTCCAACAATTGGTATCAGAGCAGGTCGTCGCTTCATCTAGGGTGTCGTCGACACTCCTCCATTTTGCAGTCTCAGATTCGCACGAAATTTGGTGAGCATACTCAGGGTGTTTCAGAGATCAAAACGGCTTCGCTTTGTGGTGCCGAAATCGCGATCTGAGCTCGTTTCGACCTCCGAATGCACTATCGCAGCGCTTCTGTAGGCTATTTCGTCTTTTTGTGCCAAAGGTATATACCACTTTTTGTTCACCAATTTAAGCGTCTCGAAGTCTGCTACTGGTCTAGCAGAACTCGTCTAGGCAGTTCTGTTCAACTTTTGGACATACAGTGAATTTTTGGCGTCAAGGTATTTTAGTCACCGGCCATGGCTGAAAGTAGTGATGTATTTCGTATGTTGGCTGTTGAGGATAAGTTGGATGGTACCAACTACCCATTATGGGCTTATATGATGCGACATGCATTGGTTGCAAAAGGACTGTGGAACATTGTGCAGGGTGTTGAAAGACGTCCTCTTACACATGCAACTACAAGTACTGCAAATATAGGTTCTCGAGCTGATAAAGATGGTGTCGAAGATGATATTCCGCAGATTCCTATTTGTGCTGTTGTTTCTGTTGCACCTACTATAGACTAGATTCGTTGGGATGGCAGAGATGCCCAGGCACATGCATTGATAGCTTTGTCTGTCAAACGCGCCATTATTCCTCATATTTGCTCTTGCAAAACAGTTAGGGATGCTTGGGATACACTTACCACATTGTACCAAGCTAGGAATGAGGTTCGTGTTGCTTACCTCCGAAAATAATTGGAGAGTGAGCACATGAATGAAGGTGATTCTATGGACAATTTCCTAACGAAGATCAAAGATTTGAAGGAACAGTTGATCTCTAGACTAGAGTGTATTCATAACTTGTGTACATTGCTGGAAATCTTGCAAATATATAGGTAGTCTTAGAAATGCATCAATGCTAGCCCTTGTCGAGACATCTGTAATGCATGGTAATCCTTGTATTATAGTCTAGAAATCTTGTGACATGATTGGAAAGTAGTAGTCTCTATCCATAATTTTAATGGTGGCCATGAAAAGGAGCTATGCCACTAGTTGATCATCAAGAAACCAATGACCTCTTGCCTTAGTAATTGATTCCAAGGGAAGAAGCATGACCTCTTCCTCTTGGATAGCCTCAGAATTAGAAGATGCCATCTGCACTCAATACGTACCAGTAATCAGTGAAGCTGGTATCAAGAATCATCCTTTACTTATCCTTCATAAATTTGGCAACTCTCCGAGTGAATTGTGTCATCCCTTTCTCGTGGGTGTGAGAAAGGTAATACCTATGATTTTTTCATACTTATATATATGTTTTCATGTTTTTTTCTGAAAGAAAACAGAAATATTCGTTCATAGCCGAAGCAATTATTGAATCATTAGTTATTTTCTTTTGGATTTTCCCAAGAGGGAAATGTGCTTCACTATCCAGAAGTAGAAGAAGTATGTGCCGAATGCTTGGCGTTATAATGTGGCCCTAGTATGCCTACTTTGGACTCTTGTAACTCAGGATGTGTGCAAACTGAATTATTGGGTCGATGTGTACAGATTGTTTTGCCGGTAGGCATCCAAATCTACTTTATTCTACTATGGTAGACTGTATCTCCAGCATTCCGGGTAATTGTTGTGCTTCTCACCTTGTACTTTTGCTTCATCTACCTTTTGAATCTTTGAATGATTTTTGTTGCGTATTTAGGCTCTTGCAATGTCCTGTAGTTTTTTGTTTCTTGTTGCTTAGCCTTCATGTCGTTCTTATCCTCCTTGAGCTTCGATACTTCTCTGTTAATGGTTGTCGTCGGTGCGCATGATCTGAGAATCCATATGTGTGTGCATGCCGGTTGGGCCACAATCACTTTTTTTGGAAGCCATACTCTAGCAATCCTCTTTGGACCTAGGTGTCCAAATTGACTTGCATTCTTGTTCTATTGTTGTTTCCCATGTCGAGAGTAGTTCTCTTGTTGAAGATATGTTGTCACTTGGTCCTTTCTTATCCAAGCCTATCTAGTGTGAGGAATGGAGTACATTCTAATGTGTGTAGGTTTGTGGTTGTCTTGCTGACTAGTCCCTCTTATGCTTGGTTCCTCACAAAGGCTTTTATTGGATAAGACACTAGCCATGTGGTTTATTGGCTTAGGGGATTGTGTGAAAGCAAGATTCGGTGCATTCTCATCTAAAGTACTTGATGGTGGTGTTTCCATAGTGGGAGTGAACGTACATTTATCATCATGCTTGTGTGAGTGATCTCTTGGGTCTATACATTCGGCTTTGACCGGTTGTTCGTCTAACATGTTGAATACCTCATGATGTCCTATCTTGGCCGAGATGTATCATAGTGCCAATTGAATAGTCAATTCATATTCATATATCCAATCTTGACCTAACAGGAGCTCTTCTAAAAAGTCTTGATCATGACATACTAAGAGTTTCTGAGTGTTGTTTCCAAGATGTAGGGGTAAGCTAATCTCGCCTATGCATTTGGTAACTTTTCCCCCTATTCGCATGAGTTGTGCCTTTGATCGGCGTAATTCTCCCTTGAGTTTTTGGGTCAACGAAGACTTGATACAGCTTATGGCTACTCTTGTGTCAATGAGAGCACCCACCAAGTGGTAGTCTACCGATCCAACACCCAAATTCAAATATGGTTGCTTTGTTTGTTAACGTGGGTTTTGCGAGGCTCTAAAGTTAGCCATTTGGATGAGTTCCTCTCCTTGTCGATATCTCTTGTCTCTCTCTCTCATCAACTCCTTTCATTTCCTGATTTGTTCTAACGCTTCTTGTCTAGCTTCTTCTCATATTCTTTCTTCCTCTTCATGCCTATTTTTACCCATTATTAGTCGTGACAGTATCTTTTTTGTCAATGGCTCTAAATATTTTTTTACTCGGCAACCGCTGATATAGTTTGGCAATACTTCTCCATCTAGGGTTGCTAAGTTGATGGCTCCACTGGTAGATATACGATTGATGATCAATGGGCCATATCCTCTTTTTTGTAGTTTCTTTGCATGTTGCTTCAAAGTATAAACCAAGACTAAATCTCCTTCCTTTAGGTTTTTATCTTTAAAATGAGCATCAAAATATGCCTTTTGTCGCATTTTTGTAGCATAAATCCCTGCTACTGCTTGTAACCTTGTTTCGTGTAACTTTTCTATTTGATCCAATTGAGCTGATAATTCATGTCCAGTCCACTTATAAGTTGTTGCTACTCTGAGAGTAGGTACTAAGAAGTCAATTGGCAAGATGTCATTCTCTCCATACACTAAGTTAAAGGGAGTAGTTCCTATAGCTATTTTGTAGGCTTCTCGGAATGCCCATAAAGCATGATATAATTGTTTATCCCAATAAGATCTACCATTGTTAACAATTTTAGTGAGGACTGTACACAAGATTTTCTTTGAACTTTTGGCCTGTCCATTGGCTTGTTGGGT
Organism: Ceratopteris richardii; assembly: GCA_020310875.1. NCBI lineage: Eukaryota > Viridiplantae > Streptophyta > Polypodiopsida > Polypodiales > Pteridaceae > Ceratopteris > Ceratopteris richardii. The sequence continues at coordinate 65,942,846 of CM035413.1, read as the reverse complement.
GATATGGGGCTGATTTCTTATGAATTACTAAGAATTTATTCATTAGGGCTTCTATTACTTCGTTCACGAAGTGTGTGCCTCTATCACTCACAATTTCCATAGGAAATCCAAACCTAGTGAATACGTTCTCAAAGAGAAACTTAGCCGTAGTCCTCGCATCATTTTTCTTGGTTGCTTTGGCTTCAACCTATTCGGTCAAATAATCTATGGCTATGATTATGTACTCGACATGGGATCCTTTAGCTGGTGGGCTAATAGGTCCAACAATATGTATCCCCATTTAGTAAAGGCTCTGGCACTCATCATGGGTTTTAGCGGCGTTTCATCTCTTCTAATAGGATATTTTGTTCGTTGGCAGGTATCACATCTTTGAACATATATGGCTACATCTTGATGTAGAGTTGCCCACCACATTCTTGCAAAGAGAATCATTTTTGTAGTTTTATCTGCAGAAAAATGTCCTCTTGGAGCTCCAGTATGCGCCATCTCTAAGACAGAAAGATACTCATCTTCATGAATGCACATTCGTAGATGATTGTCTCTTTCTCTTTTGAAGAGTTGTTTACCTTTAAGAACATAGTCCTTGCTTTGTTCTGTGAGTGCACGTTTCCTTGCTGGAGTGGCTCCTTCTAGGTACTCTTGGGTTTTCAAAAATTTTACCAGAGGCATACTCCATCTTGGTGCTACAGTGTAGTAGCATAGAGTAGAGTTTTCTTCTGGCCTTTGTTCTTGACAAGTTGGGCAGGTTGATACATAGTTATGTGTATCCCTCTGCATGGTTGGCCAGTATATGGCTAATCTCTTCAGTGTTTGCCATGTACCATTTGCATTTAAATGATTTTTCCATTGATTTACATGTGCTCTTTGAAGCCACATCTCTTGTTCCTCTTCTTCCACACATCTCATGAGTAATCCACTTGAGTCTTGGTGATATAAGCTTCCAACAATGATGTGGAGGTTTTTGGTCTTCCATAATTCTTGGTTTCTGTTCGTTGTGATCCCATGTTTACATCGATATGTGAGGATAGGGATTAACTTTTCCGCCCATTGTGGACATACTTCGAGATTGAAAAGATAAGTGTTTGGCAGATCATCCAATACTCCTATGGGGGGGCTCCCCATGTGTCATTCTCGATAAGTGATCTGCTGTAATGTGCATATTCCCTTTCTTCACTACAACTTCAAAATCAAATTCCATCAATAATAGAAACCATCGTACTAGTCGTCCCGTATTACAAGGCTTATTGAATAAGTACAGTAGATCTTGATGATGGATGAAGAATTTGAATTTGTTTGCCAATAAGTAGTGTCGAAATTTCTTAACCGCATACACCATTCCTAAACCCTCTCGCTCGGTTGTGGTATAATTGCGCTCCGCTTGATTCAACTGTCTACTGGCATAGGCTATAGGGTGGTCTAACTTCCCTGTATCCACTGGCTGAGCTAAGATACATCCAATGGAAAACTTGGAAGCATCTACATGTATGTGAAATGGCTTGTTCCAATCAGGAACTCTAAGGATTGGAGCTGAACTCAAATGACTCTTCAATTCGTTTAATTCCTTTTCACATTCTTCAGTACAAATAAACTGAGATAGTAATGCATAAAGAGGTCTAGCAATTATGGCATACATGTGTATAAATCTATGATAGTATGCGCAGTGTCCCATAAATGCTTGCACTTCTTTAGCAGTCTTTGGTCTTGGCAAATCGAGAATCACTTTGATTTTGTCTTCATTTGTGGAAATCCCATTTTTAGAGACAATGTGTCCTAATATCTTCCCTCCTCGAACCATGAAGATGCACTTTTCTTGATTGAGGCAAACTCTATACTGTCGACATTTTGCAAAAATCTTTCCTAGTTCTGGGATATGTTCTGATCGTACAGTTGAATAGGTACATAAATCATCCACGAATACCTCCATGCTTTTCCTCAAGAATTCCTTGAATACATGGCAGATCAATCTTTGGAAAGTGGTTGGGGCATTGGTTAGACCAAAAGGCATAACCCTTAAGGCGTACACTCCCCTCTCAGTTGCAAAGGCTGTCTTATGTTGGTCCTCAGGAGCAATTGCTACCTGATTATACCCTGAAAAGTCGTCTAGAAAACTATAAACTTCCTTCCTTGCCGCTCTTTCCAAAAGATGATCAGTGATGGGTAATGGGTAACTATCCCTTATGGTGGTGGCTTTTACTTTTTTCAAATTAATGCATACCCTTAACTTGCCATTCTTTTTTGGCACGACCACCAAAGGCGATACCCATTCTGTGTGTTTGATCTCATAAATGAACCCAGCATTTAACAACTTATCTATCTCTTCCTTAATTTTTGCTAAGTAAACGTCGTTCTAAGTGTATGGTCATTGTTTGGAAGGTTTGGCATCTGATGTCATCGTGATTCTATGGGCACAAATGGAAGGATCTACTCCTTTTAAATCCTTATATGTCCAAGCAAAGACATCCGTGTAGTCTGGTATGAGTCGTTCTTCCTCCATTGAGACATCTTGTCCTATAAAAGTAGACCACTCTTCTCGTTCCTCCAAAGTTACTATTATTTTCTTGGTCTATTCCTTGTTGTCATATGCTATTTCTAGTTCTGCTTCTCGTTTTGGCATTTGGATAGCAATTTTCCTCTCTTCTACTTCATATTTTTTGAAGTGGGCAGGCACTTTGAATTAATCTTGAGGCTTATTTTCTCCATCTTCTTTTTCTTTACCTAGTCCATGCTCTTCTTCTTCTGTCATTTCTTAATTTAATTCACTACTTATGACACTTATTCTTTGACTGTCACTTCTTGACTCAATTTGTTCCTGCTCCATTTCAATGTTCTCATAATCCTCCTTCCATTCTTTTTCAATTACTTCTCCTTCTTCAACCTCTTGAAGAACAACCACATATAGGCTTACGTCATATCCTTCCTCGTCAATGCATTCATTCATGGTTATCACTTCTTCATTTACACACACATTGAGAATGGCTAAAATCTCCATCCAACCATGAGGTCCGAATTCTTCATCTAGGAAAATTTGGGGCATGTAAGTAGGATCTTGTACAGACCTAGCAACTCCTTGCCTTTGATGCCATCCTTTCTTTCTTTCCTCTTCCTTTTTTGCGGTCTGGCATATCCATAGATGAGTGTCTTCCTTCATCCATGTTTGGTTACTTGAACCTATACTATGAATCGACTGCTCGTCCTCCTCCTTATGAATCAAATTCCATTGTAAGGGGGGAACATCTTGATACGTATATGTGTGGAGATTTATTCTAGTCGTGGTTCCTTCGTGCTATAAGTATACCGTGTCTTTTCCCAATCTTGCACTACCTTCAGCTGTCTCATGAAGGGTCTTCCAAGTATCATCTCATAAATGCTAGCCCTTTCAAATTGACAGATCGCTAAGGTGTGCTCAAATTCAACTCCGCAAGTGGTAAAGGTTACTTTTTCCAATAATCCCAAGGGCCGTTCAGTGTGTCCATCTGCCATTTGTATATTCATGCATGTTGGTCTTAAAGCTAGTTTTCCCCATTTCTCCCATATTTCCTTTGTCGCAATTCCTACTCCAGCTCCAGAATCTAAGATAGCTTTAGTGGTGTAACCCCTATAAGTGATTGGAAGGCATGTGTTCCCCTCATCTCCCTCACTGAAATTTCAACTTTATCGACTAGGATTTTGACTGCGGTCACTTCATCAAGCATCTCCTTCTCATCTTACTTGGTCTCCAATTGACTGGTTAGCTTCTACTTCAAATGTGGTTTTATCTTCAAAAGTTCTTCCAATGTCAGAATACAAGGGATTTTTACCTTTCTAAGATGTCGTATATTGTCTGATGTTTGGATTGACGGGTTCTGCTCTTTTCTTGTTATTGAGGGAATGCAGTATTATTCAGAATTATGTTTGTATTCCCCTGTGTAATTTTGCAAAGCCTTCATACTGTCATCATCCTTGTCGCTCTTGTCAAGTTGTAATAATCCTTCTGAATTCAGCTTAGGTATTGAGGCTTCCAATTCACCTTCTGCTTCTAACTCGTCAAAGGGTGGTTCCATTCCTTTTGCTTTCTTCCATCTATCTTCTTGGCCTCTTGCCCATAAGCCTTTAGGCCACTCCCCATCTATTTCGGGGACTACGGATCCTTCACTTTTATCCTCACAGTAATTTTCATCATAGGCCTTGCCTTCTTTTCCTTTCTCAGGATCATTAGGGATGACACACTCTTGGAATTCTTTTTCGAGAATTTGTGAATTGGGTAGTCGAAGAACAGGTTTTTCTAGGGTCTGTTAAGCTACTTCAATTAATTTTCTACATATCTCCAACCTTTCTTTCTCTAAGTCACCTCTAGGATATTCTTTTCCATGTTGTTCAATGGTTGGTCCTGCTCTTATTCATGCCTGGTATGCATGAATCCACATGGCTAACTCTTCTGGCATGGGTTCCGCTAAAACTGATCCTGTCTCTTCTTTTTTACAATTTCCCTTCTAATTTTCATTCAAGTTTCAGTTTTTCTTCTTGACCTTGTTCATTCTTTTCGTTCTCCTTCTTTTGTTGTAGTTTCTTTTCCTTCATCCGGTCTCTACGATTCTTCCATCTTAGTGTTCGTTTACTTGTAATACTTTTCCCAGGTTCTTCTAAATCTTCAACTATTTGAGGTATAGTTATATTCACTTCTCTGTCGCCTTGATCATTTTCTCCGGCTTTTTCTGGGGTCTCCCTTGCTTTAGCTCTTGTTATTGCTTTCAATGGCACGGTGTATTCCTTATCACTCCCTGATGACTCTATTACTTCTATCATGTTGATTTGTACGTTCGAGTTAACTTTGTGGGGGTTCTTGGGGAAATCTCTAAAAAGGTGTTCTTTACCACAATCACTACACTATCCTTCCCAAACTCGCTGTGGTGGTGGTGCGTCTGGCAATGTACATTCTCTGATAAAATGATCACCTCCGCATCTATAACAGGGTCCTCTAGGTGTAGGTAGTCTATTCATTGGTCAGGAGGGTAGGGATGCTTTGGGAGCTGTGTACATTAATGACACATAATCCTACTCATATCCATAAGAACTATCCGATCCTTCCATACCATAGGCATATGGCTCGTACACTTGTCCGTATTCAATTATAGTGCACTCATATGCAGAATAATTTCCTTGACTATGGTCATAAGATGGGTCATATGGTTCATTACTAACCACAAGCGTGGCAGGGACTATTGCTCTCTCAGGGTTCTCTTCTTGTCGAGCTATTTTCACTAGGACAACATTCTAAGGGTGGGGTGGTTGTTGACCTAACACTGGTTGTGGTTGAGTGTACCCTTGGTAAGCATAAGGTCGTGGTGCCGGTTTTTGTTGCTGGTATGTGGGATATCTAAAAGTTTCTCCTCCTTGATCTCTCTGAGGGTATCCATACGGTCTCACTGGCGATTGTACTGGTCTTGATTGCCGATTGTAAGGACAGTTTTCTATGCTATGATTTGTGTACTTTTGTTCTATGCTACAATAATGCATAGGGCCCGGGGCAAGTGCTCTATTGTAAGCATAAGCAGGTGGTGGGACTACTCTCCTAGTGCACAAATGAGAAGGATGATCAGCCCCACAATGTACAAATCTTCTAAGCATGGGTACTCTCATCGGATTGTTGGGGTAGTTCCTCGGCCCTTGAACATTTAGTTTCTTTGCCACTAAGTCAGCTATTTCCTCTATATTGTTCCTAGAGTTTGACGTGCTACTGGGGGAGTCTTCACTTTTCACACTTCCTTGAGGTATTTTCAAGTCTTTGACTAGATTGTCCTCTAGATCTATACATTCTTTCATACATTCTTGCAAATTTTGAACTCTTTTCACATATACCAGTGATCTTAATGATGCATTCACTAATCCTTCCAAAAACAATGACACCATTTTATTTTGAGTAGGTCTCTCTTCAATAGGGCATCAGTCCACATATTGCTTAAATCTTCTTGCTGCCAATCAGTTACCGATTCCGTAGGAGCTTGCTTAAAACTATGGATCGATGAGGAAGAGTTGTTTTTTATTCCAGACTTGGCGAATTCTTCAATTAATTCTTGATAGAATTATTCCATGTTTTGAAAGTTATTAGGGTCTAATGGTTGGAACCATGCTAATGCCGTGTCTGTGAGGGTTAGTCCAAAAGATTCATATTGGATCAAGAAATCTTCCACTTGTTTGGATCTGATTACTTGCTTGAATTCAGCTATGTGATTGTAAGGTTCACTAGAGCCATCATAGTGGTTTCTCATGCATTTGGCTACTTGGATTGGCCTTAATCATCTTCCTGGTTCAAGTGGTCTAGGCATTATGGGGAAGACTGGTCTTACTATCGGTATACCCGGTCCTCTTACTACAGGTGGTCTATTAGGGACAGGAATTCTATTCCTTGGTTCAACTGGTGGATGAGGCCGATAGTTAGGATTATTGCCTAGTGTAGTGAATTGCACATGTGGTCCGACTAGAAAATGCGTTTGTTGTGTCTGTCCTGAATGCTGAAATGAATTATCTTGATAAGTTCCTTGGGGGTTTTGTGAAGTAATGGCTTGATCCCTAGGAGGGAACACTTGTATGTTCTGATATTTCAACCCTTCTCTTTCTAACTCCGTTAAGGGCCAATACCTCCTCTGATTCTTGTCCAAATACGTTATAATGGTGGGGAGTTCCGGGTCATGTAACTCATAGATGGTGACTGGGTTATTGGCTTCTTCCCATAACAAGGAGTGGGCTTTGAGAAGATGCTCCATCCCATTGATCAAATAAACATCCATTAGGGAATCATCTTGGGGGACTAGGTCTCCTCTCCAAATCCTGACGATCGTGGACCTCCCTCTAGGGGTGATTACCTGCTCTTCACGTCCCTCTTCATTAAGGTTATGGGCAGTGCCTTCTTCCCCTTGTTCATTGATGTTTTTAGGGTGTTCCGTGACTACATACTGAATATCCCTTTTGTCCATGTAGAATCCTCCTGCCCATTTAACTATTGGCCTAGGTACTATGTAAGCATCTATAGCTTTCTTTAGTCTGGCCACTGATCGGTTTAGCCCATCTAGGTAGATAGGTATCCCGTGTTTGTTGGTGTTCACATATTCTAAAGATGTTCGATATTCACCCTCAATAATTGACATCATGCCAATTATTGGTACAAAATTCTGCATATCCTTTGAAGCCATGAGAATTTCTTCCTCAAACTCACTCGAGGTTTCAGAGTAGTGTGAATGACTACTCGATTCAGCTACACTTCCTACAGAAGAAATCACACTTCTTCGACTCCCTAGGGTTCTTCCGGATCTTAGGTTCATTCAATTGAGGGCTCTAGTCAAGTTGTTACCAACCCCTTGCTCCAATGTTCTTGGCTGAGTTCTGAGTTTTCCGAAGTATTGGCTAACTTGGAGATCCTCACTAAGATATTTTGAATTCTGCTGACTCTTGACGAACTCACAATACTCGATACTTCAGTAATATCGTCCTCTGAATTCCACGATAGTCGATATTTGATTCATTGGAAAAAGTCACGATACTCGATACTTGACTGGTTGGACATTACCCCAATACTCGATATCCAGCAAGTATCGCAAAAAGACCCTCACGATACTCGATATTATACAGGTATCGCAAAGAAGCAATCCCACGATACACGATACTCGGCTCGATGAAAAAAATCACGATACTCGATATTAAGCTAGAGCACGATACACGATACTTGACGCCTGAGAAAGTCACGATACATGATATTGATCCTGTATCGCAAAAAATCAACGATACTCGATACTAGGAACTTCATGATACTCGATACTAAATGAAGAGAAATCCCACGATATTCTATATTAGCCAAATATCGTTTTCTGTGCTCCATGATACTTGATATGTGACAAGTATCACGAGAGCTTCCTCGACGATACTCGATATCCACCAGGTATCGTGAAAAATTCAACGATACATGATGTCCATCAGGTATCGCAAAAGAAACCTTCACGATATACGATATGTGACTGGTATCGTGAGGATTACTCAACGATACTCAATATCACACACGTATCACGAGAACTCCCTCCACGATACTCGATATGTGACAAGTCTAAGTATCGTGATACTCAACCATAGGAGTTCATGATATCCAGATATCACGATACTCAACCGCGGGAGAACACGATACTTGGCATTTTTTCAATTTTTAGCAAGTGCATTTAGATTTCAATTGAACACAAATGATCCTAGATCCTCTCTACCCTCTTCTCAATGCTTGAATCACAAAGAGAACTTCTGCACCCCTTAAATAATCTCTCACGATACTTATCGCAAGCTATTTGACTGTGTTGCTTGATTCCACCAGATTTTATGAGTAAAGGATGGGTATGATTACCTTGGAAGCTACTCTCCAACTCCTCTATGACCCCTTCTTGTTCTGTCCAGCTCAATGTCCCTGCTCCCCGATAACAATATTCACTCTCCGATGCTCACGATACTTGCTTGGAGACAAGTGACTTGTAGAAGACAATTTTTTTGGTTTTTAAACTTTTGAAAATTTTTCCTAACTAAAAAAGACTAACAAGAACAAAGGTTGAATGCTACTCTATCTTCCTAACCTACTCCCTTCTTCCTCCTACTCTACTCACTCCACTCACTTCCCTAGACTATCAACTCACTACACACACTCCAAGAGCGAGAAGTAGTAAGTGCGGTTGAGTGTGACTTACCAAAGAAGAGAAATTCTCAACTCCTCTACTCGCTTCAATGCTAAGAGCTACTTACCATCACACGAATGCCTTGGTTTGATTCGACATTCCCTGGCAATGACACCAAAAACGTGTGTACCTAAGTACCAACTTAGGGACTTGTGTAGAAAGAGACTATACCTCAATCCCCCTCAAGTGCATATAGTGGGGATTCACGCTTTATTTATCAATCCGAGGAGAATCAAAACCTAGCCGAGTGTATGAAGACATGCATTCAAATGATGGTCAATGCAAATGCTCTCAACGAGTGCAACTAAGTCTAATTCTATTCCAAACAAGTGTCAAGGATCTGTGGAGATGCCATGATACTTGGAGCAGTAGCCAATAGTAAATAGAGCTTTACTTTCAGCTCCGAACTCCGAATATAGCGAATAACGGGTTTCAAAGCTCTCAAGATGACGCATCTAATCGTAGTCTTTTCACTCAATTCCGACGCTTTTGCTTCAAGTTATGAGCAAAATACTAAGTCGTAGGAATGACCTTCCTACACTTCAACACTTCCTACACTTCACACACACCTTAACAATAGCAAACAATCACTTTCATGGATAAACAACACTTCCAAACACTCTTTCCAAGCATCACACATGCATAGAAGCTCACAAAGAGATGATACAGAGAGGAGAAGACACAAATTCGAAATTTTGTGCTCTTGATTCTCACAATGGAAAAAAGTCTTTACAAAGAGTCACAAATTGACTTATATACATGTGCCCTCAAAATGGTCCTTGCACACAAGAGACCAGCACCTTATTAACTAGAAGGTTAATTTCCTACTAATTTACATGGGCAAGCTACTAATCTCCAAGGGTATGCATCTAGAGGACTCCTCTAGTGCATTTACATCGGAAACTATGTTACAAAATGGCTATGATACAAAAATAAAGTGTCCAAATCGGAAAAATTTTGGGGCCCATCTTTTTCTCTGCCTTTTTTGCTCTTCTTAGCTCTGCAACAATACCAAACACAATACTTTGTTCAGGTATGGTACCCAAACCCTATCAGAACTAGAGGTTTGGCATAAGAGGTTGGCTCATATTGGAGAGAGAGCCCTTAAACAAATCAATAGACATTAAAGTGTGCTTGGACTACCCAATATCTCAAAGCAACACATGATATACAAGTGTAGTGCATGTCAATTTGGAAAATATCATAGAAAAACCATTCATAAACAAAAGATATATACATGGAGGCCTTTTGGAGCTTTTCCACACAAATGTTTGGGGACCAAGAAAAGAACCATCAATCTTACGATCAGGGTCTTATGTGTCATTTATACATGATTGTAGCATATGAATTATTTTGTAACTTATGAAGCATACGGATGATGTTTTCTAATGTTTAAGAATTATTTAGCTCTTGTGGAGAAAAAAATAGGTAAAACCCTAAAAAGGCTAAGGTTTGATAGAGGGGGATAATTTGATTCCTACTTGCAAGATAGAGTAATCAAGAAAGAGATAACTACCACATACACACCTCAAAAGAATGGAGTAGTAAAGATGAGAAATAGAACCATCATTGAAGCAGCAAGGTCCATGTTGAATGAAAAGAAACTACCACATTATATGTGGTTAGAGGCAATGATCATTGACACATACTTGATAAATAGAGTATCCTCAGAAGCCTTCAACTATATGATCCCTTATGAAGGATGGAATGGAAGAAGACCAAGATTGGATCACTTGCATCTATTTCTATTTGGAAAGGCTTATTTGGTTTACAATTTGAAGAACTAGGGCCAAAGCCAAAGGAAGTTTAAGATTGTCAAAAATGATTGCTTGTTCTGCTTTCCAACTGAGTTGCTAATGCTTCCCTTTGAGTTGATCTATCAATAGTACTATTATTTTGGCGTATGTCACAAAAATTTAATAGTATCTAGTCAATTAGAGGAAACTCTATAATTCACTAATAGCCTTTGGCTCAGGTCATTTAAGAATCACTTGGACCTTTTCTCGGTCAACTTGGATTCCCTCCATAGAAGTGATATGGCCAAGATACTTTACTTCTAGGGTAAAGAAATCATACTTAGATTCTTTACTATAAATTTTACTATCACAAAGAAGCTCAAAGACTTTCTTTAAGTGCTCTAGGGGACTCTCATGGTTTTTACTAGAGATTAATATCTCATCAAGAAAATCTACCACAATTTTTCCTAATTATGGTTTTAGCACTTGGTTCATCAAAGTCATGAACATTGTAGGTGCATTCATTAACCTAAATGCCATCTTCGTTGTTCTAAAAGTTATCTTGGGATTATCATCTTCTTTCATTCCAATGGGTTAATAATCATGGCATAAATAAAGCTTCGAAAAGACTTTATCTCCCTTAAAGCTATCAAAGAGATCTTCAAAAAGTGGCATGGGAAACTTGTTCTTTATTGTAAGATTATTTAAAGACCCATAATCCTTATAATACCATCTTTCTTTTGTACAAGAAGGATGGGTGCGGGCCAAGGCGACTGGCTTGGCTGAATAAATCCTTTGTCCATATATTTTTTAATCCATTTTTCCACTTCCATAATCTAGACATATGGGATTCAATGAGGTTTTGAGATTTTGGCTTAGTTCCTTGAAACAAATATAGCCATGATCAATGTTTCCATGAGAGGGTGACGAGACATGGGGGAGTTCCTTAGGAAACCACATCTTAAATTTTTTCATAAGTTGATTGAATTTAACATATACTTCACGAGGAATAAAGGATGAGACATAAGAATCTTGCTTTATATTACTTGAAGTAGTTACATCCCTGCTAAAGCATGGAAAAGATTGGATCCTAGCTTCATTATTTACAAATTTCTTAAGTTCTATATTCAAAATCAAAGGAGTACTTCGAACATTTTGTTCACCCTTGATTTTTATGTAGAACCCCATCACTTTGGAATTCCAAAGCATTACCATAGTAACATATGGACAATGAATGTCCAAGAATCTAGAGCCACTCCCTCCCTAGAACTAAATCTACCCTTTCCATGTTCATAATTTGGAAGTTCAACTTATCCTTGAAGTCTTGGATTTTAAGTTCCAAATTAGAGATCATGGTATCCCAAATTCGGGTATCTTGTCCATGCATCATTGATACTACATATCTATGTGGTGAAGGACTCTGAGGAAGAGCTAACGTCTTGACAAGTAATTAATAAAATTATGCTTGGCCGAATCATCCAGCATGATTTGGAAAGTGTAACCTTTGATTGAACTGTACACCTTGACCAAATCATGTGGAACAAATGCTTGAGGTTCCCACCTATTTTTGGATATATGAAACTGATGGGTACTATCACAATGCATGATTTCTACTTGCCTTGCACTTGAATTTTCATCAATGTTCAAGGTCTGCATCATATGGATTTGTTTCTTCCCCTTCCCTTTATTAGTCAAAGTGGCCTTAGTTTCTCTTTTAGCTAGACATGCCCTACTTTGGTGTCTAGGCTTTAGGCACTGAAAACACAAATTATCTTTTTCTTCTTTATCGAACTCTTCTTAATGAAGCACATTTATAAAAACATGAGGTTTTTAGTAGTGCATTCAAACAATTTTGATCCTTTGCCCTTGCATCTAGTGGAACTTCTCTAGAAAGTATTACTATCATGCGGGACATACATAGAATAATTGTCCTCATATATTTGTGCAACCCTAATAGCTTCATCAGCTGATTTAAGTGCATGTAGCTCTACCTCATTGTAGATTTGTGTGTTTATTCCTCAAACAAAACTGCAAGGCCGATGAGAATCACTTCAAGATTCTTGAATTTCATAATCATATGTCAATATTCTAGAATATAGAGTGATAATGATCTTTGTTTCCATTGAACACTATTCCAAGCCTCCCAATTACATTCCTCCTCAGTCTCAAGGGAAAACTCCTTTTTGAAGAGGTGGGTGAATTCAATCCAAGTCGAGGCTTTTTTATGAATCTCCAAGAGACTCACTCACTACGTATAGGCCTTCACGCCTAGTGATCAGTAAGAGTTGGTTGAACTATACCCCAAGAGGAGGATTAGGAAGTAATCATCAACCATGGCTTTTGGGGCAAGTGTTTAGCACATCACACTCCTAGCTAGGAGGTTGTGAGTTCAAATATCCTATAGTTCATTACAACTTAGCATTGAGTTTACCTCCATAGGCATCCTTAGCATTTTCCATTTCAAGATTTGTTGGCATATCTTTAATGTAGCTCTTCTGAGTAAGGTACATACCATGCTTTGTATAAACTACCTCCAATCCAAGGAAGTAAGTGAGATGCCCTAGATCAATGATCTTGAACTCTTCCTTAATTTGATGTTTAATTCTTATAATATCTTCAACATCATGAGTTGTTAATATAATGTTATCCACATATATACAGAGATATATGACTTCTCCATGTGATGTCTTCATGAATAGGAAAGGATTTGCTTTTCTAGCACCACAAATCCTTTATCTTGGAAGTTACAAGCCTATGATTCCAAGCCCTTGGAGCTTGCTTTAGCACATATAAGGCTCTCCTTAATTTGAAAATGTGTTGAAGATCATATGAGTTTCCAAATCTAGAAGGTTGAGCCATGTATACTTCTTTTGAGATATATCCATTGAGAAATGCATTCTTCATATCCATCAGATATATATTCCGATTCTTTGCAACTACAATACTCATGAGTAATCTATTTTTTGACATCTTTGCTACAAGATAAAAGGTATCCTCATAATCAACATCTTTGACCAGAGGATATCCCTTGTACATATATTGTGATATTATCTCTAGATCGACCATCAATCAAAACCTTGGGTATTTGCTTATGCTAATACTAGATTGTTACTTTAGGTACAACATGATCAATCATTGTATCTAACTCAAGTGCTAGATCTCTTGGAGCCAATGAAGCAACATATGTAGAATTTTTTGAAAGATTCTCAATTGACATCTTAAAAAATGTAGGAATGAGGACTGATATATATAGCCTAAAAAGGAAGTAATTGGTGCTTGATCCAACAAATTCCAATTCCATGAATCTATAGAATCTATCAAATATATGGGATCAAAATATGTGATGGGTACAACTTGGGAAGGTAGAGGTCCTTCAATGGATATTAAATTACTAGTTTGGTCCTCCCCATTTTGACCTTACGAAGTCTTATCTATTGTGAAGGTGTGAGTAAGTAGTGGAGGTCGGGGAAAGGCTAGAGAGTTGTCCTTTACCCTAGTAGTTGTTTTGAAAGCAGCTTCCTATTTTTCTTTAATCCTGTTTCAAATATATAAGTAGTGGATTGTAATATTCTTATAGATATAGTTTGCACCATAATAGTCTATAAAGCCTCTTGTGTGATGACTAGAAATTTGATTAGAAGACCTTGCATTTCTTCTTATTTCCATTATAATCTTGTGCATCCTTACGATTTCCATAAATGTGGCCATGTTCATCACAAAATAGTAGCATACAGCAATCGGATTGTCACAATTATTATTATTATTATTATTATTATTATTACTACTACTACTACTACTACTAATATTATTATTTTATTATTATTTTAATTTTATTATTATTATTATTTTATTATTATTATTATTTTATTATTATTATTGTTGTTGCTGTTATTGTTCTTGACCTAACAATTATACCCAATAATTTTATCATGGAAATTGTAATCATACTCTCTATTTTGGTAATTAGTACAGAATTGAGAATGTTTATGGGTAAGATGTAACTCGGGATTGGTTCACTCACTTTGTGGATAACAGAATTAACAGTCATCCTATTATGTTATGTTCAAGTATTGTAAATACAATTTGCAATAGTATGGTTGCTATTGTTACAAAAATGGTATACTATAACTGATGTGGTGTACAATTGGCCATAATATGCTCAAGATTACAACAATTAATACAACTAGCTACTTTAAGGGTCCTCACAAAAAGCTTTAATTAATCTATTTGATTTTATCAAGTCCAAGTCTTGTGTAAATATGACAACTTTATTTTCTATTTGCAAAGTCGTGTCAACCAAATCATCTAAAGTCATTCCTCCAAATAAATGAATGATCGTTATCTATCGTAACTTAGGTAATAACCCATTAATAAAGCATTGTGTGGTTACATCTTGTGGTAAAGCATTTATTTTTGGGATTTGTTGTGAATACATTTTGAAGCTTGGTGCATATTCTTGGACATTCTGTTGTGGGTTCTCTCTATAATGTTGTACTAGAAAATAAAGGACATGTCCTAAAGCGATGAGGGAAACCTTCTTTTACTATGTCCTATGTAGTAAAATGTTTAAGCCCATACTCAGATAACCATCTAGCTACTTCATTTACTAAGTTGACCAAAATATTCTACCCTTATAACTGAAAGTGGTGGTGGAATTGCATGGTTCTTGCAAAACATAATAGTTTACCTCAAGGAACCATGCATGGGTGTCAAGGTCATCTCCAAGAAAGCCTCCCAACTTGGTATGAGTCACTGCTAATGGATCCAATCATCTACCCCGCACATCATCATGCCAAAACCATTTTTGGAATACCTATTGAATCAAAAAGGGTATTAGAAAGTAGTCGGTAACCTTCAAGATTAATAAAAAAGGGCTTAAAATCACAAGTACAAATATGTTTTAAATCAACAAAATACCTTGAATGGGATATCATCCGTGGGATTAAACTACTATGATCAAGGGTCCTAGTTTCTATTTCCTTGAATTCCATCAAGGGTGCCAAAATTAAGACTTTTAGGGTGCTTTTGGTACAATATAGTGTTCCCCAAAAACTTTAGGGTAGTCTCCAGTAGGGTTATCATGTTGTTCAATGTTAATATGATTTTCTTTAGTGGTTTTATAGTGTTCTTTGGTATTATTATAGTGTCTTCCAATAATTTTATGGTGTTCTCTAGCAAGTTTACAATGTTTAATTTGGTGGATTACCTATTCTGAGATAGCACTCAAATCAATGAGACAAATTGCTTGTATTGGATAAATGGAGTTCTTTATCAAATATAGGAATACTCACATGCTTCTCTACTATTGTAAATGAACTCAATGTGCCTAGATTAGTGATATATTTTGGTAGTGATGTGTGTGAACACACTAGGACTCTCAAGGCACTTTTTTCCCTCTTTGAGTGGTTTTTTTCCCTGAATGGTATATATGCCTTTGTACATTCTATTGGTAATACATTTAGTATTGTGTGTTGTGCTCCAAGTTTCTTCTTCTTCCTTGTGTTCTTCACCTGCTTCCATAGACCTCCAACTCCCAAAATTGGTATTAGAGCATGTCACCACTTCATCAAGGTGTCATGGATGCCTCTTTGATCATAGTCTTAGAATCCTACAAAATTTGGTGATCATACTTAGGCTGATTAGGAGATCAAAACAGCTTCATTATGTCGTGCCAAAATCGTGATCTGAGCTTGTTTCAGCCTCCAAATGCACTATCGCAATGTTTGTGCTCCTAACCTAGTGCAGAATGAAGAATGGGTGTTTACTACTATTTGCAATTTTGGACCCATCTTCTCCTAAACAGTGTATGTTTGTAGTAGACTTAGATATTTGGTACTTTGATAGTGGGGCAACCATACATATTACCTTGCAATGCAAGTTCTTCACCTCACTTGCCTGCCCCTATAGGGAATACTGTCACATGCATCAACAACGCCTCTTATCATGTTATAGGAGTTGTTAAGGTCATTTTGACTATTGTTGATGGTAGTTCTTTTACGTTGTCAGATGCTTTATTTGCGCCAAGGATCAAGAAAAATTTGTTAATTTTTTCTACATTAGCCAAGATTCCCTTGGTTGTGAAATTTCTTGATGACAGATGTACAATTCATGATCTGTCAAATGGTGATGTGATTATTGCTTCTAGTATTTTATGTTGTGGGCTGTATGAGCTCATAGGTTATGAAAAATATATGAATGATTTAGCATATGTAGTACATGATTCTCAGACTATGTCAGATGTGACGCTTTGGCCTACATGCTTTGGTCATTTGAATTTTTCTAGTTTGCTACCCTTGTAGAAATCTGAAATGGTGTCCTCTTTACCCAAACTTGAGGCACCCAGTAAACATGTCTGTGAAGCTTGTACTTTGGGCAAAATGAATTGTTTCTCCTTTCCAAAAGATGGTTTAGTCTCAACTACTCAAAAATTGCAACTTCTTCATAGTGATGTCTGTGGTCCTATGCAGAGACCCTCTTTTGGAAACTATCTTTACTTCGTGAATTTTATTGATGATTTTTCCAGGCATGCATGGGTATATCCATTGAAACCAAAGTCTGAAGTGATTATGTGCTTCAAACGAATTTTGGTTTTGGCTGAAAATCTTTCAACATGTAAAATGGGTACCCTCCATTCTGATCGAGGGGGGGAATATATGTCTTCTAACTTTAATGCATTTCTAGCTAAATGTGGGATAAAACATCAGTATACAGTGTCGTATACACATCAAGAGAATGGAGTTGTTGGATGGAAGAACACGTCATTCATGGAGATGGTGAGGTGTATGGTCAAGAGCCAGGCTTACCACATAGTTTCTAGCTTGAGGTTGTTATGTATGCAGCATATGTACTTAACACGTATCCCACTAAATCATTCCAGTCTATCACTCCATATGAGTCTTGGCATGGTTGCAAGCCATTTGTTGTTCATCTACATGTTTTTGGTTGTTTGGCATATGCATTAGTGCCTAAACAACATCGCAAAAAAAATGGATGATAAAGCAATGAAATGTATTTTTGTTGATTATAGTTCTGAAAGCAAAGGCTATCGTCTGTATCATCCATAGACTAAATGCATTTTGGTTAGCCGTGATGTTGTTTTTGTTCAAGATGCTATTCAGTAGTTACTTTCATGTACTAAGGAGACATCTCTTAGCTCCAAAGACATGTATGATACTTTGCTACCTTTTTTTTATAGGTGGACAATCTAGTGCTAGTCCTAATAAGGAAACTTCTCAACCTTTGCAAGTTCCATGTGATGATGTAGATAGTTCCGTTTCTGATATAGATTTACATGATGCACTTGTTGATGAGAGAGCTGATATTGAGAAGGCAAAAACTTTGCCAAAATGGCTAGTGTAGACTTTGTGTGACAACAAATTAGATGCACCTCTATCATATCATACTCAATCAAGCTCTCATAGTCCCTCTTTTGCATTAGATTGCTATGCTATGGTTGTGTCTAGTCTCTGTAATGAGAATAAGCATGTTTCCTTTGATGAAGCACAAAATTCAGAAAATTGGATGGTTGCTATGTAATCTGAGTATGATTCTATAATGAAGAATGGTATTTGTTCTTTATATGACTTGCCTACTGGCAAGAAGGCCATTGGCACTATGTGGGTATACAAGTTGAAGCTTAAGCCCGATGGAAGAGCTGATGGGTATAAGGCTAGGCTTTTTGCAAAGGGTTATGCACAGGAAAGAGGCATTGATTTTGATGAGACCTTTGCTCATACTTGCCGAATGACTACTGTTCATGGCATTTTTGCACCTGCAATTCATGATGATTGGAATGTACATCAGTTGGACATTAAAACTGCATTTCTAAATGGTGACTTGCATGAAGAAGTGTATGTTTTTAGCCCCATGGATTTGTGCAGAAAGGGCATGAAAACCAAGTGTGCAGGTTGAAGAAGGCATTATATGGTTTAAAGCAAGCACCACATGCTTGGTATGAAAGATACATGCTTATCTGATTGCACAGGGTTTTGAGAACAATCCAATTGAGAGCACCTTATATGTTAAGCGTGCTAATGATGTGCTTCTAATCATTGCTGTGTATGTTGATGACATGCTGCTCACTGATTCTAATGAGAAGCATATCGCTGATTTTAAGGCTGATTTTCATGCCTCATTTGAGATGTCTGATTTGGGGCATTTACATAATTATTTGGGCATTCAATTTATGTGAGTTGATGGTGGAATAGCTTCGTGTAAAACAAAATATATTGACATATTGTAGCATTTTGGCCTTGAAGACTGCAAACCTATTACCCTCCTATGGAGATAGGTTTACGGTTGAGTCTTCATGATGTTGGAGATGCATTTGATGTTGTCTCTATCAACAGGCTATTGGATGCTTGATTTATTTATGCATCACTCGGCCAAATATTCAGTTTGCTATCCCACGAATGAGCAAATTTATGCATTGCCCTGGTGTCAAGCATTGACAGGTGGTTAAGCGCATGTTTTGCTACTTGAGTGGTACCTGATTACTTGGATTGTTTTATCCCAAGGGGAGATCACTACTGCGAGATTTGCATGCTTTTTCTGACAGTGATTGGGCTGGTTGTTATGACACTCATCTGTCCATTAGTGGCTTTTGCTTCATGCTTGCTTGCTCATGTATATCTTGGTTAAGCAAGAAGCAGCCTATTGTGGCCACTTACAGTTGTGAGGCTGAGTATAGGGCAGCTTTTATAGCGACTGTTGAGTGTGTGCAGCTCCACTATAATATATTATCGTACGATCATAGATAAATGGATTTACAAGGTTGCATGAATACACCAACAATGTAGTTCATGTTGTCGAGGAAAGATACAGCCAAGCCTTTCAGCTTCGCAATTCAAAGGCGGGACCTAGTTGGCTCCACTTTAATATATTATCGTACAATCATAGGTTAATGGATTTATAAGGTTGCATCAATACATCAGCAATGTAGTTCATGTTGGTGAGGAAAGATATAGTTGAGACTTTCAGCTTCAAGGCAGCATCCACATAGCTTCACTCTAATATATTATCCTGTGGATCATTTTAAATGATTGGAGAATCAAATCGCAAGAGAAAGAAAACACGTCTTTTCCACACAAAAGTTTCTCTTGTGTTAACAAATTCATGCGTTTCCAAATTATGTTGACGAACAACAGTTAAGCATACAACCGAATCTTGCGTCAAATCATCACTCATTACCACTGCAATAAAGAGATGTCCTAAAGTTTCACATGTGGACAGACAATGAAAAACTTTATCGCTCTGCCAAACCTTACCAAATTCCACAAACTTAGGGAAATCTCCGTCAAGTCAAATTCAGCACTTTCAATTATCATTTATAAATATGAACTTAACTTCCTGAACTTCGTTTTTCCTGATTGCTATGAACAATGTACCTCTAGGTCAAACTTCCTTCAATTCGAGAATATGTCTTTCATATTTGATGAAGAAGATCTTTACTCTGCGATTCTCTCCAAACTACTTGTGTGGGTCCGGCCTTCCAGAAGAGCCAGTGAAGTTCTCCTTAGAGTAAACCCTCTCCTCTGATTTTCTTTTTTTTTTTGGTACTCCATCAAAGTGGATAATACTAAAGAAACTCATAGCTATCTTTGCATTTAAGCCCAATAAATGAATTCGAACTCTATCTAAGAAATGATTAAAAACATGAATCATTAAATCATATCGAAAGGTAACCATTCCGACCTCTCATTGGTAGAGCCAAGTATTTTTATGCAAAGCAATGAATGCGGCATTGTCTTCCAGAGCATAAACATAATCCTTTCCATGCTTAGAAAAGTTCGTACTCCATCATATCTCTCTCACTTAAATTTACACCCTTGACAAGTTTGGATCTCAAAAAAGTAAAAAAATAGAGATGTGGATCTGTAAGACAAGGTTTATCTTCCAAAGCATTCACTCTCATTGTAACCTCTATATTTGGAAGTAATAGAAAACTAGAAATACACACACACACACTCCAGAGACTTATCGGATAAACTCCATGGGGGGAGATTGTACCCTATTTTGTGTATTATGTCATCTTCTATGCATCTCTAGTTCTATGTGCTTTCCGATTTCATATTGTCTTCATGCACATGTGACTGTAAGATCCTGCAACAGTGGTATCAGATCTCACATGGGTCACTACGGAGGCATCTCGTTGTTCACTAGTGCAAATTTGCTTTTTCCATATGATCTGATTATGATCCCAATTCCTATTCCTCTTTTCATTTTTAGTTTTAGTTTCACTTTTAATTTTTTGTTGTTGTTTTCATTTCTAGTTCTCCTTCATGTTCTTGTTTTGATTTGTGGTTTCATAAATTTAGCATCTTTGGATTCCCTAGCACCAATGGCTCTCTTCATGCTCTTGTTTTGATTTGTGGTTTCATAAATTTAGCATCTTTGGATTCCCTAGCACCAATGGCTCTCTTGGCTCCCTTGACCATCAGCACCATTGGGTTTGCACAAAAACTCTTTAATTAAGGAGTGGCAATAAAAACTCTCTCATTTAGCAAGAAGAGGATTTGAATCCAAAACCTCTCATTCACATGATCAAGGTACAACATCATAGGGTACATCCACTCAAGGTACATTGCATCAGCATACAACCTAGTAGGGTACATCAAGATACATAAAGATACACTTCTTTTACATACCCATGCATTCTACTCATACCAAGGAAGATTTTGGTGAATCAACTCTAGTTGAGATATCGAGGGAATAATAGTTGGAGCTCTTATGGACCGAGCTCCAAAGTAGCCAAAACAAGATCAAAGGGTGTTATGAATTACTTCAAAAGATGCTTTCCAAGGAGGAGAACCTTGTAAAGGTAGTGAAATCTATTATTAGACTTCAAGCAAATGGCACACATTCCTAGATATGCAGAAAGAATTTTCAATTCTCATAGTTTGATGGGCGTAAGGATGGTCAATTTGTTTTACCTTAGCTATCTTAGTTTGATGATTTTTTTAAGTATGAATCTTATTGTAGGAAAAGATAAAGTGAAGTTTGCCACTAATTATTTGGTGGGAAAGGCCCAACTTTGGTGGAATTTTTTTTCGCATACTAGAAATTGTCCCACAATCACAATAGTTTAACTTTCCACCTATAAATTTCCATTCATGTGTTTTTACATGGAGCATGCTTATTTTTATGCAGTGGTCGGATATGTGACTAGCCATCCATGTATATTTTGTTTCTTATCAACTGAGTTTTATTTCATTCTCAACTCAGTGCATGTTATCACTTATTGAATGTTGAATTATTTGAGTTTATTATTGAGATTTTAATGTGCTTCATGTTTTGATTTTGTAGAAGAAGGTTCATGAGGGTGTGGATGGGTGCGGAATTATTTGGATGCATCTAGATATAAGAAAAGAAATTCTATTTTCCACATACTTTGTAAATAAAACCCGCGAAGAGGGTTGTTTCTAGAAATTAAAAAATAATTGTTTTTGATAAGGATCACTATAGAATGCAACTTTTAAAAGCTAAGAGTCACTCTTAAAGTAAGCAAATTTTCACTCGCTTTCTAGCTTTATGAAGTGCCTACTCTGATTGTAATCTCTGTATTTGGATGTAATAAAAAGTTATAATTACATGCACTTTGGAGACTCATATGAAAAAGTGCATGGGAGGAGATTCTACCCAATATTGTGTCATCTTTTGTGCATCTCTATTTCTATGTGTTTTTAGATTTCATATTGTCTCTATGCACATGTGACTATAAGATACTGCAACACACCCTAGCATGAAACAATGTAAAATGTGAAAAGGATGTACCAAAAAATTCTACTACTTCTTTCCCCATGACTCGACAAACCAAGAGATGAGTTATGATATGGAGACCTTCACAATGTAACAAAAAAACACACTTGGAAGAGGCAACAAGCATATGCATGAGCATACACACATATGCAAGAAAGTTGTCACACAAGCTTCACTCATGAGTAAGAGATATACCAAGAAAAACACACTTGATTGAAGAGACAAATGAGGAAGAAGAAGATTACAATGAGCATGAGTTCACTTTTATAGGATTCCTCTTAAAAGTGACCCTCTTCACATTGTAATATATTCTTTAGATAACAATAGGTCCTAAAGCCTTGTTTGATGATTGATTTGAGTGTAGAAAAATCCAATAAAATTTTAAAAGGTTAAGAACATCACTCCTCAATTTTTGAGACTCCTCCACTCGCACACAAATGGAGTAAAATACAAGAATTGTCTTCAGTACACGTTTGTAGAAGGTGCTTTCCATATAGAAATGGACAAGTTGAGGGTAAATTTTGGAAAATCTAGTGCTTGAACTTGACTGCTACTTTCCTTGGGCCCCTTCATCATGATTCTTGCATCTGTTCTTGCATAGAAGTCCAAATTCTATGTTTCGTGGTATATTATTTAAATGATCTATTACTGGTAAGATATTAATACTATGTTGTGAAGACTATGCACCATAAGTATGTTATATATTGTTTCCCTTAATGGAAGAGCTAAGAACTATATGCATTGGGCATAAAATACCTAAATTATACAAAAGATAAACGGCCAATACCTATTGATAGCTATCTCGGCACGTTGATTTCATTTACGATAGTAGAGAAACCTATGAGTATTCCTATATTTGATAAAGAACTCCATTTACACAATACAAGCAATTTGACTAAGCGGTTTGAATGCTATCTTGAAATAGGTAATCTAGACAAAAACATTGTAAACTTGCTAGAGAACACCATAAAATTATTGGAAGACACCATAATAATACCAAAAAACACTATAAACCCACTAAAGAACACCATAATAACTTTGGAGAGAATCATACCAAAGAACACTATATTGTACCAAAAGAGCCCTAAAAGTCCTAATTTTTGCACCTTTGAAGGAATTCAAGGAGATAAAAACTAGCATCCCTGATGGGTAGTTTAATCCCATGGATGATATCCCATTCAAGGTTTTTTGTTGATTTAAAGCATATTTGAAATTGTGTTTTGAATCCCTATTTGATTAATCTTGAAGGTTACATGCTACTTTCTAATACCCTTTTTGATTCAATAGATATTCCAAAAATGGTTTTGCATGATGATGACTTGGGTAGACAATTGGCTCCATTAGGGGTGACTTAAACCAAGGTTGGAGGCTTTTTGGAGAGATGATCTTGACACCCATTCATGGACCTTTGAGATAAACTATTATGTTTTGCAAGAAGTATGCAAGACTACTACCACGTTGAGTTACAAGGCTAGAATATTTTGGTCAACTTTAGTAAATGAAGTAGCTAGATGGTTATCTTAGTATGGAGAAATCGAAAGGGAGGTTTTCATCATGGCGTGCATCATCTAATGGTGGTCACACCCGTGAGGCAAAATAATAAGGCAAAAGGGTTATCGCTCCTCAAGATCTCAGGTAAGGATGGATTTCGTTTGGTTTTAGCACTACAACAAAGATGCATTGCAGAGGTATTGAACTCCTGACCTTCTCCATGAGAGGCAAACAATGTACCCACTATGCTACATTGCCTTGATGGACATATATTGCTACTTACATTATATATTACTATTGTGTGTGTTTAATAAATAAAGAAAAGTAGAGATGGAGAGAGGTTATGAAAAAGAGAAGAAAGAGTAGAAGGAGAGAAAGAAAGAAAGAGAGAAAGATATCGAGAGAAAAGAATGAAGAGAGAGAGAAAGAGAGGTAGAGAGAGAGAAAAAAAGAAAGAAAGAGAAAGAAAGAAAGAGAAAGAAAGCAAGAAAGAGAACGAAAGAGAAAGAAATAGAAAGAGAAGAAGGAAAGAGAGAAAGAGGAAGAAAGAAAGAGAAGGAGAAGGATAAAGAAAGAGGAAGAGAAGAAGGAGAAGAGAGAGATACAAAAACAAAAGACAAGAGAGATAGAGAAAAAGAAAGAGACAATAGAGAGAGAAGGAAAATATTAGAAAGAGAGAGGAGTAAAGAAAGAGCAAGGCTAGCATACCTACCTTCACAAAAATGGACATAACTCTCTCATATGAAATCCAAATTGGATGATTCCACTTGATATAGAACGAACACTCCAAGAGATTTCCGATCAATGGTTGGAAGATATTATTGGATATTTAGAAACCCCCTATAGAGAGCATGTAAGTCTCTGCATACTTCTTGAAGGAGGTATGCTCCCCACTCACCTAGCTTCATTGTTTTGGCCATAACGTCCTAATGGAAGGTCCAAATCAAGAAATTCAAACTTGGTATAGATTCTACACTTCAAGAGCTTTGTTTTGGCTTTCCATATTTTGAAAATTGGAATCCATATCTCCACAAGCTTTTAGATGGCTATTGAGTGGCGAGAAAGCCTTCTGAGTGACTTGAGTATCTAATTATTATAATTAGGAGTTCCTAATAATATCTCGAACCATTTCGGATAGGAATGGACTAATTTTCATACATTTGAATCATAGTTGTGCTCTTAAAAATATTCATTTGATTACTTTTCACATCAAAGTTTATAATTTTGCATTGTATTTTGTTCCAGTTTATGAAATCAACATTGGAATGTGCATGAAAACTAGTTTTTACATGAGTTTATCTATGCACATGAAGTTACAATAACTTATGTTGATTCATAAAAGCGTGTAGATCTTTTTTGTGTGTTTTAGGATGTTTTGCAAGTATTAAAGGCAGAGAAAGACATTGTAATGAGGGTGTGCAGTGCCCAACAACACATTGTTGGAAAAGTTTTTTTTCTGCAGGTTTCTAGAGTAAATAAAGTGGGTTTCCAACCATCATGCTGATGCCTATCATTGTAATGATTATTATTTTTCACGCTTCATTTTCTTGGTGAAATGCTGTCAGAAATTTTGTAGCCACATGGTGTTATATGCCATGTGAGAACTAGAGTGATGTTATGTTGTGTGAGAGAGGAATTCTTATGTGTACATGGCTAAAATCATATAAATTTATTGAAGTAAAGAATAATATGCATGAGTGAATGCATGTATACATAGACGATATGATTGCTAGAAAGCTGAAATGCATGATGCATTTTATGTTTATAGAGAATCACTTTTCTGTATCACGATGATGAGTTAGGGTGAGCATGAGGTATGTGATAGAGGTATCATGCAATAGGCTAATTATGCATTTAGAGAGTAAAGGACAAGGTATGTACATAAAGAACAACTAAAATGTGTTTTCGTCTAGTAACACATGAACACATGAATTGTTATTCATGCAAGTCTATGTACTTGATATAGAAGTTTATCTCGAGTCAACACAAGAGTGCTATGGTTATGATCATCAATACAAGTATTAAGTGTTTTTATATGATTGGTTGTGATGAGATTAATGAATGTGAAAGAAGCACAATGAATAGAATGACATCCATAGATATTAACTTTCACTAAAAGGTGGATACTATGTAAAGAGTTGATTTTTCCACAAAATGATCTGGATGGTTAATTGGTTTGCATTGATCTAGGTGATCATTATATGCATGGATATGTCTCCATGTAATAATCCATCCAAGAAAATGAATGATTATGTCTAATCATAAGGATTAACATGTCTCGTCATTTATTTTCTTTTTTAGATTTGAAAAATAATTTAGTAAATAGTTAGTGAGGTAGTAGCCTCATAGAGATTTGGATGGTTCTTCTTTGCGGGAATGCCTAGATTTATTAAAATTCTGAGGGTATGTAGATTGTAGGCTTCTCCTTAAGCTGACCATGTTTTCAAGTAACTTGGAGAATTTTAGATAGGTCAAATGACCTCTGCACTAAAAGTCATGCTAGTAGAGGTAGAGGCCTAAAACAAGTGGCATAGGCGTGTTACAAAGGGCATTTCTCTTCATTGGTAGAACCAAATATAATCGTTTTTATTGTAAATGAAATTTTATTAAAGGCACATTTTGCAAACCAATTTTCATTATTTTTAGAGTTCGTTTGTTAGGTTAAATAATCTCTGCACATCAAAGTGCAGCCTTTTGAATTTATGAAATGATCAGAGACCATGTCACATAGAGGTGATTGGTTCTCTTAGCTCATTTACTCAAATTGAATTATTTATGCAGGAGATGTTGTTGAAAGAAAAAGATTTTCCACATGTTTTTATGATATTCGTTTTGAGATGGTGTGATGACCATGTGATAGCTATGCCCTAGATACTTGTTTATTTATCATTGGTTGATGGTGAACATTCTCAATAGAACAGAGGAGACCCTGTCAAAATTTTCCAAAATATATATAGTTCCATGAGAGCATGGAATAGGAGAACTTTGCTAGTTGTTCTCATTTCATATAATTGGATTCATATAAGTTGTATACGTTCCAATTTATTGTGATTCAATATTTGACTCAAGTTGAATAAGTTGAAATTTGATGCAAGCTGCATCCTTCACAACTCCGGCTGAGTTGATTTATTATATAGTTTGTCATTTCTCAACTCAAGACGAGTTGGTGTTACAAATAGTTATGAGTGATATAGTCATAGGAATGACTCTGTTCTTTCCATAGAGGAAATGAAACACTTCAAGAACACTTCATGATTTAATTATTATTATTTATGGTTGTGAGTAATCACCAAGTTACTCTTATCAATTTTGAGAGAAGTGTTCGACTTTAATCTCATACATGCATCTAAGTGGGGTATAAATTTTGGTGGTATGGGACATCAAACTTCGTATTCTACCTAGGTGTAGGACAGAGGGTATGGGAGATAAGTGTCTAAGATTGTATTTGTTATATGATTTGGGGTTCAATTATATGATCTTTCAGTATCATCTTATTATTAGACAACAGAGGGGCAGTTGAGACAATCACTATATATGTGATCGCAAACAAGGCAAGTCC
>CM035413.1:65753125-65910625 GCA_020310875.1 Ceratopteris richardii | reverse complement strand
ACAACTTCCTAATGAGGATAAGATAACTTTGGAACCTGATCTTGTGATCAATTTTCTTAAGCCTCTTCATCTTGAAACTTGTAGGAAAGTTGAACAACGATTAGAAGAGCCAGATAAGCACTATGGTCTTATTGACAATTGGCAAAAAGTGTGTAAAGTAGTAGAGGCTATAGCCCATAGACATCAAAGACAATCCATGATTTATGAGCAAACTAGTCTTCCTCAAGCTTAGCCTTCCACAAACTAAGGAGCAAGTTAGAGAATAATCCCATGCTATGCTTTTTGACTCTACTCCTATTCCTCAAATGATGGATCCTACTCAAGGTTTTAAAGTAGAACCAAATAAAAGTGTAATTGAACAATCTCAAGTGGAAATTCTCACAAAGCAAATGGAAAGTCTTATTGCTACACAATTCAATTCGGCCAAGTCTATACATGCTTTACAATCTAATTACACCAAAACTTTCCAAAATCAAATGAACCCAATGTCTTTTCAAGAGCCTAATCAACAAGTTATAGCTCCCAATCAAAATCCACAAGTAGCTCCTACTCAAGCATATCAAGTTCCTCCAATGCATAATCCTTCAATGCAAAATCCTCATCCTCATGTGCAAAATCCTCAAATGTATCAAAACATGTATCCTCAAGCTTCTCAAAAATCTTTTCAAAATCCTCAAAATCAAAAATTTCAAAATCATCAACCGTATACTATGGAAGCTCCTCTTGCACCTCAAGTACCACATGTTGCTTCCCAAGCTCCTCAAATAAATCAATTGCCTTATCAAAAACCTAATTATCATGTTCAAGCAATACCTTATCAAAAAATCCTCAATTTCAAAATTTCCCAGCACAAGTCAATCAAAATCCTCAAAATCAAAATTGTTTTGTGGCCCTCGTAGGTGTCCATGCTGTGATTCTTTAGAGCACTTTTTGAGAGATTGTGAACTATTGAAGGCTGCTTAGGAGCAACGACTAGTAATAGACATAGACAATAAAATTTATGACTATCGATCTAAGCTACCTTTGCAAGGAAATTATGGTAAGCGAGGAATGAAAAAACACTATGAAACTATAACCATAATGGATGCAGGAACTAGAGGATTGAAACTAGAACCTCTTGATTAACAACAAGTAGAATCAAGTAAACCCTCAAAGGAAGTTGACCATTCCATAGAGGCTTTGGTAAAAGCATGAGATGGTATTATGAGAATAACGGCTTGGGAGTCACCGATAGAAGATCAATCTCTTATTTCTCACATATCCAATGTAGAAGAAAAATAAAAAAGAGATGAATCTGAGCCTAATGAAAGAAGAGTGACTCGAAAAAAAATCTCAGAGGGAATAGAAACAATCATAGAGCAAGGAGAAACATCACAATCCAAAGATAAAACACAAGAATCACAACCCAATGAGCAAAAAAAAAGAGGACAAACAAAAAGGGACGAAGAAAAAGCAAAGAAAAACAAAACCAAAGACTTTAGATAAACAAGAACAATAAAAAAAATTGAAGACCAAACACGAGAACATGAACAAAAACAAGATCCTGAGGAAAAACAAAAGAAACCAAAGAGAAAACCTAAAGCCATCTTGATTTTAGAATTGAGAGAAAAATAGATCCTATGGAGATTTTAGATCACATTTTCCTTAAGAGTCAAGTGACTATGTCTTTAGAACAAGTTTTTCTCTGTTGCAAAGCCTATTTTTAAAGATAACTTTATTGGCCTAATTAAAAAGGAAGAGGTTTCCGCTTAATCTAGATACTCAGATGCAAGATTCTCTACATTAAGATCAAGCCATGAATGAAGCCTTAGACTTTGATGAATCTGATGAAGAGGACTTTGATGATGATGAAGTAAATATTAATAAAATTTTTTTAGGACCTATCCAACCTAACCATGAAAATCATGAAAACAATCCTGAAAGTCACTTTAAAAGAACATTTTGGTCTAGAGGCACATCAGAGATGCATGTTAAAATAGGAAATGATAAGAATGCTATCATTGTAAATGTTAAAAGTAGATTTCGGCTCCGAAATCAATGTTATTTGAAGAGAATTTAATCATAAGTTTGGATGCCCATAGATAAAGATTGTGGATGGCGTATGAGAACTACACGTAATGGTGTAGGTACCCTACATGGAGCTTGTGGTAGTGTGCCCATACTCATACAAGGAATCACAGAAGAGTTTCACTTTTTATTCAAGATCATTGCTCCCATGAAGTTCTCTTAGGTCAACCCTTTATTTGTGAGAGTCATATGGAAACTAAAGCTATGGATGATGGGTCTACCTATGCTAGAATTAAGTCTAAGGATGGAATGCAATCACTTCAAGTCATGATGGTAGGAGTGAATCATCCTAGGAATCGATTGTCAATTAGAAAGAAACCTATTTTTCCTCAGGGTCATGAGCATGCTTGTAGTAATTGTGCACCTCGATTCATGTTTGGAGCTACATATGATCAAAATTTCGGATAGAATCCATTGTTGAGCAGAACAACAGTGGATATTGGTTTGACATCTCACAACCAACCAACATGTACAATAGTTTGTCACTTTGTTTTCCACATTCTAGATTAGATTTTCTTCATAAGAGTCAATTGTCAAAGTCTTTTATCCAAAAAACCCAAAAAAATTATAAAACCAACAAAATCATGGAACATGGTGAGAACATTGAGCATGTGATTGAGACATCTCAACGAGTATGCTCTTATCTAGGAATATGCTCTCAATGTTGACAAGTGCTCAAAATTTAACCAAACACATGATGCCTTAGTTGAAACAAAGTACAAAACTGTAGACAAAAAAAATCAAACCACAGCTCAACCCTTACCACAAGGAAATAGTGAATAAATTATTGATGTGAAAAATGATCCAATTCTTCAGGATAAGAAAAACATAGGACATACATTCACGGATGAGACAATCAAACATGTGAAAATTGGTACAAATGATGACTTTCTTTTGTCAGTAGAGAGAGATAAATGTGAGAGAGTCATATGTAGCCATGGAAAAGCCTTTAATATGTATCCTCATGGGGTTGGTTTGGTAGATCCTAAGCTAGTTGCACCCATGATAATCTTTACTATTCCACATATTCCATGGAATCTTTGCCCTATACCAGTTCCAAAGGCTCGCTTACCTGAGCTAATGAAACTACTTAAGGAGAAGATAAACATGAGAATTTTAGAGCCATCTTTTGCACCTTACTCAAATAGATGGTTCATTGTGCATAAAAAGAACGGGAAACTACATTTTTTTCAAGATCTCAAACCCGTCAATAAAGTCACCATAAGGAATGTAGGAACAGGACCCATTGTAGATGAGTTTGCTAAATCATTTTCAAGACATTCTATCTATTCAATGGGTGATTTATATCCAAGGTATGACCAATTCCAATTAGCAATTGATATTTATGACATAACCACAATGAAAAATCCTTTAGGCTTAGTGCGAATGTGTAATTTACCTCAAGAAGCGACTAATTCTAAGGCTCGTATGATGAGTGCTATGAATATGGTCTTACATGATTTTATCCCTCATATAACCATGCCATTCATTGATGATATTCCAATTAAAGGGAGTGAGGAACATGTAAAGAACATTACTTTAGATTCATCTAGACATCCTAAATTTGATCTTGATCATATCTTTGATTGTGAAAGAATATTTCAATGATTTGAAGAGGTAGGTCTCACATTTTCCATAGAAAAATCTGTTTTTGGTGTCAATGAGGTTTTTATTGTTGGACATTTATGTGTTCATTATGGTTGAAATCCATACCCACAGAAAGTTGATGCCATTAGCAAGATTTCTGAAACATGTAACAACGTGAGTGAGGTACACAAATTTCTTGGTGCTTCCATCTTTTATGTTATTTGGATCCCACACTTTGCTCATGTTGATGATTGTATCTATGACTTGCTGAGGAAGAAACAAAAAAGTATTTGGACTGACAAACACACTCAAGCTATGCATAAATTGAAGAAATTATTGCTTGAAGCTCCCATCCTTAAGCATGTAGACTATTCTGCTAACAAACCTATTATATTGACTATTGATACTAGTCCTATTGGTATAGGTTGGGTCATAAGTCAAGATGATAGTGAAGGGAATAGATATGCAATTAGGTTTGGTGCCAAAATTTTACATGAAACACAACGAAAATATCGACATATCAAACGAGAACTATGGGGTATTGTAACAGCTTTGAAAAAAGATAGAGAATATTTCATTGGTGCAAATGTCAAAGTTGAGACTGATTGTTTGCCTCTCACTGGAATGTTAGCCAATTGATCATCTCCTGATATAGCCATGCTTAAATGGATCTCATATATTAAGTTCATAAATCCTGAGTTAGTTCATATTTCAGGTAAGTCAAACTCAGTTGTTGATATGTTATCGAGAGCTACATTTGATGATGATCTTGAAAGTGATCTAATAAAGAATATGAACTTAGTTTACTATGTTCCACATATATATGAGTATGAGAAATTTCATGAGTCTAAGTACGAGAATGAAAGGAGAGACATAGGAAAGTATCTAAGTACACTTCAACCATTACCTAGCTAGACTAGGAATAGATTCCGTAACATTAGGAAACGAGCTTATAATTTTTTCCTATTTAACAATTATCTTTGGAGACATGCTAAGGGTAAGGTTAAGAATCCACAATGAGTCCTAGGAAAACGAGGTCTTCAGTTGCAAGTAATGAAGGAAATGCATGAGACACTGTGGGCAGGACATAAAGGATTTTTTGGAACATATGAAAAAATTAGAAGTACCTATTATTGGTTTAGGATGTATGTTGACATTAGTATCTATGTTTCTACATGTTCTACTTGTCAAATTCATTCATCAGTTAAACATATAGATATGTTGCATCCTACTTATCCACTCTGTATTTACTACAAGTGGGTAGTAGATCTTATGCCTAAAGGTATTGATAAAATGTGTTACATTGTACTTGCAAGAGAAAACTTAACTAATCATGTAGAGGGACGTGCACTACGATCTAAGACCACTTACAATGTTTGAAAATTCTTCCTTGAAGATGTCATAAGTCGCTTTGAGTACATAGAGAAAGTACTTGCCGATCATGGAGAGTTAAATGCAAGAGAAGCTAAAGAATTCTTTGAACATCACGGTATTTGTTTGTCTCTTACTACTACATATAATCCAGAGGCCAATGGTAAACTAGAGAGAGGGCATCCACCTATTGTGAAAGCCGTATCTAAAGCATGAAACAGTGACATCAAACAATGGCCTAGATTCTTACCTTTTGCACTTTGGTCAGATAGAGTGGGATGCATATGTACTACTAGGTATATGCGTGCTGAACTCATGTCCTATCAAAAACCATTGTTTCCAATTCAGTCGCATATTTCTGCATGGTCAAATTTACCTTGGTCTAAAAACATGTCTACTAATGATGTTTTGAGTTTGCGCATTATACAGTTAGAACAAGGTAAATTAAGATTTGATGATGCTGTTGAAAAATTAAGAGAATCTAGAATGAAGAACAAGAATTATTTCGATAAAACTCATCGATTGCATCCTAAGCCAATTAAAGTAGGAGATTGGGTGCTCATTTATGATAGTACATTTGACTCTCAATATGATGCATGCAAAAAGCTCACTCAATGGTGGTTTGGGCCATACATTGTATCAAAAGTCAACAACAATGGTACGTACGCTCTTTGTGAATTATATGGTGTTGCACTAAAAACTTTGATTGCAGGTAAAAGGATAAAGTTATTCAAGAAACATGATAATGACGAGTACAGTTTTTATGAGCACATTGAAGACAATGAGAACAATGAGGCCCATTCATAAATAGGAGTATCCATGTTATAAAAATAAAAAATTAAAAGAAGTTAAGAAAAAGGAAAAAACTATGAAAAATACATCTAAAAATAAAAATATCATCAACTTCTCAAGTTCATGTTGTTTTTCTTTTTTCAAGTTCATTCTAATTTTTTTCCATTCTTGTTTCATGCATGTTAGTTTTCAATCTTTGCATTGCATTGCATATCCATATCACTTGAGTGAAAAAAGGCAAATGATGATTTCTCCACTTATGTAAAATTGTATCATAAGTAGTAATTTATCTACTAAGAAATCCTTTATAATCTAGGATTATGGAAAGACAGGGCGGAGGTTTATTTTGGTGACATGACTTTCATATATAAACATGCATATATATCCTGTATCGAAAGCATAATTGTTGAAGTCCTAGCTCTTGATACTGCATGTTTCTACATCCTTAGTCCATCTCATAGTGCTTTGGGTACATAGAGAAAGTACTTGCGGATCATGGAGAGTTAAATGCGAGAGAAGCTAAAGAGTTCTGTGAACATCACGGTATTCGTTTGTCTCTTACTACTGCATATAATCCAGAGGCCAATGGTAAACTAGAGAGAGGGCATCCACCTATTGTGAAAGCCATATCTAAAGCATGTAACGGTGACATCAAACAATGTCCTAGATTCTTACCTCTTGCACTTTGGTCCGATAGAATGGCATGCATATGTACTACTACGTATATGCGTGCTGAACTCATATCCTATCAAAAACCATTGTTTCCAATTCAATCTCATATTTTCTGCATGGTCAAATTTGCCTTGGTCTAAAAACATGTCTACTAATGATGTTTTGAGTTTGCGCATTATACAATTGGAACAAGGTAAATTAAGACTTGATGATGTTGTTGAAAAGTTAAGAGAATCTAGAATGAAGAACAAGCATTATTTTGATAAAACTCATCAATTGCATCCTAAGCCGATTAAAGTAGGAGATTGGGTGCTCATTTATGATAGTACATTTGACTCTCAATATGATGCATGCAAAAAGCTCACTCAACGGTTGTTTGGGCCATACATTGTATCAAAATTCAACAACAATGGTACGTACGCTCTTTGTGAATTAAATGGTGTTTCACTAAAAACTTTGATTGCAGGTACAAGGATAAAGTTATTCAAGAAACGTGATAGTGATGAGTACATTTTTTATGAGCACATTGAAGATGATGACAACAATGAGGCCCATTCATAAACAGGAGTATCCATGTTATAAAAATAAAAAATTAAAAGAAATTAAAAAAAGGAAAAAATATGAAAAATATATCTAGAAATAAAAATATCAGCAACTTTTCAAGTTCATGTTCGTTTTTTTTTTCAAGTTCATTCTAATTTTTTTTTCCATTCTTGTTTCATGCATGTTTGTTTTCAATATTTGCATTGCATTTCATATCCATATCACTTGAGTCAAAAAAGGCAAATGATGATTTCTCTTATGTAAAATTGTATCATAAGTAGTAATTTATCTACTAAGAAATCAATTATAATCTAGAATTATGGAAAGATAGGGCATGTAGATTTGGAGGTCTATTTTGGTGACATGAATTTCATATATAAACATGCATATATATCATGTATCGAAAGCATAATTGTTGAAGTCCTAGCTCTTGCGACTACATGTTTCTACATTCTTAGTCCATCTCATAGCACTTGCATCAGAGTCCTTGTATCGGGGTTTAATTTTTCCCTGTCATAAAAAAAAAAATGCTACATGTTATCAGGAATGTTACACTTTCGTCCACCCAAAAAAAGTTATCCTAAGGATAAAGTCACTGAATCATCATCAAAAAAAAAAAAAGAGCAAGCCAAAGGAAGCTAAGAAGACATAGCAGAATAAATCATGTGCTATATAGGCAGATCTATGCGTTAGTGGAGTTTAGTTAGATTTCCTTGCATGTTATTACAGAAAGAGGATATTTATATTTATGTAGGAAAGGAGTTGATCTAAAATAAGCTAAAGATGAAAGATCTCTCTTGAAAATCCTAATTCTTTGTTTAAAATTGTATTTAAAGTAGATTGCTTTGAAAAAGGTACAATTTTTTTTCCAAGATGAGAGGAACTGATGCTTAAAACGACTCAATACATCCACTTCCACTTCATATTTTTTCTTCTTTGTTTTCTTTCTTTACATGTTGTCAATGTTGCCTATTCATTTGATTATATGTTTCTTATTTGTTCATGCATATTCATGTTCTTTGTTTCAATTCTTTCTTTCATGCAAATTTTGCTTCATGTCATATTGCCTACTCATTCATGCATATGATCAATTTTTTCTTCCATGTTTCTCATGTTGCCTATAAAAGAATTTGATGCCTGGAACTTTTTGTTTTTCAGAGATACTAGAGTGGTGCTTTCAGAAGAATCACACATTTAGTGGGGGCAAATGTCGTCAAGATTTTATCTCCTCTCTCACTCATGAAGGCTTATAGGAAACACATTTGTGAAGGTAGCCAAAATTCCCTAAGAAGTCCAAGATGCATCATAGATTTCAAAGGTAGTTCACATGCAAAGTTTGGAAGAAGTCAGGAGAATCCAGGGTAGCGGTCAAAGCTAGTTAAATTTTGGAGATTAGGGAAAAAATTTCAATGTCTCCAAATCACATGAAAATTCATATAATTATAAAGCTTATCAAAGGCATTCTATAGCCTGAATTTCACATGTAAATGGATTTTCTAGCACATTAATATGCCATGTGCATTTTTAGAAAATGTAGTTTTTTCACTTAGACGCTACAAAATCTTGTATAGGAATTTTTGTTAGCCATATGGTTTGGCATGTATAAAGATCATATGTGCGCATATATTTGCACAAAGTTTCAAGGATCAGAGCTTCCTAGACACCTTAATGCCACCTTGCAAGCTTTTAAATGTAGTCAAACTTGTACAAGGGAGATTCAGATGAGAGTTTTTTCTGCATATTCCTAAAGGATGTTGATGTATGAAACACCACAAGAAATGAATTAAGGTGACACTAGAACACCTCTATGGTCACCATTAACTCATTGCCACTCCAAACTTTGAGAAATGATAGCCTAAAGTGAGAACTTTGCTTCTACAGAAATTCCTAGTCACCGAAATGACATACCTTCAGTGTTTTGCTAATTTCTCCTAGCTCACATATTATTTCTCTATGAAACTTTATAGGCTGAAACTAGATAAGTAGAGCTTTCCAACAAGCTATCATATGCATCAAACGGAGCTCTAGAACTCAAGTTATGGTCCTCACAAGATGACCCTGTATGACCTTCCAAAACTGGAAAACTTGCCTGTTTTAGTAAGAGCGCCTGTTTAAAATTAGAATTCGATGCCTAGCATCGACTTGCAACGAGAATTCGATGCCGGGCATCGACTTGGGATGTTTTTGGCCACTTTTCAGCAGGGATTCGATGCGGGGCATCGACTTCGCGCATAAAGTTTTGATCTTCTGGACACCAAAACTATAGGTGATTTCATGCACACTTAGAATATGACTTATCAACTGGAATTCGATGCCAGGCATCGAGTTGCTCCAACAACATCATGTTTTTCAAACACTTCAGTACTGAATGAAAAATATAAAAGAAAATATGACTTATCAACAGAGATTCGATGCCAGGCATCGAGTTGCTTGGAAAACTTGATCTTTGTAACTCATCACACAGTAGGTAATCATGGAGATAATGGAGAGAGGCTCATACACAGAACTTTACTCAGTTCTTCTCATAACTATAAAAAACTCAGAAGTTTTAGAGATGCTTTCTCACTCAGAGAAGCCCAACTATACTCAGTCATACAAAAAATGAGTTCTTCTCACTTTCTCATTGTCTTCCTCCTTCTTCTTCTACCCGCGTCAGTTAATACTAACTAACTTATATAGACTTTCTCATTCCCGTGATTTTTAAAAAACTTCTAGAACTAAAGTGAACTAACTTTACAAATATAATACATTTGTGAATTTGTCCCTTCACATAGGCATAGGGTTTTCTTCCTAAGATTTGACCTTCAAATATATGTCCAATTAGTGATTGTTTCTCCAACAGCTCCCCCTCAATCACTAATTGACATTCCCTATTTCTTCATATCATCTTCTTTTCTTTTACTCCTGCCATGCTTTTGAATCTGCTGGTCTTCACACCATCCAAGCTCTTTGTCATTATGTCTGCTAATTGATCTTTAGTAGAAATGTATTCCACTTCAATCTCCTTCTCCATTACCTTTTCTCTGAGAAAATGATACTGTATCTCTATGTGCTTTGTTCTTGCATGAAATACTGGATTTGCTGCAAGATAAAGTGAACTCATATTATCTCCATGTATTGTAGGTGTACCTTGATCAATGCCTAAGCTCTTGAGCAATGTCTGCATCCATATGACTTCCTTAGCTGCTTCCACAAGTCCTTTGTACTCTGCTTCAGTTGATGATAATGCTACTGTATGTTGTTTCTTGGAACACCAACTTACAAGCTTATCACCAATGTATATCATGTAACCATGAGTTGATCTCCTGTCATCTTGATTACCTGCCCAGTCTGAGTCACTGTAGGCTCTCAACTTCAAATCTGATGTAAAAGGATAATATAATCCTTCCTTTATAGTTCCTTTGATATATCTGAGAACTCTTTGACCTGCAATCCAATGTGGGTCCTTTGGACAATGCATGAATTGTGACAAAACTCCCACTGCATAACTAAGATCAGGTCTTGTTAGTGTAGCATAAATCAAACTACCCACAAGAGATTGATACTTCCTCATATCTTTGTAGTCTGCACCATCATATTTACTGAGCTTGTGATTAACTTCAAGTGGAGTTGAAGCTTCTCTGCAATTTTCCATATCAAACTTCTTCAACAAGTTCAGAAGATACCTTTCTTGTGACACATATATGCCATGATCTGTATAAGTAACTTCCATTCCAAGAAAGTATGATAACTTTCCTAGGTCACTGATCTTAAACTCTTTCTCAAGTAATCTCTTTACCTCCTTGATTCCTTCATCTGAAGTACCTGTGATTATAATGTCATCTACATAAATACAAATGTAGATTGTACCTTCCTCTGTTCTTTTGATAAGTAGACTTGAATCTGCTTTTGAACTTTGATATCCAAGATCATTGAGATACTTCACCAATCTATAGTTCCAAGCTCTTGGAGCTTGCTTCAATCCATACAATGCTCTTCTCAACCTGCAAACAAAATTTGGATACCTGGAATCTATAAACCCTTGAGGTTGTTCCATGTATACCTCATCTGATATGTATCCATTCAAGAATGCATTTTTTATATCCAATTGACTTAGAGTCCATCCTTTTGAAGCTGCAATAGCAATGATTGTCCTTATAGTTGACATCTTAGCTACAGGACTGAATGTCTCATCATAATCTATGCCATAGGTCTGGGCATAGCCTTTCACCACCAATCTAGCTTTGTATCTGGCTATACTTCCATCTGCAAGCTTCTTCACTTTATAAACCCATTTATTTCCAATTACTTTCTTACCATTTGGTTTAGGAACAAGTTCCCATGTCTTGTTCTCCTCCAGTGTATTGAATTCTTCCTTCATTGCTTCTTCCCATTGCTTCTTACCTTTAGCTTCATCATAGTTCTGGGGTTCTTCATCATCTTTGACCATATATGCATAGTTCTTCTGAGTTATGTAAGAAGTATCATAAGAATACCTTTCTGGTTGTCTTCTAGTCCTGCTTGACCTTCTTGGTTCACATTCTTCATATGTGTCTGGATACACTTCTTCATCAAATATAGGAGCTTCTTCATTTCTTCTTGTTAATCCACTTCTGGATGTACTTGCTTGCATATAGTCTTCATCTCTATTTACCTGCACAATTGATTTTCCTTTCTCACATCTTCTTACCTCTTCTTCAAATTCTTCAGCTGTATGACTTTGATCTGCATACCAACTTTTCTGTTCATCAAATGTAACATCTCTAGAAACAATAAATTGTTTGGTTAAAGGCTTCCACAACCTGTAACCCATCTGCTTTTCATCATAACCAATGAACACATATTTTTCTGCCTTTGGTTCAAGTTTATGCCTAAGCTGTGATGGCACATAAGCATATGCAATTGATCCAAACACTCTACAATGATCTAGTGTTGGTTTCTTACCCCACCAAGCTTCGTATGGAGTCATTCCATTCAGAGCTGCACATGGTAATCTATTCACAAGATATGTAGCTGTATTTACAGCCTCAGCCCAAAGATAATTTGGACAGTTCTTCTCCTTTAGCATAGCTCTAGCAAACTCAACCAAAGTCCTATTCCTTCTTTCTGCTACACCATTTTGTTGTGGTGTATACCTGCAAGTTATTTCTCTCTTAATACCGGCATTCCAAAGATAATCATTGAACTCTTGGGAGAAGTATTCTCCCCCTCCATCAGACCTCAGTCTTTTAAGCTTTTGACCTGTGACTCTCTCTGCATATGCATGAAAATGCTTGAAAGCTCCAAACACTTCTGATCTTTCCTTCAAAACATATAATGTTATCCATCTTGTAGCATCATCAATAAAAAGAACATAATACCTTGAGCCACTGATAGATCCTTCTTTTGTTGGTCCCCATACATCTGTATGAATGAGCTCAAGTACTCCATCATGTTTGAATCCTTTCTTTTGAAATGGTAACCTGTGTGCTTTACCCATTTGACATGCTTCACATTTATAAACCATATGTTGACTTTGCACATTTGGTAATCCTAGTACAGACTGATTAGCAACCATAGCTTTAATTCCTCTTTCATTGAAATGACCTAATCTCTTATGCCAGAGATCAAGTTCTGTAATCACTCCTTCACCATGTGTGAGCAAAGCTTGACCAATGTTCCCTTGCACTCTTAAAGTAAAGAGTCTACCTTCTTTCTTACCAGAGACAATCTGATTATATCCATTCTCTGGATCTTCCACAAATACTCCTTCATTTGTAAACCTGACTTGAAAACCTTTTTCAACTATCTGTCCCACACTAATCAAGTTTTAGGTATTGTAGGAACATACAAAACATTGGTTAGCAAATCTGCTCCACTCTTGCATTTCACTTTTCCAATTGAATGTACACTATGTCTTGTATTATCACCAGTTTGAACTGTGTGACTAGAAATGCCTTTTTCCAAATCTGACATCAATTCTATGTTTCCTGACAAATGATTAGAACATCCAGAGTCAATGTAAAATACCTTTAGATCTTCTTTGTCTGATGTGCTGATTGAATTCATCATCAATGATGTATGACTTTCATTTTGTGTGTCATTTGCATAGTTGTAGTAGGTGGTGTTGTAGGATTGATTCTGTCCCCAACTTCTTCCTCCACCTCTACCATAGCCTCCTCTTTGACTTTGTCTACCTCTTTGAAAATTACTTTGATATCTTCCACCTCGACCTCTGCTATTGTTGTTTTGATTCTGGTTTGATCCTTGTTGGTTGTGCCAACAGTCATGAGCCAAATGATTACTCAATCCACAGATCCAGCAAGCCTTTTTGTTGTTATTTTGATTACCTCTTCCTCTTCCAAAGCCTCTTGCTCTTCCTCTGCCAGTGCCTTTACCTCTTGCATAATAAGCTTGAGAATTAGACTCCTCTTCATCCTTTGCTTTACCTTTATCTCCTTTCTTCTTATTCTTCATGTACATTGCAGAACTTTGACCTTTATCTCCATCTCCCTTCAAGTCTTGCTCATATGTGAGCATCAAACCAAGCAACTGGTTCAAATCTGGAACAT
Source organism: Ceratopteris richardii (assembly GCA_020310875.1). Taxonomy (NCBI): domain Eukaryota; kingdom Viridiplantae; phylum Streptophyta; class Polypodiopsida; order Polypodiales; family Pteridaceae; genus Ceratopteris; species Ceratopteris richardii. The sequence continues at coordinate 65,897,063 of CM035413.1, read as the reverse complement.
AATGATTTAATGAAAGTTCTGTTGATAAGACAAAAGGTTTCCACCTTTCATCCCCTCTCAAGCCTGCAAGTAGTTGAGTAATCAATCTGTGATCTTCAACATCTTCATCTATGGATCCAAGACTATCTGCTAGATCCTTCATCTTAGTGACATAATCACTAATGGTTTGACTTGGCTTCTTCTTGAATGTTGTAAACTCTCACCATAGACTTGCTTTCCGTGCTTTAGTAGTGCTTTGGAAATGATATTCCAATGCATTCCATATATCTTCTGATGATTCCAATCCTCTGATGTGTGGTAGCAAATGATCTGAGATTGTATTGTAGATGTAGGCTTTTGCACTTGCATCCTTCTTCTGCCAATGCTTTAAAGCATCAAGTTCTTCTTTCTTTGGTCGGCTTTCATCTTCAAATACTGGCTTCTCTTCTTCACCTGTTACATATACCATGAGATCCTTACTCATAAGTAAGGCTTCCATTCTCATTACCCATGCGGGGTAATTATCTCTATCCAGTTTGTCAATGGAAATATGATCTGCCATAGTTCTTTTCTTCTGCTGCAACCTGTGAGCTTAAAGGATAAAGGATAATACCTTTTGAAGTTCTTTGTGTATGAGGATACTTTTGAAGTAACCTTTTGATGCCTTGTGTCTTCAAATGCTTCACCTTTCAAACTTTAATGGAAAACTTTACAAAACTTCTCGTACATTTGTCGTCTTCTGCTCTTGAGAATCTTTCTGCTCTGATACCACTTGTTGATGTATGAAACACCACAAGAAATGAATTAAGGTGACACTAGAACACCTCTATGGTCACCATTAACTCATTGCCACTCCAAACTTTGAGAAATGATAGCCTAAAGTGAGAACTTTGCTTCTACAGAAATTCCTAGTCACCGAAATGACATACCTTCAGTGTTTTGCTAATATCTCCTAGCTCACATATTATTTATCTATGAAACTTTATAGGCGGAAACTAGATAAGTAGAGCTTTCCAACAAGCTATCATATGCATCAAACGGAGCTCTAGAACTCAAGTTATGGTCCTCACAAGATGACCCTGTATGACCTTCCAAAACTGGAAAACTTGCCTGTTTTAGTAAGAGCGCCTGTTTAAAATTAGAATTCCATGCCTAGCATCGACTTGCAACGAGAATTCGATGCCGGGCATTGACTTGGGATGTTTTTGGCCACTTTTCAGCAGGGATTCGATTCCGGGCATCGACTTCCCGCATAAAGTCTTGATCTTCTGGACACCAAAACTATAGGTGATTTCATGCACACTTAGAATATGACTTATCAACTGGAATTCGATGCCAGGCATCGAGTTGCTCCAACAACATCATGTTTTTCAAACACTTCAGTACTGAATGAAAAATATAAAAGAAAATATGACTTATCAACAGAGATTCGATGCCAGGCATCGAGTTGCTTGGAAAACTTGATCTTTGTAACTCATCACACAGTAGGTAATCATGGAGATAATGGAGAGAGGCTCATACACAGAACTTTACTCAGTTCTTCTCATAACTATAAAAAACTCAGAAGTTTTACAGATGCTTTCTCACTCAGAGAAGCCCGACTATACTTAGTCATACAAAAAATGAGTTCTTCTCACTTTCTCATTGTCTTCCTCCTTCTTCTTCTACCCGCGTCAGTTAATACTAACTAACTTATATAGACTTTCTCATTCCCGTGATTTTTAAAAAACTTCTAGAACTAAAGTGAACTAACTTTACAAATATAATACATTTGTGAATTTGTCCCTTCACATAGGCATAGGGTTTTCTTCCTAAGATTTGACCTTCAAATATATGTCCAATTAGTGATTGTTTCTCCAACAAAGGAGACCTCTCAAAACATATCTCTACAAATTTTCATCTTCATCAAAGGATATCTGAACTGTCAAAGAGCACAAAATATAGTTTTCAAGGTTATTGTAGTTTCCTAGAATAAGAAAATTGAAGGCTTGAAGGGCTACCACATGGCAAACAATGATTGAACCAAGTTGTACGATCAAGGTGAGCTCATATTCAAGGGTGGAGATGCAATAAAGCATAAAGCAAGGAGGATCCACGAGTTTTTTCATTGGATAAGCCTTTTTTGATGATCAAAGTTCAATAATGCAGAGTTTGTTAAAAAATAGTAGCTTGTCTTATCCAAATTAATGTCAGCACTCATCCAACAATCCAGAACAGCCCCAGATCCAATGGTGGAGAATGAACACACCTATTTTCCTCCCTTTTTCCCTAGATACTTTATAAAGAGCCATTCCTAACCATCCATTTGATAAATCCAATGGTTGTAATCAAAAGAAGCTGATCTTAGGGTTGAGAGTTGATTTCTCTAGATCCAAGGGCCCAAATTCATTCAAAAAACTATATAAACCCCCCTCCAAACTCCTAGAGCATCATTTTTAGGCATCCATAGGGCCCTTGCTAGCACATGGTTTCCTTGAGACGATCACCCTCAGTTGAGTGTATGAGGATCCAAGCTGGGCTAGTAAGAGCATAGTTCCTAGATTCAATTTTTAGACTTCCTCTCTAGGATAGGCTCATAAACCTAGTTTCTCTTTCTTTGCTCACCCTCAGTGGAGTGTGTGAGTGAGTTAGAGCGGGTTTTATGTGTCTTAGACTTCTTTAGAAACATATTAGGATCCTACAAAGACATAGGATCAATGAAGTGGAACCTATCCTCTTACGTGAGACATTCGGTTGAACTGTCATGATGAGAGGGTCGTGCGGACCACCTTTGACCAATAGAATGCTTACCTTGACATTTCACAACATTCATCTATATGTTTTTCATAACAATATCTTCTAATTCATGTATCATGTGTCTTATCTCTTTGTCTCTTATATGTTTTTACATGTCAACTTCTATCTCTTTTTATGTGTGAGAAGGCTCTGTAGTATTGCGTTGAACCAGTGAGGATGATCCATTAAGGTTGAGAGGATAATTTTTTTTTTCATTTTATACATCATGAACCACATGCATTCATCCCACCCACAGAAACACATGCTTATGAATTGATTTTCAAAAGTGTATAAGAAGCTCCATTCATGGATGATTCTTCCTTTCAAAACTTGATTCATGTATGTGGTTTTCTTTTTGTTCTCATCATGCATACATCCACAAGAACCCATGCTTATGAAGTGATTTTCAAAAGTCTATAAGACGCTCCATTCATGGACCATTCTTCCTTTCAAAAGTTGATTCATGTCTGTGGTTTTCTTTTGTTCTCATCATGCATACATCCATATGTTCCCCTTTCATAATTAAGCCATAAAACAATAAGAGAAATGTTGAGGTTAAACAAAATATTCAACTTTTGGTTAACAAATTCAGTATAGTATGACATAGAAGGAGAAGAAGTCTCAAAGGAGGAGGCAAGACAAAGCCCACTTTCTCCGTGCTCGAAACTAACAGTATTTTCTGTAGTTTAGAAAAGGAGGTAAATATTTTAGAATTCCTAGGTGAATGGAAACAATAGTTTAATGAAGGCAGAACCCTAGAGAATCCTTCCACAAGAAAGCAAGACAATCAAGAAGGGGGTCACATCGAGCAAAGAGGATGGTCTCACCTCTTGCAAATGAGATAACCCTCACAATGAAGCTCTATTATCGTTTCCACAAAAGGATAAAGTGTATTTTGGTGTCTCATGTGTGGGTCGTCACACAACACCCATGTGGGAGTGGTGTAGCTATAAACTTCAAGCCGATATGAAACTCCTTATTGGTGGATATAGTAATGGACAAGAACATATCCATGGATTGTCGCATCTTTTAAGGGCCCTCTTCAACTCATCATTGTCTTGCTTTATGCTCCTAATCTTGATTTTGAAAAACTACCTACTTTGCACTCCTTAGAACCTCTGCCCTTTGAGATCATCCTTTGTGGGAATTTTAATATATTGAAAGTTATGTGTAATGAATGGGACCATAGTCTCAAGAGAAAGAAGATAAGGAAGAGAGCTCTCACACACAAAGAGAGGAGCACGCATAGATTGAGGAAAGGATGACTGATCTTCTTCTTCTTCTTCTTCTTCTTCTTCTTCTTCTTCGTCTTCTTCTTCTTCTTCTATTACATATAGATAATATACAAGAATGACTTAATACAACAATACAACCAATCTAATATATAAAGAACAATACATAAAGAAAACCGCAATGTCCACAAATGAGTGAGTTGGAAAGAAAACAAATATCACATCACTCTTAGTAGCTAAATCTAGTACATCTCACTAAAAGGTGTCCTTGATATATTTTGACATAACCACTACATGCTAGAGATATGAAAAGGTGGTACACTTTTTTCTCCAAGTTCTTTAGTGAAAACAAGATCAATATCACTTGCTAATACCTTTTCTCTAATGAAGTGATAATGTACCTCTATATGCTATGTTCTAGCATGAAAAATAGGATTTCATGCTAATTGGATGCTACTAAGGTTATCACAATAAATGATGATAGGCTTTTGTACTTCCACACCTAAATCTACAAGTAACATATCTAGCCATGATGCTTCACATGCTGCCATTGCAACACCTCTATACTCAGCCTCTCTACTCAACAAAACAACAATGGGTTGCTTCTTATTGCTTCGTGTAATAGATGCACTCCCAAGTGAAAATGGAAAGCCACTAGTAGATCTTCTATCTGGAATACAACCAGACCAATCTACATCAGTGTATTCATGAACCGACAAGTTTGTACGAGCTTCATAAACCAATGCATAATCCACAATAGCACTCACATAATGTAGAGTGCAAATCAAAGCATCTAAATGTGATCTCCACGAAGCCTGCATAAATTGACTTCAAAGTCCTACAATATAGCTTAGATCATGTCTTGTAATTGTGAGATGTATCAAACTTCCAATAATTTTCCTATGCGTAAAGTTTTGAGTATGGTATGGCATAGAAATTGGATTACAATCAGCCATACCATACACTTGTAGCATAATCATGGCATATTGCATTTGCCACATCCATTTACTTGTTGTTGTGTGTATAAACTCAATGCCTAGAAAATAACAAAGCACACCAAGATCTTTCATGTCAAATCCCTGAATAAGGAGTTTATTTACCTTTTCAAGGCTTTCTTCATTATCACCACCTACAATCAAGTCATCAACATAGATAGCCACAATCATGATACCATCATCACCCTTCCTTGCGTATAATGTGTGATTTGCATCACACATAAAAAATCCAATGGTCGTTAAATAATATGAAATCCTTGCATGCCAAGCATGAGGGGCTTGCTTAAGCCCATAAAAATCCTTTTGCAACCTGCAAATATATTTTGGATGCTTTGAATCTTCATATCCTTGTGGTTGGTCCATGTATACTTCTTCTTGCAAATCACATTGTAAGAAAGCATTCTTCACTACAAATGTATTTATGGCTTAGATAAAACCTAAAATACTATAAGAGAGATGGAATATTCAAAAAGGTGTAACCTTATCCATATGGAGTGATTTGGAGCACCAAAAGTCCCCCAAGGCAATGGAAGGACAAAGGACAAGAAGTGAAAGGTCAATAGGTGAGAGAAGATTCAAGGGTAGGTGAAGAGACGCAAACTTCAAATCCACATATCTCTATATATAGAAGTCATTTTAATGTGAAACTTTGTGGAGATGAAAAGGAGAATCATGTAGAATCATATGCTAGTCATTCTTTGACTAATGGATATCAAACGGGCCCCCAATAGTGTCCTACAATGCACATAGCTATTCCAACCACGTACTTTTCTATACATAGCCACCTTATGAAGGTGATATCCCTCTATGCACTTATCCATTTAATGCCTATGATATCTTGTTGGAAAGTTATATCTCTTATATTCTATGTATCGAATATCTCTACTAGATGAATCTCCAGCAATGACTGGAAACATTTCTTGTAAACCTCAGTTTTTTGCTTAACCTGAATTGATAAGTAGTCTATATTTATGTAGTTGGTTCTCTGGTCATATGAACTCAAAATAGAGTGTTCGTTAGTTTTTCATGAAGATAAAATTGTTTACTATGTGCAACTATATAGAAGAAGACAAAGATTCAAGGAAACAATCTTGGATGTGCAACTACATCTAATTGTATATGAACATTGCATGCATGTTTTGAGGTATTTGCATTCAATTGCATGAAGTGCAAGTTTCTATTATGTAAATGGCTGAATATTGAAACTTATATGTAAGCTTCATGAAATCATTATATCCTTATGGAATGGAGATGCTTATGTATACATGCTTCTGAAATTTGTGCTCAAGATGAATGTCAATATTGGACAATCATGCTTAAGCTGAATATAATTTGAATTTAGAGTTGAACACTGATGTCAAACATGCAAAAATCTATGCATGTGTGGTTAAAGAGAATATATATGCATGTTTCATGCTGTGTGGATGAGTGATAGGCTATTTTATAAAACCTATAAAAGCTGAAAATTATAACTTTCTGTGGCCATATTAATTGTCATAAAGAGATATGAATATATGCTCAAATGATTGGTGATTTTCACACATTCTAATATGTGATTGCTAGCATGATATTGAAGCTTTGAAGGTTGGTCACATTCAACCATCTATGAACTAAAGTATATATATATATATATATATATATATATATATATATATATATATATATATATATATATATATATATATATATATATATATATATATATATATATATATATATATATATGGATGCAATGAAGATTCATGAAATGCAAGGCTGCTATGTATGAAGCTTATGGATGTATCTTTTTGTGAATAAAGCCCATTGAGGTAAAGTTCCAAAAGCAGTTATAACTGTGCTCATGTTATGATAGCTAAAAGCATTTGATTCTTGAGTTTAGATATGTCAAGTTATGGAATGCTCATATTTGTGCAAGCCAAAGAAAATATGCGCAAAGCTTGGATGAAGCAAGGATACAAAGCTTGGAGCCAAAGTAAAGGAAGTGTCATGAGGAAGGAGATAAGGAAGAGAGCTCACACACACACTCAGGCAATCAAAGAGAAGCACACACTCAAATTGAGGCAAGGAAGAATGATCTTCTTCTTCTTCTATTACATAAAAAGGAATGTACAAGAATGACCTAAAAACAAGAATGCAACAACTACAATATTTAAAGAATAGTACATAAGGAAAATCCTAATGTCCATGAATGAGTGAGTTGGCAAGAAACAAATGTGCCATCACTCTTGGTAGATAAATCTAGTATAGCTGAATGAAGTATCCCTCACATACATCAAAGTGACTACTATACATGTCAGAGAAATGAAAAAGTGATATGCCTCATCCTGGATCATCGCATGTTGAGCTTGATATCTCAACACTCCCCCTAAAGCTCAATGTCATATCTTGTAATCTAAGCATCTTTCAAAACTTCTCAGCTTCTCTGCTCCAAGTGCTTTAGTAAATATATCAGCAACCTGCTCATCTATTCTCACATAAACAAGATCAATATCACCTCCTAGTGCCTTCTCTCCGATGAAGTGATAATGTACCTCAATATGCTTTGTTCTAGCATGAAAAATAGGGTTCCATGCCAACTATAAACTACTAGGATTATCACAATATATGGTGATAAGCTTTTGCACTTCCACACCTAAATCAACAAGTAGCATCTCTAGCTATGATCCCTCACATGTTGTCATTGTAGCACCTCCCATGTACTCGACAAAGCAACAGTGGGTTGCACATTACTACTCCATGTAATATCTGCACTACCAAGTGAGAATAGAAAGCCACTAGTAGATCTTCTATCTACTACCAGCCCAATCTTCATCAGTCTATCCATGAACCTGCAAATCTACACTACCTTCACAAAACAATGCATAATCCAAAGTAGCACTGACATAACATAGAGTGTGCCTCAAAACATCTAAATGTGGCTTCCTGGGAACTTTTATAAATTGACTTTCAAGTCCAATAGTGTAGCCAAGATGAGTCTTTGTAATTGTGAGATATATCAAACTTCCCATAATTTTCCTATACATAGTAGCATTTTCCAATGCTTCAGGTGATGTAGTATCTAACCTTCTAATCTAATGGCATAGAAACTGGCTTACAATTAGTCATACCATATTTTTGCAGCATATTCAAGGCATATTGTCTTTCCGACATCCATATGCCTCTTTTTGTATGTATAAAAACAATGCCCAAGCAATAGCATAGCACACCAAGATCTTTCATGTCAAATTCCTACATAAGAAGTCATCACCCTTCCTTGCATATAGTGAATGATCTGCATCAGACATAGAAAACCCAATTGTGATTAAGTAATCAGCAATCCTTGCATGCAATGCACATGGAGCTTGCTTAAGCCCATACAAAGCCTTTTGCAATCTGCAAACATACTCTAGGTGCTTTGAATCTTCATACCCTTGTGGCTGGTCCATGTATACTTCTTCGTGTAACTCACCATATAGGAAAGCATTCTTCACATCCATGTGATTCAAAGTCCATCCTTTTGTTGTAGCTAATGCAAGAAGTATTCTGATAGTAGACATTTTAGCTAGAGGACTAAATGTTTTGTCATAGTCGATCCCATATGTTTGTGCATATCCTTTTACTAACAATCATGCTTTGTACCCACTTATGCTACCACTAGCATTGTGCTTTACCTTGCAAACCCACTTGCAACCTATGGATTTCTTTCCTTATGGAAATGGGATTAGCTTCCATGTATTGTTTCCATAAAGTGAAGCCATCTCCTCATCCATAGCTTTTTCCCAGTTTGCATTTCCAATTGCATATTCGAAACAAGAAGGTTCAGCATCTTGTACTACCTTGGTCATGTAGGCACAATGATGAGCCATATAACTGTCATATGTCAATCGTTGCACTCAATTCGGCATCCTCCCGGATCTTCTTGGTCCTAGGTCACTTCTCCTTATATCATCTACATGTGCATTTCTTTCTCCTAGAGTCTTCACAGCGGGCAATCCAAGTTCCTCATCAAAACTCTTTTCACAACTACTTGATTCTTCATCAATGTCTTCAAAACGTGCACATGTTGTACTACCAATAGAAATCTTTTCTTTATCTTTCTTGGATGCATCTGATGAATTTCTTGGACTAAAATTTCCATGCAATCTTCCACTCCATGGATTTGAATCAAAACTATTGCTTGGTGGTGCATCCAGTCCATCCAAACCTTCAGATTTTGCAGTTGATTTTTCAGCATTTTCTTTGTCATTTGGTTCAAGTTCAAGTCCTTCTTTGGCATCTGCATAGAAGCCTGACATTTCATAAAATACCACATCTCTGCTCACCTTCACTTGTCATGTGAGTGGGTTATAACATTTATATCCCTTTTACTCAAAGGAGTATCCAATGAAGATGCATTTTTCTACTTTTGGATCAAGCTTCATCCTTAGCTCATTTGGAACATGTACATATGCAATACAACCAAAAAATTTCATATATGATAAGTTTAGATTTTGACTTGTGAACTTCTCTTCAGCTATAACTTGATATAGAGCAGCAATTGGAGTTTTGTTCATAATGTATATAGCCGTATGCACAGCTTTTGCCCAATAACAATGAGGCATATTCTTCTCAGCCATCAAGGCTCTTGCTATTTATGCAATATGTCTATTTTTGTGTTCAACAATGCCATTTTGTTGTGGTGTGTACCTGCATGAGAACTGATGTCTAATTCCATGACTCTTTAGAAACTTGTTGAACTCATTTGACATGTATTCACCACCTCCATTAGATCTTAATGCCTGAATATAGTGACCTTACTCTTCTCTTTCATGAAATATACCCACACTTTTTGTGTATGGTCATCAATGAAATTCTAGATCTGCAATATATGAGTGTTGTCAAATTCACCTAGTTTTTTTGTGGGCCTCACCGTGTGGGCTCGAAATGGAGGTCGAGATGGCTCCGAAACTTTGATCTACCAAAAACTACTGACCCGAAAGGATTAACTGTCAAAAATATTTTGAGGTCCTCTACCATCATGCCAATGTTTGTAGCCATTTGCGATGTGTTTGTGAATTTGAGGTCTTCTACCTTCACACTGCATTTGTGAGTCGACTTTCACCATGTCTTCTCATGTACTCTTCACCGTCAGCCCTCTCCACGAGCTCTCTATAGCCACACTAGCTCTGGTACCATGTCACAAGGAAGGAGATAAGGAAGAGAGCTCACACACACACACGCTCTCACAATCAAAGAGATGCACACACTCAGATTGAGGCAAGGAAGAATGATCTTCTTCCTATTATATTACATAAAAGGGAATGTACAAGAATTACCTAAAAGCAAGAATACAACAAGTGTAATATATATAAAATAGTACATAAGGAAAATCCTAATGTCCACGAATGAGTGAGTTGGGAAGAAACAAATGTGTCATCACTCCTGATAGATAAATCTAGTACAACGCAATGAAGTTTCCCTGACATATAGCAGAGTGACTACTATACATGTTAGAGAAACAAAAAAGTGTTACATGTCATCTTTGATCATCACATGTTGAGCTTGATATCTCAACAGGAAGGAGCCTAAGCTAAAAGGTTGTACACGTGCTCTTAAGACTTCAAGATTTGATCCAAAGATGAAGGTGGCCAAATCAAAGATGTGCACAAGAAAACTCTTAAAGAGGGAAAGGAGTAGAAGTCTTCAAATAAGGGCTTCCATAAAATGTTGAAGAATCAACAAGGATTTGAAGACATTGCACAAGATTGCAAGGAGCAACAAGCAAGTGGAAAGCTAGAAGCATGAGAAGTGTGAGATGTTGGTTGAAGCAAACGATGGTAAAGAAGACCATTTGCAATGGTAAGGGTTGAAGCAAAGGTTTTTAAAAATCCACATTGTGTGTGGTGGTAAGTTCCAAGCATAGACCGTGTGAAGGTTCTAGTGAAAGGTTGAGGCTAGTGAGACCAACAAAGAGAGTTGCAAGCCTATGCAAATACAAGTTAGACCATCCCAAGAGAAATGGCAATCATTATTAGGTGCAAAATGTACCAAAGACCAAGTGAAGTTCTAGTGAAAAATTGAGGCTAGTAAGACCACCAAAGAGAGTGGAAAGCCTATTTAAAGGCAATTAAGACCATACCAAGAGGATTGGCAAGCCTATATAAAGTCAACTAAGACCATCCGAAGAGGAATGCAAGCCTTGTTAGGTGCAAGAAACACCAAAGATTAAGTGAAGTTCTAGTGAAATTTTGAGACAAGAAAGACCACCAAAGAGAGTGATGAGCCTATGTAAAGGAAAGTAAGACCATCCCAAGAAAAATGGCCAGCCTATGTGAAGGCAATTGAGACCATCCCAACAGGAATGGCAAGCCTTGTTAGGTGCAAAAGGAACCATTGTTCCCATTGATGATTTCTTATGTTGTTTTGTAGATGATTAAGAAAGATTGGAAGATGTGAAAGCTATGAATGCTTCACACGAAGAGGAACTCATGAAAGGGTTCATGTATTATCAGTCCATTGTTGATTTTGTAGGTACATAAATAGCCATGAAAAATGAAGAAAATATTATGAAGCAAGGGGGAGTTAGCTTGTTAGGATTGGAAGATCCAAAAAGAGTTTAAAGAAGAGGAAGTGTAGCCAAGAGAAGTAGTCACTCTCAAAGGAAGAGTATGAGAAACCATAAAAGGTGATTTCAAATCACTAGGAGGAGCCACCATTAAGGCAGGAGTGCTTAGAATGCAAGGAGCAGCCATGCGATACAAAAGAAGACATGAAGAAAAGTTAGAAGAAAGCATGAAACCAATGATGACATCAGTTATGTATTTCTTGTAAGCCCAAAAGGAGGATAGGCCTTGAGAATATAAAGAGTATATTCACAACTTTAAAGGAGAGTGTTAAAGTAAAAGGTGCAAATGTATTTATGGTTTAGCTGAAAGCCAAATTATGATTAGAGAGATGAAATATTCAAAAAGGAACTTGTAAACCCACTTGCAGCCTACAGGTTTCCTTCCTTATGACAACTGAACAAGCTTCCATGTTTCATTTCCATGGTGCAACCATCTCCTCATCGATAGTTGTCTCCCATTCTACATTTCCAATTGCATCTTCAAAACAAGAGGACTGAGCATCTTGTATTACCTTCATCATGTAGGAACAATGACAAGCAATGTAAATGTCATACGTCAATTGTTGCACTTAATTTGGCATCCTCCCTTATCATCTTAGTCCTGGGTCACTTCTTCTTTTTGTATCATCTGCATATGCCTTTCGTACTCTTGGAGTCTTCATAGAGGGCAATCCAAGTTCCTCATCAAGGATCTTTTCTAGAGCGCTTGAGTCTCCATCAATTTTCTCAAAACCTCTAGATAATTTATTACAAACACAAACCTTTTCTTTACATTTCTTAGATATACTTAATGAATTTATTGCACTAAAATTTCCATGTAATTTTCTACTCCATGGGTTTGAGATGGAACCATTGCCTGGAAACATATCTAGTCCACTCAACCCTTGAGATTTTGCACTTGCAATTTCAGCATTTTCTTTCTCATTGATTCAAGATAAAGTCCTTCTTTGGCATCGACATAGAAGCTTGACATTTAATCCAACAACATTTCTGTGCATACCTTCACTTTATCATGTGAGTGCATTGTAACGTTTATATCTCTTTTGCTCAAGGGAATGCCCAAAAAAGATACATTCTTCTACTTTTGGATCAACTTTATCCTCAAATCATCTAGAACATGTACATATGCAATACCAACAAATGCTTTCATATGTGATAGTTAGGCTTTGTACTTGTAAACTTCTCTTCAAGTGTAACTTGATGTACAATAGAAGTCCCATTTCTATTCATGATGTTTATAATAGTATGCACAACTTCTACCCAATAACAATGAGGCATGTTTTTCTCAGCCATCAAAGCTCTTACTATTTCTATAATATGTTTATTTCTACATTCAACAATGCCATTATGGTGTGGTGTGTACCCACATGAAAGCTTCCTTCAAATTCCATGACTTTTAAAAAAACCTCTTAACTCATTTGACATATATTCACCTCCTCCATCAGATCTTAATGATTAAATATACCTCCTTGTTTGCTTTTCCACCATACCCTTGAAATTAAGAAAGTGAGTGCACACCTTACTCTTCCATTTCATGAAGTATATCCATCTCGTTTATGTATGGTCATCAATGAAAGTGACATTAAACCTACAACCTCCCATAGATTGTCAAGAGAAATGAGATAATCAAGACAGCTCACTCACACACTCACACTCATGAGGAGCGCACAAAGATTGAGGCAAGAAAGAAAGATATTCTTCCTCTTCTTTTACATAAAAGGAATATACAAGAATGACCTAAAACAATAGGACAACTAATGCAAACTATAAAACATAAGGAAAATCCTAATGTCCACAAATGATTGAGCTACCAAGAAACAAAATTGCCATCACTCTCGGTAGATAAATCTAGTAAGCTCAATGAAGTATCCCTAATATATACCGGCATGACCACTATACATGTAAAAGTAATGAAAAAGTGATACATGTCCTCCTGGATAATCACATGTTGATCTTGATATATCAAGACTCCACCTGAAGCTCAACGTCATGTTGTGTAATCCAAGCATCTTCCAAAACTTCTTCAACTTCTCTACTCCAAGTGCTTTAGTGAAAATATCAACAACCTCATCATCGGTCCTCACATAAACAAGCCAATATCTTTTCCTTGATGAAAGATAATGTACCTCAATATGTTTTGTTCTAGCATGCAAAACAAGGTTTTGTGCTAATTGCACGCTACTTAGATTATCAAAAAAGATGATGAGAGGCTTTTGCACTTTCACACCTAAATCTACAAGTAGAATCTCCAGGCATGATGCTTCACCGCCTCTATACTCAGCCTTTATACTTGAAAAAGAAATAGTGGGTTACTTCTTATTGCTCCACTGAATAGCTACACTCGCAATCGAGAATAGAAAGCCACTAGTATATCTTCTATCTGGGATACTACCAACCCAATCTACATGTGTGTATCCATGAACCTGCATTTCTGGCTCAGCTTCAGAAAACAATGTATAATCCAAAGTAGCACTCACATAATGTAGAGTTCATCGTAATGCATCTAAATGTGGTTTCCTAGGAATCAAGAGAAATTGACTTTCAAGTCAAATAGTGTAGCTTAGATCATGCTTTGTGATTGTGAGATATATCAAAGCTCCCGCAATTTTCATGTACATAGTAGCAAATTTCCAATGCTTCACTTGATGTAGTATTGAGTTTTAGATTCTGATCGAATGGCATAGAAATTATCTTATAATCAGCCATACCGTACTTTTGCACCACACTCAAGGCATAGCATGTTTGGAACATCCATATACCTATGTTTGTATGTATAAACTTTATTCCCAAAAATGAAGGAAACATACCAAGTTTTTTCATGTCAAATTACTGCATAAAGAGTTGCTTTACCTCTTTAATGGTTTCTTCATTATCACCACCTAGAATAAATTCATCAACATAAATAGCCACAATCGTGATTCCATCGTGACCGTTCCTTGCACATAATCAATGATATGCATCACACATAGAAAATCCAATGGTGGTTAAGTAATAAAAAGTCCTTGCATCCCAAGTAAGAGGGGATTGTTTGAGTTCATACAAAGCTAAAACATATTTTGGGTTATTTGAATCCTCATATCCTTGTGGTTAGTCCATGCACACTTCTTCCTACAAATCACCATGTAAGAAGGCATTCTTCACATCCATTTGATGCAAACTCCATCCTTTTTCTATAGCCAATGCAATGAGTGCTCTATCAGTACTCACTTCAACTATAGGGTTCAATGTTTCTTCATAATTAATTCCATATGTTTGTGTGTATTCTTTTGCTACCAATCATGCTTTATACTTGCTTATGCTACAATCAACATTGTGCTTCACCTTGTAAACCCATGTGCAGCCTATTGATTTCTTTCCTTGTGGCAATGGAACAAGCTTCCATGTTTCATTTCCATAAACTGCAGCCATCTCCTCATCCATAGCTTTCTTCTAATTTGCATTTCTAATTGCATCTTCAAAACAAGATGCTTCATCATCTTGCATTACCTCGGCAATGTAGGCACAATGACCAGCCATGTAGTTGTCATACATCAATTGTTGCAATGATTTTTGCATCCTCCCATATCTTCTTGGTTTCGGGTCACTTCTCCTTGTATCATCTGCATGTGTGTTTCTTACTCCTCTAGTCTTCGCAGAGGACAATCCAAGTTCCTCATCAAGAATCTTTTTTGAACTACTTGAATCTCCATCAATGTCTTCAAAACCTATTGATGGTTTGCTACCAATAAAAAGATTTTCTTTTCTATCCATATAAAGTGATTTGGAGCACCAAAAGTCACACAAGGAAATGAAAAGACAAAGGACAAGAAGTAAAAGGTCAAGAGGTGAGAGAAGATGCAAGGGTAGGTGAAGAGACACAAACTCACATGCATATAACTCTATATATAGTAGTCATTTGAAAGTGAAAATGTGTGGAGATGATAAGGGGATGGTGTAGAAGCATATGCTAGTCATTCTGGCACCAATTGATATCAAAAGGGCCCTCAATAGTGTGCTACAATGCACATAGGTATTCCAGCTGCATAGCTTTTGTACACAACCAACTTTTGAAGGTGATATCTCTCTATGTACTTACTCATTTAGTGCATATGATATCTTTTTGGAAATCAGATCTATCATACATTCTTTGTATCAAATGCCTCTACTAGATAACTTTTCAGTAGTGAGAAGCAACATTTCTTGTGAACCTTAGTTTTTTGCTTAAGCCGAGTTGATAGGTAGTGTATCTTCATATAGTTGATTTTCTAATCATATGAGCTACAATTGGAGTGCTCTTTATCTTTCTAGACAGCTATGAGTTTCTGGTATGTGTTGACTGAGTTTCATAGTCATGGAATCTTTGCCTTTTGAATTAATGAGGTTTTAGAAAGCATGTGTCTTATAGGTCAGTTTCTAGAAGAGATTCTCTAACTTCTATTGTGCATGTTAGAGTCAAATTTCTTCATGAGAGTCTTGATGAAGATTAAACTTAGTTATGAGTGAAATATACTCCTCTCTGTAGTCCTTATATGACATGAACTAAAGACCTCACACTAGATTCTCAAAAAACTTAACACTAGAGCATACCACTTTACTTGATTTAGAGAACACATGAGCTTATAGATCAATCTATCTTCAAGACTTTGGTCCTACACAATTCCAACCAATCAATGTCTGATTTTAGATCCATATGGAACAAACTAACACTTTACTTTAGAACACATCATTATCCCACACATCTTTCAAACTCAATCTTGTTAATCACCTTGCCATCTTCCACTGCTTTTCTTAATGAGCTAGCAAGTAGGTAGCTCATTGTTGAGCCTATCCATGGATGACTTCAGAGGTTGTGCAAAAAATGATGACCTGGCAAAGCGGTGCATAGGCGGTGTACAAATAGTTGTCACAAGGGTCTATAGGAAAAGCTAGATGGAGGTTGCAGAAACTTAATTTTGAAGGTTTTTAAAGTGTATGAAAGGTCCAAGTGGAACCTCCCTTATGTGCACATTTTGCAGAAACTAAGGTCAAAAGTGGAAAACATGAGAACTAAAGACAATCTGCAAAGGCCTATATGTGGCACCCATTTATATTTTTGTTTTCCATAGAGTCACTATAGGACAAAATAGGGAGTCATTGATCTTTACATGAGAAGGTTCTTGGAACAACAAAGTAAGCATCCAGATAGAAAAGTAGTTGAGAGGTGAACCAACATGCATAAGGGGAATCAACATAACAAAGGGAATTATTCTTGCAGATAGACTAAGGGAGAAAGAGTGCATACACACTTGGAGAGAAGAGAGAAAAAGACACACACTTTCATTGTGCACAGAGAGAGAATGTGTTGTGTGAGAGAGAGAGAAAGACAAAGTGTGAAAGGGAGGTGACAAAGTTTGTAGAGCAAGTCCGTAGAGAGCAACTAAGAGAGCAACCAAGGTTTAGAAGTGAAGCATTCAACCTTGTTGTAAGCTTGAGTGTAAGGAGTCCCCAAGGGCAAGCTACTAGAGAAGGTGAAGGATCATCAAAGGTTGAATACATAAGTAATTGTGATATTTTTTGTACTTGTGTGTGTACTCCTTAAACTTAATTGCTATGCATAGAGAAAATTTTGTCTTTTTCTAGACAAAGCTATTGTAGTCTCTTATGCTAATCAAGACACAAAGGCTTCTGGTGAAATTTTCTTTCTTCATCTTCTCCATTCTGCTTCTACAAAGACTCTAGCCCCTTTCAACTAAAGAATTGCCCCACACTCATCAAGTAGGTAGCAAGTATACATTAGTAAAGAGGCAATCTACAATCCAATACTTACTCTAAATATAAGAGATACTTAGACAAGTCCATTTGAAAAGGTTCCAAATTACATTTGTTAGTGAAATCACAATATATAGATTTTCTATTTTATTCCATCCAAGAGAATAATGAAAATAAGATATGAGTATTTGAAGTTAGAAAGAAATAATTAGCAAATGGCAAGGAACTAATATAAGTAGTTTTAATGAGTTCAAATATATTTTCAACAACTTTCCAAATCAATGCATCTCAATACGAAATGTGCTCAAGGTCATGTACACATTAGTAAAAGGAACCTAAAATATTTAGTACTTAATCTAAATATACGAGATATTTAGATAATTTAATTTTATAAGGTTCCAAATTAGATTTTTTTAGTGAAATCACAACTATTTTCAAACGGAGATATTTCGTTTGATTCCATCTAGAAGAATGATAAAAAATAGGGTACAAGCATTTGAAATGAAAAACAAAGTCGTGCATTGATATTAAATAAATGTTGAAAGTAGATTCCCCTTGGAAGCGTCATTGATTAAAGAGATTTACATCATGAAATTCTACATAAGCTATATCTAGAAGCTCCAAGTTTCTAATGCAAAGGACTTGAAGTTATTAAGGTAGTAACCTTAAATGAACTAGAAGCTCCAAGTTTCTAATGCAAAGGACTTGAAGTTATTAAGGTAGTAATAAATGTTCTATGGCGTCATTGATTAAAGAGATTTACATCATGAAATTCTACATAAGCTATATCTAGAAGCTCCAAGTTTCTAATGCAAAGGACTTGAAGTTATTAAGGTAGTAACCTTAAATGAAATAGAAGTTTTTTTCTTATTTCATGTTAAGGATAACACCTAGCCTCATAATACTAGAAGCCTTGAGGTAATCCACATTTCCTAACATGTCCAAGGATGAATCTACAATTTGGGAATAGGAAAGCTCCAAGATTTACATCTCAAGTCATCTATGAGATTTCCCAAATACAAGCAAAAATTCATTACATGAGCATGTTAGGACATGGACGAATATGTCCTTAAGAATATGTCTAATCAAAGACACAAGCTACCACATGGTGGTACCTGCAAGGGACTCAAAATTATGACCACCACGTGCAAGAGAGATAACTCTCCTCCCAACCTTATGCCTCTATATATAGATCTCTTCAAGGGATTGCATAATAGGTTAGGCAAATACTAACCATCCAAGTGTTGTCCATGCAACTACATGTGTGCTACCATGGAGAAGAAGGGGGCACTAAAGTGTCGGTCAGGTGGATGGCTTCCTTCCATCATCTTGATCATGTCCTTGCATGTAGGTTGATTTTTAGGCATCCTAGCATAACGGTGGAAGTCTCGAATGCAAGGAATAGAAGCAGAGATGCACAATGTACAAGATTCATACATGTCATATACAAGATCTTATTTATATTCATGCAATCAATGAAATATTTTTTGGTTGATGGCGTAGTACATAATAATTTATCATGAAGGAATCAATCATACAATATAGATACAAAGAAAACTTCACAATCCTGGTGATTCTAGACAACACTGGAAAAGAGCCCTCTCCACCAAGGCACATGCGAATAGCTTGGAAGTGGCAAAAAGACCATTCAACGCAATGCATGAGTTCAATGTTTATGAATATGAGACAAAGTCATATTAAGTTCTTCAAAATATATCGGCTATCATCACTGCATGATCTTTCATGTATCTTCCATCTTCTCTTTACTTCATTAGGTTTGGAAATAAAACATTGGAAAAAAATCATTAGTACACTTGAAGAAGAAGTCAAGCACACTATTTTGATTATTTCTCTACTTTGTTTTGGTTTTATTTTGATTTATTTCTATTTCTTTTTTCCATATTTACTTTTTAATTTCCTAATTCTTTTTATTTACATATTTCAATATTTCAGCATTTTATTTTCCCAGTTACTTTAAATTATTTTAAATTATATTTCTACTTTTTCGTTTTTATTTATACTTACTACTATTCTCTTAAGTTTCATTTATATTCATTCCTAGTATTTTATATCTTTAGTATTTTTATCTTCCTAATTTATCTACTTAGTTTCTATTCTAATTACTTATTTATTTGATTTACATTAACTCCTCAAATTATTTTTTAATTATGCACTTAATTTATATCTATATTTTATTAGATGAATTCTTATGTTTGTTCCTAGTTCTTCTTTTTCTTAATTTGAGAAGTAAATTAATATGAAAATAAGACAATAAAATGAAATAAAGAAAACGGAACTAAACCTCTCTCTTCCTCTCTCTAACTTTAACTCTACAAATCTATCTATGCTACACAAAGGTCTCACCTCAAATTCCTTCACCAAATATTGTCCTCTCTCTCTCTATCTCTCATCTTTCTCTCTACACAAAATCTTTGTGGCAGCATCGCCTTGCATCACAACCCTTTTTGTGCATCAAAGGATCTCTCTCTCTCTCTCTCTCTCTCTCTCTCTCTCTCTCTCTCTCTCTCTCTCTCTCTCTCTCTCTCTCTCTCTCCCTCTCGCTCTCTCTCTCTCTCTCTCTCTCTCTCTCTCTCTCTCTCTCTCTCTCTCTCTCTCTCTCTCTCTCTCCCCCTCCCTCCCTCCCTCTCTCCCTCACTCCCTCCCTCCCTCACTCCCTCCATCCCTCTCTCTCCCTCTCTCTCTCTCTTGTCTGTCTGTCTGTCTGTCTGTCTGTCTCTCTCTCTCTCTCTCTCTCTCTCTCTCTCTCTCTCTCTCTCTCTCTCTCTCTCTCTCTCTCTCTCTCTCTCTCTCTCTCTCCCTCCCTCCCTCTCCCCTCTCTCGCTCTCTCTCTCTCTGTGCACAAACTCTCTCTATTGATAGTGATTTGCATCGTGAAACCTTTTTTGCATCAAAGGCTCTCTCTCTCTCTATCTGTGCAGAAACTCTCTCTATTGATAGTGATTTGCATCGTGACACCTTTTTTGCATCAAAGGCTCTCTCTCTCTCTCTCTCTCTCTCACACACACACAATTTTTGCATTGTAGGAGTTGGTCTACCTCTACGTGCTTCTCTCTCTCTGTATATATATATATATATATATATATATATATATATATATATATATATATATATATATATATATATATATATATATATATATATATATATATATATATATATATATACATACACACAAGAGCGAGAGAGAGAGAGAGAGAGAGAGAGACCGAATCTTGTGTGTGTGTGTGTATATATATATATATATATATATATATATATATATATATATATATATATATATATATATATATATATATATATATATATATATATATATATATATATATATATATATATATATATATATATATATGTATGTATGTATATATATGTATGTGTGTGTGTGTGCATTACAAGAGTGGATCTCTCTCTCTATGTTGTCAACGTTGTCATGAAGATTACATCTTCACAATATCCATCTAAAGTCATGGACTTCAAGAAGATGTGATGATGCATACCATGTACCACCCGAGAGTTTTTTGAAGTCCATTACATGAGAACAAGGGCAGTTCATTAGGAAAAAAAAGTGAACCTTGCATCGGTCTTGTATGGATTCCTAATTTTTAGGGATTAAGTTTAATCTTGTGCTTTTTTAAGGGGACAAAGTGCATTTAATAGAGCACTTTTTGGTAGGCTGAAGTAGGCCTTTTTTTAGGCTGAGCTAGGATCTTCTCTCTCTTTTGCACATAGAGAGAGAGAAAAACCACTTTCCAGCTCATCGAATCCGCCCATCTTTGTGAATAAGAAAATGACTTTTCTGAAAAGTCTCCTTTTCAGCTATTCTTTATTTAAATTGGCCCATACTTTTATGTATATGTCAGAACTTAATTTCTTTTAGTCTTGTTTTTATAAAATAATACTTTAAAAAAACATACTTTTCAAAATCCCTCTAAAAGTTAAGTGCCACATCATCAAAATCGTAACTTTGGTTGCCTCAAAAACATGAATTTTTTTAAAAACATTCATTTTCCCTCTAACACAGTAAGAAAATTCATTTTGACCTATCCACATACCAAAACCCACTTTTTTTCTGGCACATAGCTATTGTACTAGCCATTCCAGCCACCTCTATGCTTCTTCCCATTCGGTGCTGGACTTTTGGAACATCATGGTGCTAACATGTATTACGAACATGACATCAGCACTAGCGCGTGATCCTCACACAAAGACTGTACATGTGTTCCAACAGAATTTGCAGCAACAGCTAGAGGTGGCAATGACATAGGTTCTCAAAATAAACGACGTGTAGCTGGAGAGAAGAATATTGATCTTTAGGTCAATGGTGCTTTGTATCCCTTAGATCCAATGGCTAATGTTCATCCTAGATTCCATAGTATCTCCACATTTCTACAATTCCTTAATAGCGGTGAAGATGGACTGCTAGGCTATTGCAAGCGATTATCTAACCATTCTACATCTATAGCAAATTATTGGATGCAACAATGTCATCACAACCATTTCAAGATACACAGTTTAGAGAGTGCTATACACACTTTAGAAAGTGCTATTAAATCTTTGGATGAGCACAATAATAGACTCCAACAAGATGTGGAAGAAAAGGAGAGCACAATTACAAAGTTCAAAGGCAATCTTACACAACTAAAAGAGACTCCACTTGAGATGCGATATAGTCAACGACCATTATCATCCTTTCAAGATCTTTCAACTGGTGGTGGAGAACGGAAGCAACGTGTTTGTGCACTTAGGTATGTGTTTCACTTGTTTATTTATGTTAAAAGACTTTTAGATTGAGTTTCTTATTATGTTGGTCATTTGTTGAAGATGCGAGTGCTTCCTCAACAATGGAGGATCAATTGAAGTTTTTGAATTCTTGTCTTAGCAACAAACATGTGCTTATGATTTTGCATTCACCAGTAGGAAATCACATCCAAACCCAAGTGATTAAAGATTTTGCAGGCAACTTAGAAGATATTATTAGTCCTAGTGAGGGACAGATGGTATGTGATGAAGCACATGTTAGTACTAGAGCATACTGCATTGTAGAATCTTTTGAAGCAGGCTCTGCAAAGCAAAGGTATTTTCCAAAACATTTTTCCATGCCCTTACAAGGTATCTCTAAAGAAGAAGATGGCCAATGAAGATGTGGCCAATACTCTTGGCAATTACTTGCATATAGAAGATGTTATGCCTGCATCCATTTATCATTCATCTACATCAAAGAAAGAGTTGAAAAACACATCTAGAAAGGGATTCATCTACAAAAAGTACAACAATATATTTGTCAATTTGGAGACGCTTCAAAAGGAAATGGTTAAATTGTACAAATCCACAATTCAAGGTATATCCATTGTTTTAATAATGAAATTCATAGTATTTTTAATAATATAATGTTTGTTATTTGATGTAGATTGTGGTTCCAAACTCAAGTTTGTATTGAAGCTAGACGAATGTCAAATCATACAGGGACGACATATGGAGAGACTTGGTGTAGCACTCATGAAAAAATCTATGGCCCATGCCATTATTGATGAAAGTGAAGAATCTACCCATCACTTCACATATAGTGTCCAATCCAAGAAAGATATATGGTGGTTAGGTGCTATTGAAGTACCTAAAGAATCCAATGATGTCCTTACATGGATTTTTAGTAGCACCCCATGGATCACAGAGGTGATAACTTCTCAAGTTCATGGTGCCAAAATCATTCTAGAAGGCATAGGTGATTTTGAAGTAGAATGGCACTTAGGTGGAGACTTAAAGACTATCAAATGCATGTTAGGGTGCAAACAAGGTGCACCTACTCTCTATCCTTGTCCATATTTCATACGAGGTTATAAACGAACAAAGAGAAAACAAAACAACATAGATGATTTAGATGATGACATAGATGCAACTCCATCTACTGAATGGGATATAACTTTAATGAGATGTCCCATGTTAGGTAAACCTAATCGTGACATGTTAGATAAGGATTGGAATCCCATTACTCCATTCCCTTTAGTCAATGTCCACTTTTGCACCTTGCATACCTTCATGAGAATTTTTGATAGACTATTGAAGCTCCATATAGAATATGCATTTGCCATGAAGCCAATTAATAAATCTATTCAAGCTATAAAGAGATTGGAGGAACTTCTTAATTCAATTGGTTGTCATGGTGGAAATGTAACCCTATTTGTTAAGAAAGTTGGAGAATCTCAAGATAGTTTGCAACAAGTGTCAATGACAGGGAATAAACCAAGACACTTTTTTAGAAGAGGTACTAGCACTCAAAATAATGAACATTATGAGTTGTGGAAAGACGTATGCATGATCACAATAGACAAAGACTCTCAAGTTGATCTTTGTAATAAGAGAAAGAAGGTTTGGTCGAGCTTTGATAAGTTGGTAGGCTTAATGGGTCTAACTAGTTCTAGTGCTATTCAACATCAATTGTTTCAAGAAACATTAGTGTAGTTCACCAAGTGTTTCATTCAATCTTGGGGAGAGAGCAATATAACACACTACATTGTAAGTGTAATCTTCTTCTACAAGTGTTCATTGCACTTACCTTTTTCCAATGTACTTAACAACTTTTAGCATATTTTGTTTGCACATGGAGCTTATTTCATGCATCGATATGGGTCATTAGAGATTTTCAATACCCACGGAATGGAAAAGTCACACTACAAAGCGAGGGGTGTCTACTTCAAAAACACGCAACATGGTGGTGGTCCAATGCAATCAAACTACATGGAGGAGATGTTTAATTGATTTTACTGCACTACATACTCGAGAAAGTTTTTTGTGGAACGACTTAGGGATTCAAAATTGGCAGAACTTGCTAGAACGATGCAACACAACATTGCCAATGAGAAATGGAAGTCATCATTAGGACCTCTTCATCATGCTCAATGGCGTGCTAGGAGACAACAAGAAGGCTCAGCTTGGAAGTAAAGTGAATTCATTATTTCCCATTATGTGGTAAAATCTGTGATTATTGTAATCTTGGTTTCAATGTGTTATTATTTATATTATAATATTTTGTATGGTTTTAAACAGGTTTTGTCCATTCTAGTGTGAAGAAATAGTTTAAAAAAAACTCTATAAATAGAGAGAACTCACTTCATTTCACACTTTTTGCAATTCAATAGAATGGCACACACCAAGCAAACTGCAAGGAAAGATCGAATCTTCTTTCCTAGCCCTCATCTAGGGACACATTGCCCACCATGGTTGCAACCCCCCAAATACCATGGAGTGGTTCCTAGAGCACATCTGTGCCTGTGTCACATGATGGCACACCACCTGGGAGCAATCCAGCGCGAGAACATGAAGTGTCCAATAGACAGGATTATTTCACTCCAAGACGATGAGATTCAATTTCAGATCATGAGCCACCAACAAGGACTCCCATCAAGGAAAGACCCAAATAGAAGCTGATGAGAAGGGTTGTATCAGAGAGCGATGAGGAGTCATCCCCCAATGACAAAAGAAGCAATCAACCACCATGGAATGATATGCAAATTCCAATGAGCCATAGGGTGACACATGGAGGCAAGACACTTCCACAAGGACAAGGGCAAATACCAATAGAGCGGAAAGAGATCAAAGTCAACAACCACATTGACAACAAAATGTGCAAGATGAAGCTGGACCCTCACATCATGTACATCGGAGAAAAAAAACCTATCAACCATGACGTAGACCTCAATAACCAAACATACCTCCCAATGCAAGAGCTCCACAAAGATGAAGGAGGCACTACAGGGCTTTTGCAGAGATATGACACTACCAAAAGTTCGTTGAGCTACTCATACCATGAAGAGCTTTTGCAAGGGTAGTAAAAGAGGAACTACAAAGCTACCGTGCAAGTCTATGAATACAAGGGATAGCACTTGAAGCACAGCAAGAGGTAGCTAAGGCCTACCTTATCTCCATGCTTGAGGACTCTAACATGTGTGCTATCCATGCCAAGAGAGTAACTATACAACCCAAGGACATTCAGCTAGCAAGAAGAATTAGAGGAAATAACCCATTAAATGTGTATATTGTAACCTTTGATAGGCCTACTTTGCGATGTATACAATGGATAATAGAAAATTTTGTTTTAACCTATATTCTCTTTGTCTTGTTTTTCTCTCTCACTCTCTCTATCTTTGACTCCCCAGCATAACTGTATGCAAATAACTTTTCTTTCAATCAATTATATATAGAATGAGTTGAATATGCATGTATTTGCCTATTGTTTTGTGACTAGATATGTAAATGTTGTACCTGATTATGCCCCACATGTCATTTTCATGCCAAAAAATCCCCACTCACAGAAGCGCAGGATTCAAACCTACAAAGTGTTTGCAGGGTTAAATCTCATGTTTCTATGGCTGGGGGGTTTTTTTGCATTTTTTTGCCTTTTGTATGCATAATATGTATAGATGAGATGTTAGGTGTGTTTAATATAGAGGATATGCCCTATAGGTAATCTTTAGCTTGCTTTGACTTTAGTGTAAACTTCATGCTACCATAACCAAGAAAAATTGAACAATCGCATACTTTCCCATACATTGGAGCCCCTGAAAACACTACAAAAGGCCAAAAAAGCCCCAGCCACAAAAACACACGAATCAACCTTGCAAAACTTTTGCACGGCTGATTCTCACGTTTCTGTGGCTGGGGTTTTTTTTGGCCTTTTTTATGCATTTTGGGATACCATAAAGACCATAGGCACAATAGATAGACCATACAACATGATTAAAAAGACTTAAAATTACATACAATTTGTGGAGAGAATGATAGGTTCAGGTTATGAAGCACATTTCATACACATGAATAGACAAATAAAGAAAAACTAAATTATCCAAACATTTACATCATTTCTCATCTACCTTCAATTTTGCTACAAGTTTCTTTCTCCTTTGGAGAGATTGAGGAACCTGCTAAGTCAATACAGATCTTAATATTACATGCGAGTCTTGCATTCCCAGACCCATGGCGATACCTATTTTCCTTAGTACTTTTCGTCTAGAATTAAGTCCTAATATAGTTACAACTAAGGATCTCCTAACCAAAATGACACAAATAGTTCCTTGGGTAATTGTACATAAACACAAAATTTCACTAAGGGCCTTCAAGCACCAATTCATGAAGAGCCCATCCGGACTGTAGTCTTTATACACACACATATATGCATACACACACATAGAGAGACATACACACACATACATATACATGCATACATATTCATACATAATGCATATGCATATGCATGCATACATACTTACATGCATACACACATATGCATACATAATGCACATGCATACATACACATACTTAATGCATACACACACATATGCATACATAATGCATACACACACATATGCATACATAATGCACATGCATATGCATACATACATGCATACACATACACACATACACACACGTACACACATACACACGCATAAACACATACACACTCATAGGCGCACACACATACACATAGACACACACACACATACACACCCATATACACACACACATACACACAAAATGATGTATACACACACATACACATTCATACACACATACACGCACACACATACACACACACATATATGCATACACATACATACACATACATGCACATACACATACATGCATACATATGCATACATAATGCATATGCATATGCATACATACATACTTACATGCATACAAACACATATGCATATATAATGGACATGCATACATACACATACTTAATGCATACACACACATATGCATACATAATGCATACATACACATACACACACATATGCATACATAATGGACATGCATATGCATACATAAATGCATACACATACACACATAGACACATACACACACATAGACACATAGACACATACACATGCATAAACACATACACACTCATAGACGCACACACATACACATAGACACACACACATACACACACATATACACAAATAATGATGCATACACACATACACATGCATACACACATACACACACATACACACACATACACACATATATGCATACACACACATAGAGAGACATACACACACATACACATACATGCATACATATGCATACATAATGCATATGCATATGCATACATACAAACTTACATGCATACACACACATACATGCATACATATGCATACATAATGCATATGCATATGCATACATACAAACTTACATGCATACACACACATATGCATACATAATGCACATGCATACGTATACATACTTAATGCATACACACACATATGCATACGTAATGCATACATAATGCATACACACACATAGAGACACATATGCATACATAATGCACATGCATATGCATACATACATGCATACACATACACACATAGACACATAGACACACATAGACACATACACACACATAAACACATACACACTCATAGACGCACACACATGCACTTAGACACACACACATACACACACATATACACACACACATACACACATACACATGCATACACACATACACACACACATACACACACATACACACATACACACACATATATGCATACACACATAGAGAGACATAGACACACATACACATACATGCATACGTATGCATACAAAATGCATATGCATATGCATACATACATACTTACATGCATACACACACATATGCATCATAATGCACATGCATACATACACATACTTAATACATACACACATATATTATATGTACATGTATATATATTGATTTCTAACCCATTTTGTTTTATATGTTAGGTATTATGGATCCTAGTAGAGAGAGAAAGGCGAAACTCAGTCTCATAAAAAGTCTTATGAGAGCAAGAGTTCCGTTTGATACTCTAGGGGCCATCATGCATGATTACTCAGAGATGTCTGATGATGAGCTAGATTAAATGATCCAGATGCTTACCTAGCGATCAGAGGAGGCCTCTTCTTTGGCTCCACATGCAGGAAGACAACTATCTGCTCATAGGTATGTTTTTATTCATAAACATTTTTAATGATATTATAACACATATTTTTATTTATTTTCATCTATCTATTTTTAGAACACCTATACCACCTCGAGATCATGATAATAGAGCATAATTGCCTATGAGGACATGCATAGGCACCTTAGGACTAGAGTGCGATATAGAGCCAGAGCGGAACATTGTGTACATAGGGAATGGATTGGATTTCAAGAGAAGAATGCGGGCATTATGCGACTCTTACCTGTGCCTTGTCCACTTACTGTGGAAGTAAGTATAAATTTTACATATAAATTGAAATAAATATCTTATGTTTTATTTACATGATTATTTTTATTTTTGTGCATGATGAGAGGGATAAAGAATACGTACTTAGTTCACTTGAGATAGAGTTTAGGACAGGATGGTCGCATAAGTGGTGTCTAAAAGAGATGCGGACACTTATGGCTCATCATCACGATAATTCACTGTACGCACTGCTTTTATGTATATGTATGTGGATATGAGTATGTGTGTTTATGTATGTATGTATGTATATGAGAGAGAGATAGAGAAAAGAGTGAGACTAGAGGTACAAATACACTCATACACAAACATATACATCATACATGCACATTTACACACATTACACATACATGCACATTTATACATACACACACATACATGCACATTTTTACACACACATACACATGCATGCAGTTACACACATATAATGAATACACATAGACACATACACATACTCACATACACATACACATGCATAATCATATATAAACACACATAGACTCATATAATCATATTTACATGCATATATACATATACGCATGCATATATACACACACACAACACATGCATATGCACATATAGATACACACACATACACAACACATGCATACGCATAAATAAATAAATAAAGAAATAAATCCTAATTTGAAAACACTAATTTTGATATTAGGGTTTTATAACCCCTAATTTAAAAACTCTAATTCAACCTTTTAGCCATATGATTGAAGTATATGTACACATTGCATCTATTCCTCTGAGGTCCTACTAGAGATATGTCTCTCCTCCCAACCTTATGCCTCTATATATATAGCTACTCGATTCAAAGAGGATCATAATATATATAAATATATATACACATACATAAATATAAAATGGAGTAGATATATTATGCATCACACATACATGCCTAAATGCACACATAAATATATATATACATGCATACATATTTACATGTACACATTTACACATAGACACATATACATATATGCATGTACAAATCACATATACATGCCTACATGCACACATAAATATATATATATACATGCATACATATTTACATGTACATATTTATACATAGATGCATATACATATATACATGTACACAACACTTGCATATATGACATGAATACATGAATATTTTACATAAATGCATATGCACACTAACACATGTATACATATATCACACACATGCACACACATACATATACATGAAATACATATATATGCATACTAACATATGTATACATATAATACACATGAATACACACACATATGCATACATACATGATAAAATTTTCTCCTCGAAGATAAAGCTATGTATAAAATAATTAGGCATACCCCCAAGCTTCATGTTCTAACTTAAAAGAACATGATTTCACCTCTCTACTAGGAGTCATCGTTATTCAAGGTAATAAAAATCTATTATCTGATATCCATTCATAAGCTTCAAGATACTGATCGATAACTAGAGATAATCTGCTCATATGTTTTCATTACTGCCATCATTTTGGTAAGACATCACTATAGTCTCATCTTCATTATCCTTATTGATTTCATTTATTTCTTCTATTGTTAAATCTATGTTCTCATGAGTCACATCATCTATTGATGGATTAAGGAGATTAGTATCATTATCATGTATAATGATTTTAATTTCTCTTTCAGATGTTGATGTATCAATATCTGATGCTGAATCATCAAGAGGACTTTCTTCGATCTCTCTAACAATAAACTATTCGAACAATGACCTACCTCTAGGTTGCACATGAATGACTTGCCACCAGGGGTGAGCATCTGGGTTTTTATCAAACAAAAATGCTTGTTCAATATGCCTAGGAAGAATATATGGTTCTTTAGTAGATCGCATTACCTTGAAAGAATCAATTGCCTAAAACCTAGATAATTCCTTTCTTAATGTGGAATTACTACCTTTATACTCGGCTCGAAACTAGTCGACCTTCAAAATGACCTATCAAAATATATAAAAACAAAAACCCATTATTAGGTGCTTAAAAAAATAACTAACTCTATCATAAAAAATTTAAACTTTTTTCTACCTCTTTGAATGTACGAAATGAAATTTCATAGATATCAACAATAGTTCCTACGTAACCAAGTTCACCATCTATAAGGTTCGTGTCTTTTGAGCTAGCACGTGATAGTTGTTTGAAAGAAGCAAGAATACTAGAATCCTCTGTTTTACATAAAGAATCAATGTCTTTGATTCTAATATGCTGTCCAAAAGCCCACATATTAGTGAACATTCGAGCCTCCAAAAGAAATTGAATTAGTAAATAGAAACAAATATACATATATAAAAAAATAAAATATTATTAAAATAAAATTACCTTTCGTTCAAAACCTATCATTAACTCTCTCTGCTCATCTAAGATTTCTTCATTATTTTCATTGGCGTGTTGCAAACGACTATATAGCCAATCCATGAAAGAAGATATATCTGTAATCTCATTATTATCGAGATTACATCTATATCTTTTGTTTTTTTTGCTTTTTACTTCGGAGATTTTGAAGTTCTTGTTTGTAATCGCTAAGGAATGCTTGCATACATTCGCTATTATATGCTTCAAAATTGGAAACATCATTTTTTTCTTGAAATGTAAATAAGAATGGAACTCCCTTACCTGATAATACCTCATCTGTTATTTTTTAAGAAGACTCGTCAAATATTTAAAATTGAATGTTTGATATATTTACAGTATATAGTCGTTGCACGATGAGGAGACGGTGGTGGAGTTCCATCTGATTGATCAAAATCTACAAATAATGGTATTTGATATTAATAATCTGATTATTTACATACACAAAAAGTTCACATATTCATATTTACACATACACACATATTCACATATACACATACACACATACACAAATATTCACATATACACAAATACACATTATTGTGGGATAAATGCATGTATTTTGTATGAATGAGTGTATATGCATGCATGTGTGTGTACGTATATATGTGGATATGTATATGTGTGTTTATGTTATATGTATGTATATGTGTATATATATACATATATGTATGTGTATATGTTTGCATGTATATGTGTATGTGGGTATGTGTATGTGTATGTGTGTATATATATGTGTATGTATTCTGACTTTTTTTCTGTTTGGGATTAAATTAATAGGAGATATTGTATGGTGGAAAAAATAAGAGGCGACCTAACATACCACCTGAGACGTGGCAGTTTTTTCATAGACAACTACGTCTTTAGGAGTCATTCCCTCAGCACAAGGTACACAAATTAATAGTTTATATTTATAATTTTCATATATTTTAGTAATTTTTTACATTTAATTTATGTATTTCTTTTTTCTTAAATAAATAGGTTGCTGCAAAGAAGAGAGTGGAGTCGGGTGACACATCGCACCTAGGCCAAATGGGCCATAATGGTTTTGTAGCTACATTTGTAAATATATGTGCTATTGTGATTATATTTTTTATTTTAGTTTAAATGCAAGCAACTTATCTTTTTTATTTGTTTCAATGGAGCGAAAGGATTATTGACGATATCTGATGAAACATGAGATCGAGTATGCTACACATTTTGGATATCGGCATTTGAGTGAGTATATGCGAGATCATCCGGATGCCTTTGTGAGTATTATTAAATTTTATATAACTATTTTATTTTTATGAATGGTTTAATTGTTTTACTTATTTATGTTTGTTATATGTAATACAAGGGTATTATGGAGAGGCAGATATGGATGAGGTGGAGAGACAGACACAGGAGGGACAATCTCGATCATCACAGAGTGATCATGATGATGAGGATGAGGATGATGATCATGATGATGATGATTAAGATTCTAGTTTATTATGACATTGGATTATATGTATTTACATTGATATATATATATATATATATATATATATATATATATATATATATATATATATATATATATATATATATTTATTTATTTATTTATTTATTTATCTATATAATTTTAATTTCAGTTATGTTTTGAATTGGCTGTATGGTATTAAGTAATAAAGGGTTTTTTTCTATTGATTGTTATTATTGTTTATATATAGAATGTGTTTTAATACTTTAATTATATAATTCATTCATATGTGTGTACGTAAATGTATATGTGTCAGACATTGGTCTACAGAGACCATTCCATGTGTGTGTGGGACGAGGGCTAGTTAGCCAAGGTCCTAAGCTCGGGGGTATATCCTAAGGTATTTGATGGTTAGTGGGGATGAGTGTTGCATGCTGGCCACATGGTGACGCTAGATCATTCAAGATCACTGTTATTTTAGATACAAGATGATATAAATGGATGGGAGGAGAGTGGCACACACATTATTCACATGTCTTCGTGAGGAGAGCCTCACACTTGGTATCAGAGCCAATTCTTGTTGAGCTAATTTTAGAAGAATTTCGCGTGGAGGAGAAGAGTTCATGCATTCTTTTTCGTGGTCTCTTCCGATTTTCTTTTGTTCTTCTCTGTCGTCGCTATTCGGTGAAGCAAGAAGTTTGAGAAGCTTTTGGGATTGCTCCAAAGGAACCACCCATAGGCAAGCTGTCGAAAACATTGAGAAGTGCATGAGAACGCTCCCACATAGACGTTGGCTCCACTTTCTCTGTGATTTCCGCGTACGCGTCAACGCTCTGCATCATCGAAAAGGGTCCCATGCCTCGTCATATGCAGGCGGTTCAGAGTTAGCCGCTTCCCAACAGTTTGTCAGGAGTTCTGCTTGCTGTTTGCGTACATCTGCCCACACTTTCAGCGCACTGCCCAGCCCATGTTTATTTTCAAATTGAAGATAGGCACCTACATGCTCAGCCGCGAGAGAGACTCTGCGTGTGTTTCAACCTGAGGAACTAAAGAAGAAGCCCCCAATATATAGCTTTCTTGGAGTATATCAATGCATGTGGGATTAGCAATTTGCGCGCTGCTATCATCCGTGAGAGGAGATCGTTGTGGCTGGAGAGTTTTGTACAGAGCGTTGTTTTTTTCAAGTTTTAAGTTATGCTTCAAGCTTAGCTAGGCCACCTCTCTTCATCAAATTGATCATATCCTGGTCAAATTTTATCCAAATTTGGAGTTCTTGGGCTTGTTAGAAAGCTCTCTGAGAGATCTTTCGAGGGAGTGGTTATAAACCATATCTTGACTTCAGATATTGCCTACAACAGAGGTTGGAAGTGCATTGTTTTTCATCAAGCACCTTCAACGAAGCATTTCTTGAAGATTTATGCGATCCACGAACCAAAGGGACTGAATAATGTACCCGTAGCTCTTCAATTGGATGCTTCAAGAATATCGTAGGAAATCTGAGATAAGTATTTAGTCAATATTTGGTTGACTATTCTGTTAATTGGGCATGTTAGAAATATTCTTGCATACGTGTAGAATGACGTAAGTAGAGATGTATGTTCGGTGCTTGAGATTTTCTTACAGACCGTAAGTATCAGCAGGTATCAACAAGAGAAACATTTTGGTTGAGGGCCTGTAGAGCCCAACAACATATTTGGAAAATTTTTCAATTGCAGGTGTATGTTGAGAAGATAAAAAGAATAGATCGTGCCTGCTGGCACATGATTTGATTTTGTTGAATGCTTAACATTTTTTATTTTCTTCGAAATTATTTCGGATTTTAAAATGATGTCGTTAGGCTGCCGAAATTTCTAAAATATTAGAATGCATGTGCATCAAAGTTTAGAAAGCATGTTAAACTTTCTTTCTTTTGACTCTTTTTGTTAAGCAAAGGCTTTGATTGGTTTTTTTTTTCTGCTTGCCACTAGTATTTATGTTTGTTTAGTCTATTTTAAAAAAAATCAAAAGAAAAGTTTCTTCCCTTTAGTCCTAGCATGGAACCCGAACCTTCATCACCTGTTAGACAGAAACCATTATGCCCGAACCTCCAGATGATCCAATTCATGCCATGAACAATAGAATTTTATCCTTAGAAAGTTCTCTTTATGATATCTTGGAACACATGCGTGGTTCTACGAAATAAGAAGAGCCGCTTGATTCTGATTTGCTAGAGATGGAGGTAGATGCTCGAGATGAGCATCAAACTTCAAAAGTCCTTAAAGATAGCATCTTAGTTAGAGAAGCCAGATGGCAGCTTAAGGATCTTAAGCCACCAAGATATCATGGTTCAACTAGCGCTAGAACTACTGACGCAGTTGAGTAGTGGCTCTGCAAGTGGGAACAGTGTTTCTGCCTATGTTATATCAGTGATGATAGACACAAGATTCAGCAGGCCACTTATAATCTTATGGATGTCGCACATAGGTGGTGGCGTAAGATAGAGCAGGATAAGGGGCCCACGACATGGGATCAATTAATAATCCTATTTTATAACAATTTAGTACCACCTGATGAGAGGTCTAGAGCACTAGACACCTGGTTCTTCATCACTCAAAAGAATCAATCAGTTCAGGAATACACAAATAGGTATAGAGAGGTACTTCTTAAAGTACCTGATACCATTCGAGAGTTTCTTCAAGTCCACAAGTTTGTTTTGGGACTCAGAGAAACTATTCGACCTTTAGTAAGGAAAGAGCGGTAACATGCTTTGGCACAGGCCACATAGATGGCCTTGGTTTATGAGGACGACCATAGGAGCACAGGTTCCCAGGGTCAGAGATCCCCATCGACTAGGGTTAGCCGACCTTTCCATACTTCAACTCTTGGTTCGGTCAGTGCACAACCTTCTAGGGATGCTAAGCAGGTGCATATGATCCAGACAGTCTCAAGAGGAAAGAGAAAAATGTCTACTCTGGCTGAGAGGGCATATGACCGATCTATTCTTACCCCTCAACAGAAAGAGAAGGCAATGAAAGAGGGTTTGTGCTATGGATGCTTAGGACAACACTTATATAAGGATTTTCCTAAAAAGAAAAAGATAGCAGCCACCATAGTCATAAATCCAACTCAGGCAGGGGGTGGGTGTGACGATGAGTTTGGGGATCCCCCATCTCCATTATCATCTCCCATAGTGGCCATGACGGTCACTAAAAGGTTCCGACTGTGCCAGATGTTGTGCTTTCGCTAGTGGCACAGAAAGGATACCGGTTCCCAGATACTAAGCTTATTGTTATGAGAGGAGTCGTGGCAGGATAGCCTGTCAAGGTACTCTTTGACATAGGTTTCACTCATAATGTTATTAGTTCCCGATTAGTCAAGAGATTATGCTTAGATACAGTACAATCAGATTAGACTTATACCGTAGAGCTAGCTTGTGGGAAGGGAACTAAGACTTGGGATAGACGAGTAGTTTATCTTCCTATTCAAATCCAGTCCTATGAGGAAAGATTAGACTTTGAGATAGCGAGATTAGCTCTTTTCGACATAGTTCTTAGTAAAAAGTGGCATGCGAGGAAGAAACCAGTCATTGATTTTGCTTTGCATGTGTATAAGTTTGAGCATGAGGGAAGGAGATTATTGATCCGTGGAGAACCAGATCTCCAAGAGACGTGATTGGTGACTGCTACCAAGTTGCTCAAAATTGATTGTAAGTATATCTATTTTCTTTATTTCATGTATTTGTCGTATGTTGAGATGGATTCATGAAGTCATGGAGACTCAAGTTGGAATGCTCCAGCACTTTCAGTTAAAGTGAGAGCAGAATTCCAAGAGTTGTTTTTAAAGGAATTACCATCAGGTTTGCCTCCTTGTAGGAATATAGAGCATAGAATCGAATTGGTACCAGGAGCGAGTCAGACCGTTCGGCCATCATTTCGAATGAGTTTGCAGGAGGAAAATGAAGTCCGCAAGGTCATGGACGAGTATCTTCAAAAAGGGTTGATTAGACCTAGCTATTCACCTTTTGCCGCTCCAGTTCTTCTTGTAAAGAAGAAGGATGGATCTTATAGGATGTGTGTTGATTATCGAGCACTCAATAAGATCACTATTAGACACAGATATCCTATGCCCCGGATTGATGATCTTTTAGATGCTCTAGGTGGAGCCATTGTATTTAGTAAAATAGATTTAAAGAGTGGCTATCATCAGATTAGAGTAAAAGATCATGATGTACATAAGACAACTTTCAGGACCCGTTTTGGTCATTATGAGTATTTAGTCATGCCCTTTGGTTTGAAAAATGCTCCAGCTACATTTATGATGATAATGAATGACATCTTAAGGCCTTTCATAGGAAAGTGTGTTGTTGATTTTGTGGATGATTTGCTAGTGTATAGTAGAACTATGCATGAGCATGAAAATCATCTAAGGTTTGTGTTGAATATTTTAAAAGAAAATTAGTTGTATGTAAATCCTAAGAAGACACAATTGTTTCTTCCAAGGATAGAGTATCTAGGGCATGTGATTTCAGCCGATGGGGTTCAGATGGATCCCAAGAAGGTATCAATTATTTTAGCATGGCCTACTCCTCAGGATGAGGGGCAGTTACGGTCATTCTTAGTACTTTTCGATTTCTATCGGAAATTCCATCTCTTCATATTCGTGGATAGCAGCACCTATGACGAACTTGCTTCAAGGAAAAATTCCATTTGCATGGAAGCAAGAGCAGCAAGAGAGTTTTGATACTCTGAAACAAGCTATTTCAGAGGCTCCTATACTCAAAGTGGTGGATCCTCAGAAACCATTTGAGTTAGAGACCGATGCTAGCGGCATAGCCATAGGCGCAGTCTTGAGTCAAGATGGCAGGCCAATAGCTTTTGAAAGTAAGAAGTTAAGTAGTGAACAACGCAATTGGTCGGTGCATGAACAAGAGTTGTATGCAGTGGTGCATGCACTTAAAGTTTGGAGACATTATCTTTATGGTGCAGAATTTAAGGTATTCACAGATCATCATACACTCAAGTATTTTTGTAGTCAACAAGATCTTCAAGGCCAACAGGCTCGTTGGGCTGAGCTCATGCAAGAATTTCATTTGGAAATCTTGTATAGAAGAGTCAAAGAAAATATAGTAGCTGATGCATTATCTCGTATAATATATCAAATGAGTTTTTTACAGTTTTAGAAAGCTCATTGCTTCAAGAAATTAAGGAAGCAGAGGTGGAAGATCCACATTTATTACAGATAGTTAGAGCCATTAGCGATGACTCTATTTTAGGAGACGGGACAGTTTCAGTTGTTTCTTCTTCTACTAAAGCAAACAAGTCCATTCCATATTCTAATTTCTCATAGAAGAATGGAATAGTGAAGCGGAAAGGAAAGTTTTGTGTGCCAGATTCTCGGGATTTGAGAAAGAAAGTCATGCATGATAACCATGATGTTCCCTCTGCACGACATCCTGGTGTTGACAAGACAATACAGCTTGTTAGAAGAACATTTTGGTGGCCTGGATTAGCCAGAGATATCCATACTTATGTTCAACAATGCTTTATCTGTCAAGTCAACAAAGCAGAAAGGGTAAAGACACTAGGTCTTTTACATCCTTTACAAGTTCCATATCATAACTGGGATAGTATATCCATGGAATTCATAGTGGGGTTACCGCGGATCCAAAGGAAGCGGGATACAATCCTAGTTGTGGTAGATAGACTGAGCAACATGGCTCATTTCTTACCCACGCAGGAGATGATAGAAGCTCCACAGGTAGCGGAGTTGTTTATCCAGAATGTCTTCAGATTGCATGGGTTACCTACATCCATAGTCTCAGATAGGGATGTCAGATTCACAGGACACTTCTGGAAGTTTGTATTTGACAAACTGAAAGTGTCACTAAAAATGAGTAGTGGTGCTCATCCACAGAGAGATGGTCAGACCGAGAGGGTCAACCAAATTCTAGAGGATATGTTACGGGCATATGTTTATGAGAGACAGATAGATTGGGATAGTTATTTTCCATTACTAGAGTTTTCTTATAACAATAGATCTCACAAGGTGACTGGGATGTCTCCTTTCGAGATCAACTATGGCATGAATCCCACTGCTCCCAGTACCATAGGAATGCCTAAGAAATGTCCTAGTGCTTCCGAGTTCTTAGCGAATCTCCAAGCAAACCTTTAAAAAGCTAAAGCCAAGATGCAACAAGCAGTTGATAGAGCCAAAGAGTATGCTGATAGGAAAAGCTCTCCTAGATCTTTTGAGGAAGGAGACCAAGTCTTCCTTCAGGTACTAGCTAGATCTACTTCATTGTCCACAGGGAAGTGTAGTAAACTATCACCAAGGTATTGTGGACCTTGGAAGATAGTAAAGAAGTTGAGTGATGTTGCATACCGATTAGAGCTTCCTCCAGATTGCAGAGTCCATCTAGTGTTTCATGTCAATAAACTAAGAAAGTATATATCTAGGGAGGATAATCTAATAGAGGGTATTGTTTCTTTGCAAGAAACCGATAGATGAGATCATTCTCCAGACAGACTATTAGATAGGAGACAAAAACGGTTGAGGAATCGTGTCATCCAAGAGTATCTAGTACCCTGGAGAGGATTACCACCTACCGACTCTACTTGGGAATCAGCAGCTATGGTTCACAAGTACTTTCCCTCATTGATCATTGAGGACAATGATCTTTAGAAGGGGGAGAGAGTGTCAGACATTGGTCTAGAGAGACCATTCCATGTGTGTGTGGGACGAGGGCTAGTTAGCCAAGGTCCTAAGCTTGGGGGTATATCCTAAGGTATTTGATGGTTAGTGGGGATGGGTGTTGCATGCTAGCTACATGGCGATGCTAGATCATTCCAGATCACTCCTATTTTAGATACAAGAGGATATAAATGGATGGGAGGAGAGTGGCACACACATTATTCACATGTCTCCTTGAGGAGAGCCTCACAATATGTATGTGTGTGTATATGTATGTATGTGCATGTGTATGTGTGTGTATATGTATGTATGTGCATGTGCATGTGTAAGTGTATATGTGTGTATGAGTATGTGCATGTGCATGTGCATGTGTATGTGTGTGTATATATATGTGCATGTATATGTGTAACTCTATGTGTATATGTGTGTATGTGCATGTATATGTGTATATGTATGTATGTGCATGTGTGTGCATGTGTATATGTGTGTTTACGTATCTGCATATATATGTGTATATATGTGTATAATGTATGTGTATATATGTGTATATATGTGTATAATATATGTATATGCATGTGTATATGTATGAAACATGCATGTGTATTTGGATGCATTTCCATTTGCATCCATGTGCGTGCATGTGGATGTGCATATACATGTATTTACGTATATGTTAATGTGTGTGTGTGTGTGTGTGTGTGTGTGTATATATATATATATATATATATATATATATATATATATATATATATATATATATATATAT
Source organism: Ceratopteris richardii (assembly GCA_020310875.1). Classification (NCBI taxonomy): domain Eukaryota; kingdom Viridiplantae; phylum Streptophyta; class Polypodiopsida; order Polypodiales; family Pteridaceae; genus Ceratopteris; species Ceratopteris richardii. The sequence goes on along the minus strand of CM035413.1, from coordinate 65,857,227 downwards.
ATATATATATATATATATATATATATATATATATATATATATATATATATATATATATATATATATATATGCAATAATGCATGCATGTAAGTCTTTTTATGTGGTTGTAGAAATGTTTGTGCATATGCATGTGTATGTGTGTGTATGTCTAAGTGTATGTGCACAGGTATCTGTGTGTATATATGTGTGTGTATGTGCATGTGTATATGTGTATATGTGTGAAAAAGCATCTTCATCATGTATAAGTGTATAAGTGCATATCAATAAGTGTGAGTATGCTATCTAATGAAAATAACACAATTCAAATGATATACAAAGAATAGAAATTCTACTTACAATAGTTAGCCATACTTTTTGCTTGGTTAGCTTCTTGAATAACCTACAATAAAGAGAGAAAGAAGAGAGAGAGAGAGAGAGAGAGAGAGAATTCAAAGAGAGAAAGATGTAGAAAGAGAGAAACAGAGACATAGAGGGACAATAAAAGAGAGCTTAGGCAAAACAACAATTCTGCATATACTTGTTTCAGCTCGTAAATGTAGCACAATTGCGAACGTTGGAGAGCTCTTTGATCAAATGCGTGAAAATGCCGATTGAAGAGCCTCCAATGTTTGAATTTGTTTCCTCAACAGACCATCGTGTAAGGGATGGTAATGCATGGTAAAAACCATTGGAATTGGCATTGCATAAGCGACATTATTTAGCGTCGCTTATGTGATGCGAAAACATAACTTATGCGATGCAAAGGTGTCGCTTACACGATGCAAAAGCATCGCTTACGCGATGCAAAAGCATCGCTTATGTGATGCTTTTTGAAATCGCCACCTTACCGACGCTCCATGTGAGCGTTGCACACCCTGTCACACACTACATAAAAAAAAACGTCGTTTTATTCATCGTTTAATTGATGGTTCATGTGCGACGCTCATCGGGACGCATGTTGCAATTTTATAGCGATAAAATTATGTCCCCTTAACCGTCGCTATGCTCCCATATTCCTTGTAATGTTTCTATAGAGTAACGCAATATGTAGTACTCAAGGAACTCTATGATTTCCTCAAGCACATTAGAGTTCAGTTGAATTGTTTTGTCTAGATCGGGGACTCTATAAAATAGTGCATACAAGTGTTTTTAACCTTTGAACTCAGTTGATTCCAAGACCTCATTGAAGAGTTCACGAGGACATTTGGGTTGCAGGGTACTGAAGGTTGCGGCAGCCATTGCGCATGATACTAGCTTGTGTGCATGCTCTGCGAGTGCTTCTAGCTCTTCTTGGTTGCAAAAATGAGAAATGAGAGATTAAGTGTTGCTTTTATAGTAGTTTCAAAATTTTAAAGTGAATGGGACTCATTTTAAAACTAAATTGATACCTTCAAATAAAACAATCATGCACAGAACTCTCAAAAGAAAAACTTTGGCTCATAAAAAAGATTGAAGAGAATCATTAACCAGAATAAGATACACCACATCTACACAATAGAAAACATAAATTTTCAAAACTTTAAAATTACAGTAAATTGCCATTGGAAAAATCAAAGATTTGGCAAATTATACATCATATTGAGATCAAAAAATTTTACATGCCACATGTCTTGCATGTTAAATACATTGTTGCAGGCGAAGGATTATAAATAGAACATAGGTTCTGTGTACACTCTAGCACTCAAATAGTTCTTGAGCTATGACAATGAAAGTTGAGTTCCATTCACACTCCATTCAAGAAGGACTTTAATTTTATCCTCCAACCTCTTACCAATCTACACACAAATAGAAAACTTTAAAATAACATATTTGAGTATAACAATTTTTATAAACAAAAGAAAGAATACCACATGCTATTTACCTTATGCCCTTGTATTCTGAACTTTGATTGATCCAGATCCTTAAATCCCATGATTACTAGATGTTCTCTCATGTTGGCAAGAGTCCAATGATGATTTACTGAAATAACTTCCATTTCATTGTTGGGTAGATTTATTTTAATTTCAAATGAAATTAAAAAACCCTCAGAACTTTGCAATGGTATCCATTCACGAAGTTTACACATCCAATGATCATAATAGAATCTAATGTACAATGAAGTACGATGTTTCAAGTATCGAAATCCTATGCCTATTGCAAAATTTTTACAAAGGTATCTATCTCCTTTGGTGCATCCTACTACAAGTCCCCAATTTTAACCTACTAAACCCTCTACCTCCTCGTACATGATATCTTTTAACATGAACATTGTTGAAGTCTCTAGAATTGTGAATATTTGAAATAAATGTACAAAACAATGGATAGGAACACACCAATGTAATCCTGTAGATCTTGAAACTCTTGTAAATTTCAAAGAGTTATGTCCATCACCATCTTATGCTTCAAATATGTTAATATCCATATATCAGGTTGCAGCCACTCGAGCTTTAAAAGAGAGTCTACCTTAATCATCTCTATCCTAACAAAATCATTTGATGAAGAGGGTACAACATATGTATGTGTGTAAAAGAAAACTCTCTCACATAATGGCTAAGCATGATGTGCTTGTGAAAAGACTATCAACCCATCATCTGCATGCAATGCTTGGAAAGTACCTGTGAGACTATGAAGTGGTTGTTCTTCCACCAAGGTAGAAGGAAATATGTCTACAACAAAAAACTACATAACTTAGCTAGGTATATTATGAAATTTGGACAAAAGTCAATGAGTAATACTTACAATTGATAGGATATCTCATTTTGTTTGAGTTTTCCAATTTCATGCTTGACATTGTGAAAACATGTTGTACAATGGCAATACTTTCACCAGTTTTGAGCTTTTTGAAGCCTAATAACTTCTCTTTCCAATGAAGATCCAAGTTTCCATGATCTCTTACACGATGGGGATCAACACTAGAGGGTTGTGTGTACACCTATGGACCTTTGCAGAACTCATGTCCTAACCAAATTCCTTTTGTAGCCTTGATATTCTGACAATTTATCATGATAACCTCATCTTTTGGACATCTATGAGATTTAGGTTTCTCCATTGGAGTTTAGGCTATGGAAGTGATAGTAGGAATTCAAAGAAGAAGATGCACAGAGAAAGAAATGGAGATGCATGAGTTGCAATAGTGTGCTAGGGAGAGAAAGTAGTGGAAAGAGATGACTTTTTGGGACCTGCGTATGAAAATCTGAGGTTTTGGAGGGAGAAAGTTGTATTTTGAGTTATTTTCTAAAAAGTCATTTTTTTCCGGTCAGTTCATGCATAGATTTTGATTTAGAACTCAGAAATAGCACTTTTGATCCTAAAAAGTGGTTGGAGGACCATTAAATGGTCTTATGATGAGTTTTATAACTTTCTAAAAATTTTGAATTTTTGGACCCAGGTAAGTTACATGATTCCTTTCTTTCTCTAGAGCCAAAACCTAAACATAGGGGAATCCTATCCCCTCATCCCCCTTCAGCCTAGTGATTTATAGGCTATAGACTGTGTTTACCACCCTCCTCTCATTGGACCATCACTAATCACTCCTTAATCCAAAAAGCCCATGCAGGGTTCATTTTTTTTGTTAATGTCTATGGCTCGAGAGAAAAAAGGCTTGAATGGAATAGAAGAATCTAAAAGTGCGCATCGCAATTTGGTGGAGATATACTTTCTGGAATAAGAACAACAAAGAGAGTGCATTATCTTCTGGTTAAACAAGAATAGAAAGGAAAGACGGCATATGATTCGAAGTGGGGTTAGACGCACATGGAAGGACTTCTTCTCAGTCAGAATCCAGTAGGAGCGCCCTTCGAGGGTGGGGGAAAACTCTACCTATGAGTTGGTCTTGCCCGTGTGCCTGTAACGGGGTGAGTATGGGAGAATATGGGTAGAGAATCATGGAATGATAGAAAAAATGGAAGAAAGGCAACGGAATACCTACACGATGAAGTTCTGAGTGATGTCGTAGTTCTAATGAAGTTCTAACGTTTTTTATGATGCTTTGGATAATGAAGAGGAGATGGATCCCCTGGCTGCTACGCAAGAGTGCATATCCTAGGATGTGCAGAAGAGATTGACGTAGAAGGATGCGTCGGAGAGACTATGCTTAACTTCAGAAGTCCTAGGAATTATAATTTTGAGGTATGTTTCCTGATAAACATCAATCGAAACTACAGTCAGATCATCCTCAACAACAACTCTCTACGTATTTGTCAGCGCATCAACCATGCTTTAAGATTCATATATGCCGTGTACAGATGCATATGTCCTCTATACCTTATAAGAAACTATAATCAATTCAGTTCTCTGTAATATGAGCTATGCTCTTAAAACCTGTCATTCCTTTAGATAGTAATGTTTACCCATTGAGATTCGATAACATCTTCAAGTCCAAGGTTCGGTTTTTATTAAGATAGGTTTCAAAGATTGAGTTCGGTATCAATTTAGTTTGTGTAGAGTTTTTTGATTTTGGTGTTTCAACCCATGTATTGAGGCATTGCGCTAGACTCATCTGCCAAATTTTCTATAAACGCTTCATCCGATGGTAATGATAGTTTTTCAAACAGTACTTTGATCATGTGTTTCACAGAGGATGAGAAGAATGGAACAGTTTGCATCTATTGTTGAATTACAAACATCCGAAATTTATTCTCTAAGAGTTGTCTTTTATGTAAGAAGAACTCATCCGATGGTAATGATAGTTTGCATCTACTCTTGAATCATTGTTTTGTTTGATATTCGAGTGATATAAATGTTCTACATTCATGCGAGCTTATAGTCCATTTGGTTTTAAGTTCTATGTTAGATAATTCATAAGCGAAGAGTTTACAGACGTTTTGTTTTCTTTGTCTAGGATTTGACACACAAATAAGAACTTGAGGTTTTAAAACAAAACTTTCCCATAGTATATACACGTTCCAAGAAGCTGCTTATTATATAAAATGCTTGGTTGTCTGAAGATGTCTTTTACAATGCATATAACATTGTTGATGCTTGTGAATAGGAAATTTGGAGCGAACGATGCAATTCTTCATTGAATTGCAAACATGCACTCATTAAACACATAAAATTCAAAAGTGATAGTGTGTTTGTTGCCGTAAATCATTACTTGATGTCCTTCGCTTCCATAGGTTATGTTTATTGCTCACCCATAAATTTTGCTAAATGTTTGTTTTGAAACCGCATGAACGAATTCTGCCTGCAAAGCCAACTTGAATATATATATATATATATATATATATATATATATATATATATATATATATATATATATATATATATATATATATATATATATATATATATGGGTTGAAGTTTCTGTATATTAGAAAGTGCTCGACAGTGCTCTGTCCAACAAACAAAATGATTGAAAATGCTTTGGAATGTGAATTCTTCAATGATTAATGGTTAAAATATGATCTTAATGGCTAAAATATGAAGGCGCCCATTGACATCATAGGTTTTTGAGAATCAACGCTTTAATTCATGTGCGCTACAGGCATTTCAAACAGTTGTTCAAAAGAGACTTCTTTAATTTGAATAGTTCAAATATATTATGACTAATGTTTTCTAATGCTGGTATTTAAATTCATATGCAGATAACAAGCAAACCTTTTTCTTTCCTTACGAATTAAACAACTGGAGAAATGATAGAAATCAAAGCATTTTTTCGTATGAGGTGTGTTTGTGAATTAAGGGGTGCATTGAATCTTATTAAATGTTATAGAGATGTTTCAGTCAAACTAGTCAAATCAAACCCACAAGGGATGAGAGATGCACACCTCCACCTAACCAACTCCACCCATATATATACCACAAGGCCAAGGGGGGAAAAGTGAGGAGAGCTTGCCAAGTGTCCTCTTCACATGGATGCTAATCCAAGGCCTTCTAACCTTGGAAATCACATGAAATCACATGGCTCTCACATGGATTCTAAAAGGACTTCTCCCAAGCTTGTACGTACAAGTCTCAAGGCTTGAGAGGCCTCCCTAAGGGTTAAATATCATACTCTTAGGAAATATCAATCCTAAGGGTCAAGACCCTTCAATTGGGAGCAAATAACTCCAAATAACTCAAGGGTTCAAACCACACTCTTGGAGACACTTTCCCAAGGGTTTCCCAATAGAATCCAAGGGTTCTCCAAGTGGTTTTGGACCCTCAAAACCCATGTCTTTGGTCACTTTGACCCATAGTTATACAACAATACAAAAACTTACTTAGAAGAATACTTCCATCCTTGGCCTTCACTAATCCAATTGACTTCACAATGTGCTTTGTATTATCACCTATTTGAACTACATGATTAGTTACCTTATTCTCCAAATCACTCATCAAAGCTATGTTACCACTCAGGTGATTGCTACACCCTGAGTCAATGTAGAAGACTCTCTGGTCTTCACTTTGTCTTTCACAAGTTGCATTCATAATCAAAGTTGAATCTTCTTGATCTGAATCATAATTGTAGTAAGTATTGTTGTAGGATTGACTTTAGAATCCTATACCTACATTTCTTCCAAAGTAACCTCTACTATCTCTACCTCTAACATTACCTCTTTGGTTTCAACCACCTCTTCCTATTGAATTAAAGTTCTGAATATACCCTCCATTATTTTGATTATTATGCCAACAATCATGAGCTAAATGATTTGTCTTACCACAAATCCAGCAAGCTTTGGATCCATCTTTATTTCTTCTGCCTCTTCCTCTTCCTTTACCACCTCCTCTTCCTCTTAGGAAGTTGGCTTGGCTACTTGTACCTTCTTCTTCATTTAATTGTTGCTTGCCTTTGCTATTCTTCTTCTTATCCTTTGAATACATTGCTTGACCTGTACTCTTATCACCATCACCTTTGATATCCTGCTCAAAAGCTAGCATATGTCCTAGCAACTAATTTAAATCAGGAGTGAAATGATTTAGTGACAAGTCAATAGACAAAATGAATGGCTTCCATTTCTCATCTCCTCTCAAACCTGTGAGGATTTTTCGTACCAATTTATCTTCCTCAATGTCTTCATCAACTACTCCTAATGCATCTACAATGTTCTTCATCCTTGTTACATAATCAGAAATGGATTGAGGCCTTCTTCTTAAATGTGATAAAATCTACCCGTAAAGATGCCTTCCTTGACTTTGTGGTATTTTGGAAATGCTCCTCCAAATCATTCCATATGTCACTAGCACTTTCAAGTCCTCTAATATGAGGTAGCAAGTAGTCATTGACTCCCATGTAGATAATGCTCCTTGCTTGAGCATCTCTCTTCATCCAAGTCTTCAAATCTGAGAGTTCATCTCTAGTTGGAACACAAGGATCTCTGAATTTTGGTTTTTCTTCTTCACCTATGATGTAACCTATCCGGTGTTTGCTCATGAGATGAGCTTCCATCCTCATTGACGAAGCTGGATTGTTTTCTCTATCCAATTTCTCTATCTAAAGAGAACCTCCCATCCTTTCTTCAAGCTTTATGAGGAATAAGTGTACCTTTACTTCGAATGAAGTTCCTTTTGATCTTCTTGATAGCTTCAGGCCTCCGTCTGAAGATTTCCCTTTAAGCTTTCACCTTTTGAACCTTCAAATATTGATTTTTGTGTGATTGCGATAGTCGAGGTCCTCCTTTCTTCTATTTTGATGATTCTTGCTTCGCTACCACTGATGGAGAGTGTTAATTTCCAAAAGAACTAGTTATGCTTGATGTTAGAGCATCTCTATATCAAGAATAACTCAAAACCTCTACCAATTTGGACGACCAATACCAGATTATCAAAATTTTGAACTAACTATGAAGAGAGTCACTACTCAGAAAAGTCTACTGCAGTTAACTCATTAATTGAGTGATCAAATGTGTAAAGTTTCTCATGAAACTTTGTGCAAAGTGTCGGCTAAGGATTGCACACCTTATCCAAGTTAAAACATCTCAAGAGATTCAGGAGATCGTGAGAAATGATCCAAACAATCCACCGATGTCTAAAACTATACTTTTCTACAGTCGACTTTGACACCTCTGACGTTTAGTGCATAGTTCTCTCAAAATACAAACCATTTATTCAAATGTTTTTAGCCATAGGTAGATTACCTTCCAAATTAAAGAATGAGTGCTTTCTTGCTCAAAACTTTACACTCTAGAGGGAGAACTAACCAAAACGTTAGCATCAAATTTATGCCTGTTGCAAACTTCACTTCTTCACATTTACACATGTAAATGTTCTGCTTCAGGCCTGGATAGCAAGAGATATTTGAATTCAGGATTGAGGCCACTTTGAAACTCATTAACCATGTTATCTTCTCAATATATAGTTCCACGAAAGAACATCTTGAGATTCATGGCATAGCTTGAAATTGATTGATCATCTTGTCGTAGCAATTTTTTCATCTCTTGAACATGTTCAATCAAGTCCTTTACGATAGATAGAATCTCCTTGTATAGGGAATTGATGGTGCTTGGTCTTGATGAAGATAGTCTTGCCAAAATGTCAGGGGAGCACTAGATTGTACCCTCTAACTATCGTAGAGAAGATTTCAGAAATACACTTATGATTACAAGAACACCCATGTAGGGAAAATGATACACGAATACATAAGTGATACAAGAAGTACCACAATCCAGGACCCATAGGCATGGATAAGTCGACTAGGAATGACATAGGAGATCCCACAACTCGGAATCACAAGTATGAAACAAGATATCAAGATTACAAGAATTCCCTTTAGGGATATAAACTAGATACAAGAAAGAACTGAAAAGGATCTTGTACTACAAGATTACAATAGGACAAGAGAGGATGTCCACGATACAAGACTAGACAAGACTAGAGCAAGAGACAAGACTAGAACTTGATCTGGAACTTGGAAAATGGATTTTCTAGCACATTGATATGCCACGTGCATTTTGTAAAAAAGATAATTTTTCCACTTAGACCCTACAAAATATTGTATAGGAATTTTTGTTAGCCATATGGTTTGGCATAAATAAAGAGCATGTGGCTACATATTTGTACAAGGTTTCAAGGCTATCAGAGTTTCCTAGACACCCTAATGCCACCTTGAAAGCTTCCAGATGTAGTCAAACTTGTATAAGGGAGATTTAGATAAAAGTGTTTTCTGCATATTCATGAAGGAGATCTTTGGAAACATAGTCCTACAAAGTTTCATCTTCATCAATGCATTTTTGGAGGGTCAAAGAGCACAAAGTCGAGTTTCCAAGGTCACCACAGTTTTCTAGTTTAAGCAAATTGAAGGGTTGAAGGACTACCACATGGTGAAAGCTGATTGAGCCATGTTGTACGATCAAGATGAGCTCATATTCAAGGGTGGAGATGAGCTTATGCTTAAAGCAAGCAGAATCCACGAGTTTTTTATATCAAAGAAGACTTTTTTGACAGTTAAAGATCAATCATGCAACTTTTCTCTTAAAATAGTGGCATATCTTATCCGAATTGATGTTAGCACTGATCCGACGGTCCAGATCATCCCCATATTCAATGGTGGAGAACGAAGGCTCCTAAATTTCACTCCTTTACACTAGATTTGATAGAAAGAACAATTCCAAGCCATTGATTTGATTAATCAAACGGTTGTAATCGAAAGTAGTGATCCTAGAGTTGAGAGTTGATTTCTCTAGATCCAAGGGCCCAAATTCATTCAAAAAACTATATAAAACCCCCTCCATAATCCTAGACCATCATTGTTAGGCCTCCATAGGGCTCTTGCTAGCTTAAAGTTTCCTTGAGACGATCACCCTCGGTTGAGCGAGTGAGGATCCAAGGTGGGCTAGTATGAGTATAGTACCTAGTTTCAAATTCAAGTTAGAGCTCCAATCTAGGATAGGCTCTTGAAACCAACATCTCTATCTTGACTCACCCTGGGTGGAGCGTGTGAGTGAGTTAGAGCTGGTTTTAATGATTCTAAGACTTCTTTAGTTAAACGTTACGAGCCTTGACATACATAGGGTCAATGAAGTGGAACTCATCTTCTTACATGTGACATTCGGTTGAACTGTCATGGTTTGAGGGTCGGAACCGCCTTTGATCAGTAGAATGCTTAGCTTGACGTATCATGATGATCTTATACATGTATCTTAATTCAAATCCTTTTAATTCATGTCACTTGTCACGTGTCTCTTGTCTCTTATCTCTTAGTCTCTTAAGTATTTTTACATGTCTTCTATTTTCTTCTATGTGTGAGAAGGCTCCGCAGTATTGCGTTAAACGAGTGAGGATTTTTCATTGAGCTTGTGATTAAACTCTATCATCATAATTCACTTGCATGCATATAATCCATAAATACCCATACATATTGATTAGTTTCTGAAAGTGTATAATAAGCTCCAATATTGGACCATTCTTCCTTTCGAAACTGATTTATGTGTAAGGATTCCATCTATTCTCGTCATGCATACATATCATCCAAACAAGACTATGCATATGGATAAGAATTAGGAAGTGTTTAAGAAGCTCCTTCAATGGACCATTCTTCCTTCCAAATTTGATTCGTGTGTATGGTTCTCTTTCATTCTTATCATTCATGTTCATAAATCTAACTTTCACTCCTACATTCCCATTCCCATAATCATTTCAACATCTCTCTCTTATAGATACTCAATATTAATTTCACTTTTACATCCTTAAACCTTCCAACATTCATTAGCTTCATACACCTTGTGCGTGCCACGACCGGACCCGATCCACCCGGATCTCGATCACCTCCACATTTGAACCCAACGTGAAACGCTAAGTGGCATTTTCTTCTGATCTTGTTGGGAGGTTGTGATCCATATCCTTTGTTTCATATTTTTCATCCTCATCATATCATCATCATCATTCTTGAGTGTTGCACTGGATTTCTCAAAGTATCGTGCACATCTTCGGCGTGAAGTAGACGCATTTGTGAGAGATCTAGAGAATCGTGGATCAGTTGCTCATTCACGTAAGATGGAGGAAGGATTCAAATCCCTTATTGTTGAGAAATTAGGCCAAAGAATAGTCTCTTCTATGTTGAGAGAGAAGGGAAAATTCAATGGCATCAACATCACAAGCTACTTAGATTTGTTTGAAGAGCAAGCTATGATTTTTTGTCTTCCCGAAGATCTTTTGATATTATTCTTTGAATGAATTATTGATAGCTCTATCATAAACCGTGTCACTCAATATGATAGTCTTCCTTGGAGTGATTTTAGAAAGGAGATGCTCAAAGAATTCTATCTTGAAGATTATAGCCAACATAATCAGGATGGATTCTTACGATGGGTCAATTCCCCAAAGCCTAGTAGCTCTATCACTCACTTACAAAATGAGTATATGAGAGGCTATGAACAACTTCCTTATGAGGATAAGATAACTTTGGAACCCAATCTTGTGATCAATTTTCTTAAGCTTCTTCATCGTGAAACTCATAGGGAAGTTGAACGGCGATTAGAAGAGCCAAATAAGCGCTATGGTCTTACTGACAATTGGCAAAAAGTGTGTAAAGTAGTAGAGGATGTAGCCCATAGACATCAAAGACAATCCATGCTTTATGAGCAAACTAGTGTTCCTCAAGCTAGCCTTCCACAAACTAAGCAGCAAGTTAGAGAAAAATCCCATGCTATGCTTTTTGACTCTACGCCTATTCGTCAAATGATGGAGCCTACTCAAGGTTTTAAAGTAGAGCCAAATAAAAGTGTAGCTGAACAATCTCAAGTGGAAATTCTCACTAAGCAAATGGAAAGTCTTATTGCTACACAATCCCATTTGGCCAAGACTATAGATGCTTTACAATCTAATTACACGAAAACTTTCCAAAATCAAATGAACCAAATGTATTTTCAAGAGCCTAATCAACATGTTATAGCTACCAATCAAAATCCATAAGTAACTCCTACTCAAGCATATCAAGTTCTTCCAATGCATAATCCTTCAATGCAAAATCATCATCCTCATGTGCAAAATCCTCAAATGTATCAAAACATATATCTTCAAGCTTCTCAAACAACTTCTCAAAATCCTCAAAATCAAAATTTTCAAAATCATCAACCATATACTATGGAAGCTCCTCTTGCACCTCAAGCACCACATGTTGCTCCCCAAGCTCCTCAAATACATCAAATGCCTTATCAAAATCCTAATTATCCTGTTCAAGCAATTCCTTATCAACAAAATACTCAATTTCATATTTTTCCACCACAAGTTGATCAAAATCCTCAAAATCAAAATGGTCTTGTGCATGGCCTTCGTAGGTGTCCTTGGTGTGATTCATTAGAGAACTTTTTGAGAGATTGTGAACTATTGAAGGCTGCAAAGGAGCAACGGCTAGTAATACACATAGACAAGAAAATATATGACTACCGGTTTAGGTTACCTTCACAAGGAAATGCTAGTAAGGGAGGAATAAAGAACACTATGAAAATATAACCATAATGGACGTAGGAACTAGAGAAGTGAAACTAGAAGCTCTTGATGAACAACAAGTAGAATCAAGTAAACCCACAAAGGAAGGTGACTTTTCCATAGTGGCTTTAGTAAGATCACAAGATGAGATTAGAAGAATAACGGCTTGGGAGTCACCGATAGAAGATCAATCTCTTATTTCTCACATATCCAATGTAGAAGAAAAATGAAAAAGAGATGAAGCTGGAGCTGAGCCTGGTGAGAGAAGAGTGACTCAAAAACAAACCTCAGAGGGAATAGAAACAATCTTAGAGCAAGGAGAAACATCACAATCCAAAGATAAAAAACAAGAATCACAACCTAATGAACAAAAACAAGAGGAGAAACAAAAAGCGAAGAAGACAACACAAAGAAAAACAGAAGCAAAGCCTTTAGATAAACAAGAACAATCAAAACAAACTAAAGAACAAACAGGAGAACATGAACAAAAACAACATCCTGAGCAAAAAAAAAGAAACCAAAGAGAAAACCTAAAGCCATCTTGATTTCAAAAATTAAGAGAAAAATAGATCCTATTGAGATTTTAGATGACATTTTGCTTAAGAGTCAAGTGACTATGTCTTTAGAACAAGTTTTCTCTATTGCAAAGCCTGTTTTCAAAGATGACTTTATCGGCCTAATTAAAAGGAAGAGGTTTTTGCTTAATCTAGATACTGAGATGCAAGATTCTCTAGATCAAGATCAAGCTATGAATGAAGCCTTAAACTTTGATGAATCTGACGAAGAGGACTTTGATGATGATGAAGTAAATGTTAATAAAAATTTCTTAGGACCTATTCAACCTGACCATGAAAATCATGAAAACAATCCTGAAAGTCATGTTAAAAGAGAATTTTGGTCTAGAGGTACATTAGAGATGCTTGTTAAAATAGGAAATGATAAGAACACTATCACTGTAAATGCATTAGTAGATTCCGGCTCTGAAAATAATGTGATTTCAAGAGAAGTCTATGATAAGTTTCATTGGCCCATAGATAAAGATTGTGGATGGCGTATGAGAACTGCAGATAATGGTGTAGGTACCCTGTATGGAGCTTGTGCTAGTGTGCCCATATCCATAGGAGGAATCACAGAAGACTTTCACTTTTTTATTCAAGATGATTGCTCCTATGAAGTTCTCTTAGGTCAACCCTTTATTTGTGAGAGTTGTATGGAAACCAAAGCCATGGATGATGGGTCTACCTATGCTAGATTCAAGTCTAAGGATAAAATGCAATCACTTCAAGTCATGCCGGTAGGAGTGAATCATCCTAGGAATTGATTGTCATCTAGAAAGAAACCTATTGTTACTCTGGGTCATGAGCATGGTTGTAGTGATTGTTCACCTCGATTCATGTTTGGAGCTTGATATGATCAAAATTTCGGATTGAATCTATTGTTGAGCGGGACAACAGTGGATATTGGTTTCACATCTCGCATCCAACCAACATTCTAGATTAGATTTTCTTCATAAGAGTCAATTGTCCAAGTCTTTTATCCAAAAAACCCAAAAAAATTATAAAAACAACGAAATCATGGAACATGATGAGAACATTGAGCATGTGATTGAAACATCTCATTGTTTCTCTACTCTTGAGGAGTTAGAGTTATGTTTTCAACAAAATTCTAATTCCCATATTATTCTTCTTTCTTCCCTTGATGAGTATGCTCTAATCCAAGAGTATGCTCTAAATGTTGACAAGTGCTCAAAATTCAACCAAACACATGATGCCTTAGTTGAAACGAAGTACAAAATTGTAGACAAAAGAATCAAACCCATAGCTCAACCATTACCTCAAGGAAGTAATGAAAAAATTATTGATGTGAAAAATGATCCAACTCTTCGGGATAAGAAAAACATAGGATATACATTCATGGATGAGACAATCGAACAGGTGAAAATTGGTAGAAATGATGAATTTCTTTTGCCAGAAGAGAGAGATAAATTTGAGAGAGTCATACGTAGCCATGGAAAAGCCTTTACTATGTATCCTCATGAGATTGGTCGTGTAGATCCTAGGCTAGTTGCACCCATGATAATCTTTACTATTCCACATATTCCATGGAATCTTCATCCTATACGAGTTCCAAAGGCTCACTTAACTGAGCTAATGAAACTACTTAAGGAGAAGACAAACATGAGAATTTTAGAGCCATCTTTTGCACCTTACTCAAACAGATGGTTCACTGTGCCTAAAAAGAATGGGAAACTACGTTTTATTCAAGATCTCCAACCTGTCAATAAAGTCATCATACGGAATATAGCAACAGGACCCATTGTAGATGAGTTTGCCGAATCATTTTCAAGACATTCTGTCTATTCAGTGGGTGATTTATATTTGGGATATGACCAATTCCAATTAGCAATTGACAACCGTGGCATAAACAAAATGAAAACTCCTTTTGGCTTAGTGCGAATGTGTACTTTACCTCAAGGAGCAACCAATTTTGTGGCTCATATGATTAGTGCTATGAATATGGTCTTCCATGATTTTATCCCTCATATAACTATGCCATTCATTGATGATATTCCAATTAAAGGGAGTGAGGAACGTGTAAAGGACATTACTTTGGACTCATCTGGATGTCGTAAATTTGTTCTTGACCATATCTCTAATTGTGAAAGAATATTTCAATGATTTGAAGAGGTAGGTCTCACATTTTCCACAGAGAAATCTGTTTTTGGTGTCAACGAGGCTCTATTGTTGGACATTTATGTGGCCATTATGGTCGAAAGCCATACCCACAAAAAGTTGATACCATTAGCAAGATTTCTGAAACATGTAACAACGTGAGTGAGGTACATAGATTTCTTGGTGCTTGCATCTTTTATGTTATTTGGATCCCATACTTTGCTCATGTTGCTGATTGTCTCTATGACTTGTTGAGGAAGAAACAAAAATTTATTTAGACTAACAAACACACTCAAGCTATGTGCAAATTGAAGAAATTATTGCTTGAAGCTCCCATCGTTAAGCGTGTAGACTATTCTGCTAACAAACCTATTATATTGACTGTTGATACTAGTCCTATTGGTACAGGTTGGGTCATAACTCAAGATGATAGTGAAGGGAACAGATATGCAATTAGGTTTGGTGCCAAAATTTTACATGAAACACAATGAAAATATCCACAGACCAAACAAGAACTATGGGATATGGTAACAACTTTGAAAGTAGACAAAGAATATTTCATAGGTGCAAATGTCAAAGTTGAGACTGATTGTTTGCCTCTCATTAGAATGATAGCCAATTTTTCATCTCCTGATATAGCCATGCTTAGATGGATCTCATATATTAAGTTCATAAATCCTGAGTTAGTTCATATTTCAGGTAAGTCAAATTCAGTTGCTGATATGTTATCGAGAGATCGATTTGATGATCTTGAAAGTGATCTAATAAAGAATGTGAACTTAATTGACTATGCTCCACATATATATGAGTATGAGCAATTTCATGAGTTTGAGTACAAAAATGAATGGAGAGACATAGGAAAGCATCCGAGTACACTACAACCATTACCGAGCTGGACTACGAATAGATTCCGCAACATTAGGAAACAAGCTTGCTTATAACTTCTTCCTATGTAATGGTTATCTTCAGAGACACGTTAAGGGTAAGGTTAAGAATCCACAACGATTCCTAGGAAAACGAGGTCTTCAATTGCAATTAATGAAGGAAATGCATGAGACATTATGGGCAGGTCATAAAGGATTTTTTGGAACATATGAAAAAATTAAAAGGACCTATTATTGGCCTAGGATGTAC
Source organism: Ceratopteris richardii (assembly GCA_020310875.1). Classification (NCBI taxonomy): domain Eukaryota; kingdom Viridiplantae; phylum Streptophyta; class Polypodiopsida; order Polypodiales; family Pteridaceae; genus Ceratopteris; species Ceratopteris richardii. The sequence continues at coordinate 65,841,118 of CM035413.1, read as the reverse complement.
ATTGACATTAGTAGCTATGTTTCTACATGTTCTACTTGTCAACTTCATTCATCACGCAAACATAGAGATCCGTTGCATCCTACTTATCCACCTTGTATTCACTATAAGTGGGTAGTAGATCTTATAACTATGCCTAAAGGTATTGACAAAATGCGTTACATTGTACTTGCAAGAGAAGACTTAACTAATCATGTAGAGGGATGTGCACTATGATATAAGACCACTTACAATGTTTGCAAATTCGTGCTTGAAGATGTCATAAGTCGCTTTGGGTACATAGAGAAAGTTGTTGCCGATTGTGGAGAGTTAAATGCGAGAGAAGCCAAAGAGTTCTTTGAACATCACGGTATTCGTTTGTCTCTCACTACTGCATATAATCCAGAGGCCAATGGTAAAATAGAGAGAGGGCATCCACCTATTGTGAAAGCCATATCTAAAGCATGTAACGATGACATCAAATAATGGCCTAGATTCTTACCTTTTGCACTTTGGGCAGATAGAATGACATGCACACGTACTACTCGGTATATGCCTGTTGAACTGATGTATTGTCAAAAACCATTGTTTCCAATTCAGTCTCATATTTCTGCATGGTTAAATTTGCCTTGGTCTAAAAACATTTCTACTGAGATTTTTTTGAGTTTCCACATTAAACAATTAGAACAAGGAAAATTAAGACTTGATGATGTCGTTGAAAAATTAAGAGAATCTAAAATGAAGAACAAGCATTATTTTGATAAAACTCATCGATTGCGTCCTAAGCCGATTGAAGTAGGAGATTGGGTGCTCATTTATGATATTACATTTGAGTCTCAATATGATGCACGCAAAAAGCTCACTCAACGGTGGTTTGGGCCATACATTGTATCAAAAGTCAACAACAATGGTATGTATGCTCTTTGTGAATTAAATGGTGTTGCACTAAAAACTTTGATTTCAGGTAAAAGGATAAAGCTACTCAAGAAACGTGATAATGATGAGTATATTTTGGATGAGGACATTGAAGAAGATGACAACAATGAGGCCGTTTCATAAATAGGAGTATACATGTTATTTAAATATATATATATATATATATATATAACATATAAAAATATCATTAATTTTTCAAGTTCATGTTGCTTTGTGTTTTTTCAAGTTCATTCTACTTTTTTTCCATTTTTGTTTCATGCATGTTTTTTTTTTTAGTCTTTGCGTTGCATTGCATATCCACATCACTTGAGTCAAAAAAAGGGCAAATGAGGATTTCTCTACTTGTGTAAAATTTTATCTTAAGTAGTAATTTATCTACTAAGAAATTGATTATAATCTAGGATTGTTGAATGATAGGGCAAGTAGATTTGGAGGTTTATTTTGATGACATGAGTTTCATATATAAACATGCATATGTATCCTGTATCAAAAGCATAAGTGTTGAAATCCTAGCTCCTACTACTCCATGTTTCTAGATCCTTAGTCCATCTCACAACACTTGTATCGTAGTTTAAACGATTGTTCTCCATCATCAAAAATGGTTGTACCCTGTATCGGGGTTTAATTTTTCCCCGTCATAAAAAAAAAAAGTTGCTACATGTTACCAAGAAGTCTACACTTTCTTCTACCCCAAAAACGTGATTGTAACCAAAAGTTGCCGAATCATCATCATCATCATCAAAAGAAAAAAGCCAAAGGAAGATAAAGAGGCATAGTAGAATAAATCACGGGCTATATAGGTAGATTTATGCATTAGTGGAGTTTAGTTACCTTTCCTTGCATGTTATTACAGAAAGAGAATATTCATATTTATGTAGAAAAGAAGTTGATCTAAAGTAAGCTAAAGATGAAAGATGTCTTTTGAAAATCCTAAATCTTTTTTTATAATCGTATTTAAGGTAGATTGCTTTATGAAAAAGATACAAATTTTTTTTCAAGATGAGAGAAACTGATGCTTAAAACGACTCAATACATCCACTTCCACTTCGTATTGATGCTTGTTTGTTTTCTTTCTTGTTGTCAATGTTGCTTGTTCATTTGCATACATGTTGCCTATTTGTTCATGCATATTCATGTTGCGTGTTTCAATTCTTTCTTTCATGCAAATTTTGCTTCATGTCACATTGCCTACTCATTCATGCGTATGATCAATTTTTCCTTCCATGTTTCTTATGTTGCCTATAAAAGAATTTGATGCCTGGAACATTTTGTTTCTCACAGATACTAGAGTGGCGCTTTTGGGGGAATCCTAGGTTTGGTGGGGGCGAATGTCATCGAGACTTTCTCTCCTCTCTCACTCATGAAGGCCTATAGGAAACACATTTGGTGAAGGTAGCCAGAATTCCCTGAGAAGTCGAAGATGCATCAAGGATGTCAAAGGGAGTTCACATGCAAACTTTGGAAGAAATCAAGCAAATCTAGGGTAGCGGTCAAAGCTGGTCAAACTTTGGGAATTTGGGCAAAAATTTCAATGTCTCCAAATCACATGAAAATTCTAATACTTGTAAAACCTATCAAAGGCAGTCTATAGCCCAAATTTCACATGAAAATGGATTTTCTAGCACATTGATATGCCATGTGCATTTTGTAAAAAATGTTATTTTTCCACTTAGACCCTACAAAATCTTGTATAGGAATTTTTGTTAGCCATATGGTTTTGCATGTATAAAGATCATATGTGGCCACATATTTGTACAAAGTTTCAAGGCTATCAGAGTTTCCTAGACACCTTAATGCCACCTTGCAAGTTTCCAAATGTAGTCAAACTTGTATAAGGGAGAATTAGATAAAAGTTTTTTCTGCATATTCCTGAAGGAGATCTTTGGAAACATAGTCCTAAAAATTTTCATCTTCATCAAAGCCTCTTTGGAGGGTCAAAGAGCACAAAGTCCTGTTTCCAAGGTCACCATAGTTTTCTAGTTTAAGCAAATTGAAGGGTTGAAGGGCTACCACATGGTGAAAGCTGATTGAGACATGTTCTACGATGAAGATGAGCTCATATCAAAGGGTGGAGATGAACTTATGCTTAAAGCAAGGAGATTCCACGAGTTTTTTTCATCAAAGAAGACGTTTTTGACACTTAAAGATCAATAATGTAGCTTTTCTCTTAAAATAGTGGCATATCTTATCTGAATTGATGTGAGCACTGATCCTATGGTACAGATCATCCCCATGATCCAATGGTGGAGAATGAAAGTGCCTAAATTTCACTCCTTTGCACTAGATTTGATAGAAAGAACAATTCCAAGCCATTGATTTGATTAATCTAACGATTGTAATCAAAAGTAGTGATCCTAGAGTTGAGAGTTGATTTCTCTAGATCCAAGGGCCCAAATTCATTCAAAAAACTATATAAACCCCCCTCCAAACTCCTAGAGCATCACTGTTAGGCATCCATAGGGCTCTTGCTAGCTTAAGGTTTCCTTTAGATGTTTATTTAAAGACAAAAAAATTTCAATATATGGGCCGCAAAAGTTGTAGCAAAACATCAATGAAAAAATGGCTTTTATTTAAAACCATATTAAAAGGTCTTCTTATCTTGCTTCCTTGGCTAGAGGACTTGAATGACACAAGGATCGTGCAATGATCAAAACTACATTTGATAAGGATGAGCGATCAAAGAGGTCAATAAATGCATGTGTGTCAAATGTCCCAATTCACCAAAGTTAACTCAAGTGGATATTTGTAAGACAATAGTTACGCAATATAACACAGGAGCAATAGTAGAGAAGATAACAGATATAGGAGAATCTCAACAATTTTCTACTAGCAGCAAGTACAAAGATGATGGCGTTATCCACCCGTGCGCTCTCAAGGTAGAGCTTAAATGGTGATCTAGACAACTCTAGATAGGGAGATACAAGGTAGAGGTATGCTGGCTCAACTCAATGTCTTAAGTAGTGCAGAAGTCATGTATATATAGGATCATGGGTGGCCTGCCATGGACGGCTATACATGGGCGGTAGAGCGTGGGCGGCCACCGCCCGCGTAATTGCCATACACGGCTTAGACTGGTTCAACCGACCTAACAAATATAAATGATTTCTGACTCCGACAGGGAATATTCCATGGAATATTCCCTTTACCATCGCGCCGGGGGCGCTGCCCCCGGACCCCCACCAGGGGGCCCGCTGGCCCCCTGGGACCCCCCCCAGCCAGGGGGCCCGCTGGCCCCCTTGGACCCCCCAGCCGGGGCTGCTCACCGCTGCCCCGGACCCCACAATTGGGGACCCTGGTAACTCCCTTTCCTTATAATATCTTACATGGTCCAATATGACCTTCATCCAACATTCAAGTTGGGATTCCCATCAATTGGGTAATGCACGCTTGGCTTCTCCTCATAAAGGGGGCCTTACAAAATGTGCATACAATCATGAGGGGTAGACATTGATCATACTCTAACAATATTTCTAAAAGGTTCTAGAGCTCTTTGAGCAAAACATTCTCCCCATCTATCCCATGGGGGTTGAACCCAAGACCTTTTTTCCTTCACATCCTTGAGTCAACCACTAGACTAAGTGGATCCATATGGGTGACCAAATGGTGTTCGATATCAGATCTGTCTAAATTGGTCAGATCCTTAGATCATAGAATTATTTCATTATGGGAATAGCTCAACCGAAAGCAAGTACTTCTGGGTGAGGTTATTGGTTGCTCCTTATCACTATGGAATGGTGTAAGAGGTTAGACCCTCTAGAAGATCTAGAGGGAAAGATGCACTTCCAATTTTGAAAACCCTCCTAAAGAAGGATCTATCGAGAAATTTGTTTTCCTTCTAAGCAAAAGAATTTCCAATTGTAAGAAGTCACCACCTTTTAAGCACCATAGGGTCTTTTTACTTGAGAACAAGAAGATTAAAGCCAAGTGGGCCCTACATGAGAGGGACGAAATGATGATCAACCTTCTTTGTAGAACCCTCTAGCTCTGTATGTTCTTCCCCTACTTTGTAGAATTTGGGGGATCCCACGAGTGCTAGGCCTCTTCATCTCTACTTTTGATTTCTTTTATTTCAATTAAAGCATGCAAAAATATGATAATGTTGAACTTTCTTTAAAAAAGAAGTTTGGAGCTTCGCAAAATGCCATATGCTATGTTGCATGTCATCTTTAATATGATTTTCTTCATTGAAGTTGGTAGGTCAGCGAGAAGTGTGCCTTGTTGCAGTAGCATATTAGTAAGAAAATGATTTTTAGAACCTCCATAAAGACCAAAAAAATGTCATTAAATGGCTCTTATTTATAGACAAAAAAAATGTCGCTATATGAGTCGTCAAAGTACTTTTTCTTTAGAGTACAATGAATTTGAAAAGACACACACACCCGACCTCGTAAGGTAGAGGCACCCATCTTGGGGAACTCAAAGGCATCCAACCCTGGATGGTACTTGAACCCTAGTCATCTGCTTAGGAGTACAAGGCACATCCGCTAAACCATGGCCACTGGATATGGGCCGTGAAAGTTGTCACAAAATATCAATGAAAAAATGGCTTTTATATAAAACCATATAAAAAAATATCTCCCTATCTTGCTTCCTTGGCTAGAGGTCTTGAATGACACAAGGATCGCACAATGATCAAGATTACAATATCAATGTAGAGTGATAAGGATGAGGGATCAAAGAGGTCAATAAGGTTTTTCCATGTATATCATGTGTCAAGTGTACCTTTGTGGAGCTTAAAGCAACGTCTGCAATTTAGGCCAGGAATCCCTATGGAGTTTCAAGCCATCCAAATGAGTTTTATCTTTCACCGGAAAAGCTTAGAAAGATATACATGTTCGTTGCAGATAGAACTATTGATGTTGGTATAAATGATTCGATGTGAGACTCTGTACACAATGCCATGCGTTCTCAGCATAGATGTGTCTTCTCTATGAGGAGAAATCATAGACGTGTTTTCTGTATGAGGACTATGCTGACGTTTAGTAGATTGGAGGTGTTCCTTTAATGAAGTTTCCAAGTAGCTCATCTGTTCATATTAATAGTATCCATCGTTTTCCCTGCATATCAACAAAAATATGAATGTGTGTCTTTGTTTTAGCGCATATGTGTGATCATATGTATGATCATATGTATGTATATCTTTGTATGTGTGTATTTATGTGTTTATGTGTGTATGTATGTGTGTAGGTGTGTTTGGTTTTTTTTATATGGTTGTGTATGTGTGTGTATGTATGTGTTTGAATGTATGTGTGTGTGTGTTTGTATGTCAGTCCGTATGTGTTTGTAAGTATGCACGTATGTATGTGTGTGAATTTATGTGTATACATATATGTATGTTTGTATATATGTGTGTGTATGTGTGTATGTACTTATGTGTGAATGTGTATGTGTGTATTTGTGTGTACATGGGTGTGTATGTGTATCTGTTTATGTGCATATGTATAGGCGCATGTTTGTATGTGTGTAGTCTAGTGTGTGTGTGTATATATATATATATATATATATATATATATATATATATATATATATATATATATATATATATATATATATATATATATATATATATGTGTGTGTGTGTGTGTGTTTATAAGAATATATGTGAGCATATGTATGTGTATCTTTGTATGTGTGTATGTGTGTTTGTTTTTGTGTGTATGGTTGTGTTTGTATGTGTATGTGTATGTGTATGTGTGTATGAATGTTTTTTAATCTATGTGTGTATGTTTGTTTGTATGTAAGTGTGTATGTGTCTTTGTTTTTGTGTGTATGGTTGTGCATGTATGTGTGTGTATGTTTCTATGAATGTGTTTGAATGTATGTGTGTGTGTTTGTGTGTAAGTGTGTATGTGTTTGTGTGTATATGTGTGTATGTGTGTGAATTTATGTGTGTACATATATGTTGGTTTGTATATATGTGTGTATGTGTATACGTGTGTATGTGCATACGTGTGTATGTGTGTATTTTTGTATGTGTGTGTGTATTTGTGTGTACATGGGTGTATATGTGCATGTGTTTATGTGCATATGTGTGAGTGCATGTTTGTATGTGTGTGGTCTAGTGTGTGCGTGTATGTATGTTTGTATATATGTGTGTGCGTTTATGTGTGAATCTGGTTGTGCATGTATGGATATGTGTGTGTGTGTTTCTGTATGTTCGTATGAATAATTAACAAATTCAATAGAGAAAATGAACAAATCAGAGAAAAAGTGTAACTTGTAATATTTTCATAAAGATAAATATCTCTTTGTGCAAACTTGTAAGACCTACTAGCTGTTCATATAAACTGTGTGAAAAAGAAAGGTTTGTGAGATCTAGTAGCTAAGGTTTGTGAGATCTAGTAGCTGTGTATATGAGCTTTGTGAAAAAGGCAAGAGAGTGAGTAAAAGGTGGGAAAATGAAACAAAGTGAAGATCTACAAGCTCATTTATGTGTGTCATTGCATCTGAACTCAAGTTTTGATATTCGCTTGTTGAGCTCGTTTGACCTCAGATGACACAATGGTAATTGCCTAACAAAAATCGGGAACATAAAAAAAAAACATTGATTATCAGGCTAACCTCAACAAGAAGTGGTGTCTGTCATGGATGCGGTTGCAGTGGGACATGAAGTTCATGGTTGTATGGTACCCTCTCATAGAATTAAAAAATTATCTCTTCTTATGGCAAATTCTTTAGCATGGGATCTGGGCCAACCTAAAGGCTAACAAAATTTATGGGGCGTCTCCCTGGTGCAAGCGCTACTACCGATCCATCAAAGATGTTTCTCACATCTTCTTTACTTGTTCCAACTTCAACAGGCTCTGGTACATTGTCAGAAACAAAATTAGACTTCAAAAATATATTAGTTGGAAACAACGTCCGTTGTGAGAACGGATCGATTGATCTGTGACTCTCTGGAGTGCAATCAGAGGGGAGGTCCTTTGGAAGATCTGGTAGGAAAGATGTGCTTATAACTTCGGTAAGTCCCCCAAAGATTCTTCGATTGAGAAATCGCTGCTCCTCCTCTACAAAAGAATTGCTAACTGTAAAAAATCCACCCCCCCCCCCCCCCCCCCTTTTGGAATTATAAAGTGCTCCTTTTGATCAACAACAAGCTTAAACTCAAGTGGTCCCTACATGAGAGTGATCAGAGGGTGAGTAACCTTCTTTGTGGGATTCGACGAATCCCATGAGCACTATTCCCCTTCACTTATACTTTTCTTTTTATTAGTTAATACAAGTTCGAGAGAGTAGGCTAAAGAAGAACTTCCTATACTAAAAAAAAAAAGGTTTTGAGCTTCACAAAAAAATTCGAGAGAGTAGGCTAACGGAGAACTTCCTATATTAAAAAAAAAAGTTTTGGGCTTCACAAAATATCGTATGCGATGATGCATGTCTTCTTTAATATGATTTTCTTCGTTGCAATGGGCGTCCAAATACGAATCACAATAGATATGCTGTTCTCTTGTGTCGAAATATAGAAGGTTGCCTAGTTACAGTAGCATATTAGTAAGAAAATGAGTTTTAGAAACTCCATAAGGAACAAAAAGAATCACTAAATGGCTTTTATTTAAAGAAAAAAGTTGTCAATATATGGGCCGCGAAAGTTGTCGCAAAACATCAATGAAAAAATGGCTTTTATTTAGAACCATATAAGTCTTCTTATCTTGCTTCCTTGGCTAGAGGATTTCAATGACACAAGGATCGTGCAATGATAAAGAATAAATCTAATGCAGAGTGATAAGGATGAGGTATCAAAGAGGTCAATATATGCATGTGTGTCAAGTGTCTCAATTAACCAAAGTTAACTAAAGTGGATATTTTTAAAAGGTTCAAGAGCTCTTTGAGAAAAACACTCTCCCCATGTATTCCATGGGATTGAACTCAAGACCTCCTCCTTCACATCCTTGAGTAAACCACTAGGCTAAGTGGATCACGTGGTTACAAGAGTAAATGATCTTCTAGTAACTTTAGACTTGAGATCTTTGGTCATACATCTAGGTGACCAAACGGTGTCCAATATCAGATCCATTTGAACAAATCAGATCCTTAGATTGTAGACTTATTTCATTATAGGAATAGATCAATTCGAAGCAAGCACCTCTAGGTGAGGCGATTGGTTGCTCCTCATCACTATGAAATGCTATAAGAGGTGAGACCCTCTAGAAGATCTGGAGGGAGAGATGTGCTTCCGATTTTGGAAACCCTCCTAAAGAATGGTCCATTGAGAAATCTATTTTTGTGCTAAGCAAAAGAATTTCCAATTGTAAGAAGTCCCCACCTTTTAAGCACCATAGAGTGTTTTTCCTTGAGAAAATTAAGATTAAAGCCAAGTGGGTCTTGCATGAGGGGGATAAAGAAGTAAACAACCTTCTTTGTAGAACCCTCTAGCCTTGTATGTTCTTCCCCTACTTTGTGGAATTCGAAGGGTCCCACGGGTGCTAGGCCTATTCATCTATACTTTTGTTTCTTTTTATTTCAATCAAAGCTCTAGAGAATATGCTACTGCCAAACTTGCTTTACAAAAAAAGTTTTCAGCTTAGAAAAATGCCATATGCGATGTTGCACGTCTTCTTTAATATGGTTTTCTTCGTTGCAATTCGTAGGTCAACGGGAAGTGTGCCTTGTTGCTCTAGCATATTAGTAAGAAAATGATTTTTAAAAACTCCATAACGACCAAAAAAATGTCACTAAATGGCTTTTATTTAAAGAAAAAAATATCACTATATGGGCCGTGAAAGTGTTTTTTTTTTCAAACTACAATGAATTTGGAAAGACACACACGCCTGACCTCATAAGCTAGAGGCACCCATCTTGGGGAATTCAAAGGCATCCAACCCTGGGTGGTACATGAACCCTAGCCATCTGCCTAGAAGTAGAAGGCACATCTGCTAAACCATGGCTACTGGATATGGGCCCTGAAAGTTGTCACAAAACAACAATGAAAAAATGGCTTTCATTTAAAACTGTATAAAAGAAATATCTCCCAATCTTGCTTCTTTGGCTAGAGGACTTGAATGACACAAGAATCGCACAATGATCAAAACTACAATATCAATGCAGAGTGATAAGGATGAGGGATCAAAGAGGTCAATAAGGTTTTTCCATTTATATCATGTGCCAAGTGTAGCTTTGTGGAGCTTAAACCAAGGTCTGCAATTTAGGCCATGAGAATCCTTCATAACCTTCAAATGTAATGGAATCCCTATGGAGCTTCAAGCCATCCAAATGAGTTTTATCTTTTGCCGGGAAAGCTTAGAAAGATATATGAACATAAATTTAAATTATAGATACATGTTCATTGCAGATAGAACTATTGATGTCGGTATAAATGATTCGATGTGACACTCTTTACACAATGCCTTGCGTTCTCAACATAGATGTGTTATCTGTATTGTTGGAACATCAATCTTACACTATGCTTGAGGTGGATTTGATCTACATCAAAGGCTATCACGTCAAAAGAATATCCGTTGGAGATTTCTTTTTTTTATGCTCATTTATTATATTTGAGAGATTTTTGATGGTTCATTTACCATTGTAAAAGCCTTGAGCTTTACACATGTAAAGGTAGAAAGATAAGCCCAAATCCAACAAATTTGTGGTGGTTGAAGTTGCATTCAATCAAGCAATCAATCACCTAAAAGTAGATCAAACTAGATCTTCACTTTTCCTAGATTGTCGGAAAGTAAATTGATTCCCTCCAACAACCATTCCCACCTTCATTTGAATTCAAACTTCACTTGTGGAAGTCGTGCAAAACTCCTAGAGTCTATATAAAGACTTGAAATCACTTGTACATTACATAGAAGCAATATACATACACTTGTGACCATCATTGTCTTGCTCCTTCAATTCTCTACATCATCTTCTTCGCCAATAGTAATCTTGCAGAGGTTGCTACTCTCTCTACAAAGCTCTGCATTGAGTGCAAGTTGGCTCATTGGAAATGTGTGAGTGTCTATTTTATGCAAACAAATTTTCATAGCCTTTGGTTCAGCTGATTGGCACAAAACTAAGTTTTTCTATCTCGGGGTCAACCTCTACGTATTCCTGAAAAATAGGAACTACCATCCATGAATGTCTCATTCATTCCTATAGCATATTTTGATTATTCCTTATACTTTTGTGCATTCTATACACTAAACCGTATGTGTATCACTCCCATAAAAGGAGTTTTTCTAATTGTAATCATGCTGGTCGTTATGGGCATTTGAAGTTCATTGTCTCTTCCATAGATAGTAAGTTTTTGAGCTAGTCGACCCGCAAACCTATCTGTTTTGTATCGACTCATTCAAATTGATGCTCCAAAGTACATAGTGCATTTCTTTGCACTTATCACATGACTATAAGGTCTATTTGAGTCTCCTTAAGCTCAAGGGCTGGTCTTGTGCCCGTTGTCTAGACCAAACTTTGTCGCTTAGAAACACTTTTTCTACCTTCTACAATCTTCTCCAAGTTCTTTTAGTGGTATCCGAGCTACATCAAGATGGGTGATGGCTTTCCCTCAATGATCAAGAAGCTTGATCGACACAACTACGTGGCTTGACAAATCAAGATGGAGGCCTATTTGCAAGGTATAAATCTTTATGGAATTGTAGCAGGTAATGAAGCTATGCCTATTCCAAGATCGAAAGGAGGACCTACATAGGAGGAGACAGATAAGCTCACACTTTGGTGAGCAAGCGATGCTCAAGCAAGGTTGTACATACTAAAATCTATCTCTCAGTTTCTATTACCACATATGAGAGGGTGTGATACATCTCAAGAGACTTGGGATGTCCTCAAGACTTTCTTCTCTGCTAGTACCAAAGCAAGAAAGAATCATCTTTGGAACAAAATCAACCAAATGAAGAAGACACCTAAACAAACTATCACAGAGTTTGTAACCAAGGTCAAGGAGGTTGCAGATCAATTAGCATCCATTGGAGAGCTGATTGAAGAACAAGTCATCATGAGGCGAATCCTCAATGGCATTTGAAGTGATAAGCAATGGCAATCCTTCATGAAGGTTTATGATCTCATCATGGATGTGCAAACTCCTTCAATATCTTTCTTGGACAACTCTTCAATCAAGAAGTCAACAATAGCATAAAAGAAGGTAACTCTTATCATGTTAGTTCAACTAGTGCTCTATATGCAGATAAGAAGGATAAGAAGTAGAAAGGCAAGAAGAAGGAAGAAGATGAAGAAGAGACTTCCCAAGCCAACTTTGCAAGCAAGAGCAAGTGGAAAGGGAACACGAAAGGGCCAAAGCAAGACAACGCCAAGAGTCAAAATGTTCAACCTTGTGCCATATGTGATAAGATCAACCACACCATGCAGAATTTTTGGTTCAATGGGAAGACCTAGAAAGGAAGTGCAAGAGGTGGATATGGTAGCAATAGAGGCAGAGGTGGACACAACTTCAACAATAACAATAGAATCTATGATAGAAGGGACTACAGAAATTATTGAGAAGATCAACCACATGAAGGCTCATTGCTTCTTATGAATCTAAGCCACAAAGAAGGTAAAGAAGATGATAATTTGTTCTACATAGATTCAGGATGTTCAAATCATGTTGCAGGCAACATTGCTCTTCTATCTAATTTGGAAAGTCCAAAGCATAGACATGAAGTGTAAACAGGGGATGACACAAAGCACAATGTGGAGAAGATTGGTAATGTCAAAGCTTAAAATGGTAGGACAAACATTCTGAGTAAGGTTCTCTATGTACCCACTATCACTAAAAACCTAATAAGTGTAGGCCAAATAGTTGAAAAAGGCTTGAAAAATCGGTTCACCCAACATGGAGCTTTTTTTGAAGATCCATGTCAAGGCTTTAAAAAGATAGCCTGAAGTGAGAAGCATGGTAGGCTCTTTAATTCTGAAGTAGGAGAAACTAGGAACATAACTCTATTCAACTTTGGGTCTCAAACCCTAAGTGAGCTTGAAGTGTGGCATAAGAGACTTGCTCATGTGAATGAAAGAACCTTGAAGGATATATGTAGGGATCAAAGTGTTCTAGGACTGCCGAACATATCAAAACAACACATGATCAACAGGTGTGATGCATGTCAGATTGGGAAGGCACAAAGACAACCATTCAGCCACAAAGGCTACATCCACAACAACGTATTGGACTTAGTACATACAGATGTATGGGGACCAAGTCAAGAACCTTCATTGGCAGGATCAAGGTATTATGTGTGATTTATTGACGACCATAGTAGATGGACTGTTCTATACTTTATCAAGAGTAAGAATGAAGTGTTTGATTGCTTCAAGAATTATCTTGCACATGTGGAGAATCATATAGGTAGATCACTAAAGAAGCTTAGATCTAATGGAGGGGGAGAATACTTTTGTAAAGAGTTTGATGAGTTCTTGCAGGAAAAAGGTATCAAAAGGGAAGTGACTACTAGGTACTCTCCTCAAATAAATCGAATTGCAGAGAGGAGAAACGAGACACTAGTTGGATCAGCTAGAACAATGCTTGAAGAGAAGAAGTTGCCACATTATCTATGGGCAGAAGCTATTTCAACTGCGGTGTACCTTGTCAATAGGCTACCATCCAAATCACTTCAAGGTATGACTCCTTATGAAGCATGGAATGGAAGAAAAACTAGTCTTGGACATTGCAAGGTTTTTGGTTGTTTAGCTTATGTTCATGTACCACCACAAATAAGAGGTAAGCTAGATGAAAGGGCAACAAAGGCAGTGTTTATTGGATATGATTCAACTCAGATGGGTTACTGGTTCTTCAATCCATCAACCAAGCAATTCGCTACAAGTAGAGATGCTGTGTTTGAAGAACACAGCTTTTGGTATGATGAAGACAAACAAAAGGTAACACTACCATATGAGCTCGATTTTGACTCTTATCGATTAGGAAGCAAGCATGATACACAGGTCCAAGATCCAAGAAGTGGTGATATGATTCAACTCAGATGGGTTACAGGTTCTTCAATCCGTCAACCAAGCAATTCACTACAAGTAGAGATGTTGTGTTTGAAGACCACAGCTTTTGGTATGATGAAGACAAACAAAAGGTAAGACTACCATAATGAGCTTGATTTTGACTCTTATCAATTAGGAAGCAAGCATGATACACAGGTCCACGATCCAAGAAGTGATACAGACGATGACCAAGATGAAAGGGAAAAGGATTACAAGCTATGGAAGTCAAGAGGCAAAGCAAAGTTGCAAGAGGTTGGAGAATACTCCACAAGCACCTAGAAGATCAGCAAGAGAGAACAAACAACCAGAAAGGTATGGATATGATTCCACATTTGTTATGAAGCGTAAAATATATTTGGCAAAAGACTCTATTTCAAAGGAATCCTCAACCTATGAAGAGGCAAAGGGAAACCATAGTTGGGAAAAGTCCATGAAAGAAGAGATAGATGCATTGAAGGAAATGGACACTTGGGATTTGATTCCAATGTCGCCAAATCAAAAGTTAATTGGTTGCAGATGGGTATATAAAATTAAAAGAAACTCAGATGGATCAGTTTGAAGGTACACAGCAAGATTAGTTGCAAAAGGATGCTCACAAACTTGTTGGAGATAGACGTCTGCGGAAGCACGCGAACAGCACAAGGAAGAAGAAGAAGCTTGGAGCACAACACACAAGACTGAATGTATTACTAGAGAATGTACAAAGATAAGTAGCCCATTAGGCCAATAGGCGTATATACAAGCCGGGGGAAAAAACCTCCTAAAGAGGGAAAAAAGTGCCCCGACGGTCCTAGAGTGTTCACACACATCACTACCTAAATATATCAACAAATCCCCTCTGGGAGTGATGCGGTGAACAAGGAGCTGGCACTCATGTATAAGGAAGTGCCAAGCTATGTGGAAATCACTCCACAAAAGGAAGTAAGCCCAAAGCTTTGCGGAAAGCTTCAAACTTCTCCCTAGGCAGAGCCTTCGTGAAAAGGTCTGCAATGTTCTCCTGCGTGGGCACATATGCCAAGCTGATCTCCCCAGCAGAGAACCTCTCCCTGACATAGTGATAATGCACCTCAATGTGCTTAGTGCGAGCATGGAACACAGGGTTCCTCGCAACTGCCAATGCGCTCTGACTGTCAGTGAAGATGGTGGTGGCAGAAGACTGGCCAACACCCAAATCAGCCATAAGGCGTCTGAGCCACACACACTCAACAGTCGCTGTGAAAGCTTCCCTATACTCAGCCTCACAACTGGAAGTGGCCACAGTAGGCTTCTTCTTGCTCAACCAAGATATACATGAGCTACCAAGCATGAAGCAAAAACCACTGGTGGACACACGAGTGTCATAGCAACCAGCCCAATCTGAGTCAGAAAAAGCATGCAAATCTGGCGGTAGTGATCCCCCCTTGGGATAAAACAACCCAAGTAGCCGAGTACCACTCAAGTGGCGAAAGATGTGCTTAACCGATTTCCAATGCGTGACTCCTGGGCAATGCATAAACCTGCTCATCTGTGAGACAGCAAACTGAATATCTGGCCGAGTTATGCATCAGTAAATCAAGCATCCAACAGCCTGCTGATAGAGAATAGCATCAAATGCATCTCCAGCATCATGAAGACTCAATCGTAAACCTGTCTCCATAGGAGTGACAATAGGCTTACAGTCTTCAAGGCCAAAACGCTGCAATAATGTGTCAATATATTTCGTTTGACACAAAGCCATTCCACCATCAACGTGCATAAATTGAATGCCCAAATAGTGATGCAAATGCCCCAAATCAGACATCTCAAATGAGGCATGCAAATCAGCCTTAAAATCAGCAATATGTGTCTCAATAGGACCAGTGAGCAGCATGTCATCAACATAGACAACAATGATCAGAAGAACATCATTAGCACGCTTAACATATAAGGTGCTTTCAGTTGGACTATTCTCAAAACCATGTGCAATCAGATAGGCATGTATCTTCTCATACCAAGCACGTGGTGCTTGCTTTAAACCATATAATGCCTTCTTTAACCTGCAAACGTGGTTTTCATGCCCTTTCTGCACAAAGCCACGGGGCTGAAAAACATACACTTCTTCATGCAAGTCACCATTCAGAAATGCTGTTTTATGTCCAACTGATGTACATTCCAACCATGATGGGCTACAAGTGCACAAATGCTGCGAACAGTAGTCATACGGCATGTAGGTGCAAAGGTCTCATCAAAATCAATGCCTCTTTCCTGTGCATAACCCTTTGCAACAAGCCTAGCCTTATACCTGTCAACTGTACCATCAGGTTTACGCTTCAGCTTGTATACCCACTTAGTGCCAATGGCCTTCTTGCTAGGAGGCAAGTCACATAAAGACCATGTACCATTCTTCATTATAGCATCATATTCAGATTGCATAGCAGCCATCCAATTTTCTGAATTTTGTGCTTCATCAAAAGAAACAGGCTCATTCTCATCACAGAGACTAGATGCAGCCATAGCATAGCAATTTGATGCAAATGAGGCACTATGAGAGCCTGAACGAGTACGATATGACAAAGGTGCATCTAATTTGCTGTCACGCAAAGTCTGCACCAGCCATTTTGGCATAGTTTTTGCCTGCTCAATATCAGCTCTCTCATCAACAAGTGCATCATGTAAATCTGCATCAGAAATGGAATGATCTGCATCATCATATGAAACCTGCAAAGGTTGAGAAGTTGCCTCATTAGGACCAGCACTAGCCTGTCCACCTGTAAAAAGAGGCATCAAAGTATCATACATGTCTTTGGAGCTAACAGATGTCTCCTTAGTACATGAAAGCAATGGCTGAATAGCATCTTCCACAAAGACAACATCACGGCTAACCAGAATGCGTTTAGTCTGTGGATGATACAGACGATAGCCTTTACTTTCAGAACTGTACCCAACAAAAATACATTTTACTGCCTTATCATCCAATTTTCTGCGATGTTGTTCAGGCACTACTGCATATGCCAAACAACCAAAAACACGCAGATGAGCAACAAATGGCTTGCGGTCATGCCAAGCCTCATATGGAGTGATAGACTTCAACGCTTTAGTGGGACACCTGTTCAGTACATATGCTGCACACATGACAGCCTCAAGCCACAAACTATGTGGTAAAGCCTGACTTTTGACCATGCACCTCGCCATCTCCATGAGTGACCTGTTCTTTCGTTCAGCAACTCCATTCTGTTGAGGTGTATACGGCACTGTACACTGGTGTTTTATCCCACGTTCAGCCAAAAATGCATTAAAACCTGAAGACATATATTCCCCCCCTCGATCAGAACGGAGGGTGCCCATTTTACATGCTAACAGATTTTCAGCCAAAACCAAAAACTGTTTGAAGCACATGAACACTTCGGACTTTGCTTTGAGTGGATATACCCATGCATGCCTGGAAAAATCATCAATGAAAGTCACGAAGTAAAGGTAATTTCCAAAAGAGGGTGTCTGCATAGGACCACAGACATCACTATGTACAAGCTGCAATTTCTGCGTAGCCCGAACTGTACCATTTTTTGGAAAGGAAGAATGCTGCATTTTGCCCAAAATACAGCCTTCACAAACATGTTTTCCAGGTGCCTCAAGTTTGGGCAAAGAGGGCACCATTTCAGATTTCTGCAGGCGTAACAAACTAGCAAAATTTAGATGACCAAAGCGTGCATGCCAAAGCTTTGCATCTGACATAGCCTGAGAATCATGAACTGCACATGCCGAATCATTCACAGATCTTTCATAGTCTATGAGCTTATACAGCCCACGACATAAAATGCCAGAAGCAATAATCACATCGCCATTTGAGAGATCATGAACTGTACACCTGTCATCAACGAATTTCACAACCAAGCCAATCTTGGCTAATGCAGAAACTGATAACAGATTCTTTTTGATCCCTGGCACAAATAAAGCATCTGACAAAGTGAAAGAACTACCATCAGCAGTAGTCAGATGATCTTACCAACTCCCATAACAGGATAAGAGGAGTTATTGGCGCATGTGACAGTATTCCCTGTAGGGGCAGGCTCGAGTGAAGAGAAGAAACTGCGCTGCGAGGTAATATGTTTGGTCGCCCCACTATCAAAGTACGAAACATCTGAGTCTACTACAGACATGCACTGATCATGTGAAGATGGGTCAAAACTGCAGACAGTAGTAAATGCCCATTCTTCTTCCTGCACAAGATTTGTAGACTTTGTTTTTGGTGTAGAGGTCTCTGCAACAACCATTCCAGCCTCTTTCTTCTTTGCCTCTTTAGCAGCCAGTTTTGGACAGTTCTTTATAATATGATCATTTCCTTTACAGTACTTGCAGAACAATTTCTGCTTTTCTGATTTCTTTTCATCTTTATCCTGGTTCTTTGATTGTGCAGCATTTGCAGATTTCTGCTTACTAGTAGAAGAGATCCATTTTCCTTTGCCCTTCTGACTAGCCAGGAAAGCTTGATCTGCAACACGCATAATGGACCTGTTCTGCCTGGACTGATCTTCCTGCAACAGAACAGAGACTTATTCCTCAAATGACAAGGCATTCGGATTGCCTTTCATCATCAACCGAAGAGTAGAGGCAAAACTCTGATATAAATCAGGAAGACCATTCAGAACCGTCTGCACAAGTGAGCTATCTGGTATAACCTCATCAGCAGAAATCAATTGTTCCTTCAGGTCTTTGATCTTTGTAAGAAAACTATCCATAGAATCACCTTCATTCATGTGCTCACTCTCCAACTGTTTTCGGAGGTAAGCAACACGAGCCTCATTCCTAGCCTGGTACAAAGTGGTAAGTGTATCCCAAGCATCCTTTGTTGTTTTGCAAGAGCGAATATGAGGAATAATGGCACGTTTGATAGACAAGGCTATCAATGCATGTGCCTGGGCATCTCTGCCATCCCAACAAATCTGCTCTGCAGTAGGTGCAACAGAAACAGCAGCACGAGTAGGAATCTGCGGAATATCATCTTCGACACCATCTTCATCAGCTCCAACACATGTATTTGCAGTACCTATCGTTACAGGTGTAACAAGACGTCTTTCAACACCCTGCACAATGTTCCACAATCCTTTTGCAACCAGTACATGTCGCATCATATAAGCCCATAATGGGTAGTTGGTACCATCCAACTTATCCTCAACAGCCAACATACGAAATACATCACTGCTTTCAGCCATGGCCAGTGACTAAAATACCTTGATGCAGAAAATTGACTATATCTCAAAAAGTTGAACAGAACTGCCCAAACAAAAACACCCTGAGTATGCTCACCAAATTTCGTGCGAATTTGAGACTGCAAACGGAGGAGTGTCGACGGCGCCCTAGAAGAAGCGATGACCTACTCTGATACCAATTGTTGGAAATAGACGTCTGCGGAAGCACGCGAACAGCAGAAGTTAGAAGAACAAGCTTGGAGCACAACACACAAGACTGAATGTATTACTAGAGAATGTACAAAGATAAGTAGCCCATTAGGGCAATAGGCGTATATACAAGCCGGGGGAAAAAAACCTCCTAAAGAGGGAAAAACGTGCCCCGGTGGTCCTAGAGTGTTCACACACATCACTACCTAAATATATCAACAAAACTCATGGTATAGACTATGAGGAAACATTCTCACCAGTTGCAAAGATGACTACAATCACGACATTGATAAGCGTAGCTGCTGCAAAGAATTGAAGACTCCTCCAACTTGATGTGAAAAATGCATTCTTAAATGGTTGGATAAGTGAAGAGGTGTACATGTAACAACCACGAGGTTTTGAAAACCCTAAAGAAGATCCTGAATGTATCTTCTCTGAGTCAAATACATTCCTTCATCTGAATATATCACTTGCATACCTAGGAAATATGTGAGCTCACCTAGGTAATTGATTTTGAACTCCTCTTACATGTGTCTCTTGATCCTTGGAATACCATTTATATCATCACATGTTACAATAATATCATCTACATATACACATAGATAGATAACCTCATTGTGATCCCTTCTGATGAATAGAGAAGGATATGAACTGCTAGCTTTGAACCCTTGATCTTGAAGATATGTAATCAACCTGTAATTCCAAGCTCTAGGACCTTGTTTCAATCCATAGAATGCGTTCTTAAGTCTGAAAACATATCATAAACTTAGTGTTTATGAAGGTGAGAAAATTGAAGATCTAAAAGAATATCAAAGCTTGGTAGGTAGCTTGATATATGCTACTCATAAAAGGGAAGACATCTCATATAGTGTGGGAGTGCTTAGTCAGTTCATGCACTCACCGAGAAGAACACACATGGATGCGACTAAGAGAGTACTTAAGTATCTCCAAGGTACAATCAACGAAGGTATATTCTATCCTTAATCTTCGAATTTGGATATCAAAATCTACTTAGATGTAGATTGGGAAGGAGCTAAGGATGATAGAAAAAGTACATCTGGTTACTTAGCATTTGCAGGTTTCAAGCTAGTGTCATGGAGTTCCAAGAAGCAACCAACACTTGCTTTATCCTCAACTAAAGCAGAGTACAGAGGCTTGACCATAGCAACTCAAGAGGCAATATGGTTAAAAGCATTGTATACAAATTTGGGACTTATGAGTTCAAAACTTGACATATTTGGAGATCATGTAAGTTCCATGCATCTAGTGGCAAATCGTATTTTACATGCGAGAACCAAGCACATACAAGTCCATTACCACTTCATCAGGGAGAACTTCATGGCAAAGGAGATTGACATTTCCTTTGTTCCAACTGAAAACTAAGTAGCAGATATGATGACCAACGCACTTGATGGAATAAAGCTTTGTAGATTCAAAGCTATGGCATGTATTCAACCTATCAGAGAATGAAGACTCAAGCATACTTTAGCTTGAGGGGGATCTTTTGGAACATCAAGTTTACACTATGCTTGAGGTGGATTTGATCTACATCAAAGGGTATAACGTCGAAAGAATATCCGTTTGAGATCTATTTTTTCTTATGCTCATTTTTTGTATTTTTTTGAGAGATTTTTGATGGTTCATTTATCATTGTAAAAGCCTTGAGCATTACACATGTAAAGGTAGAAAGATAAATACCAAATCCCACGAATTTGTGGTGTTTGAAGTTGCATTCAATCAAGCAATCAATCACCAAAAAGTAGATCAAACTACATCTTCACTTTTCCTAGATTGTAGGAAAGTGAATTGATTCCCTCCAACAACCGTTCCCACCTTCATTTGAACTCAAACTTCAATTGTAGAAATTGTGGAACACTTCTAGTCTATGTAAGACTTGAAATAACTTGCACATTACATTGAAGCAATATACATACACTTATGACCATCATTATCTTGCTCCTTCAATTCTCTACATCATCTTCTTCGCAAATAGTAATCATGTAGAGGCTGGTGCTCTCTTTCTAGAGCTTCAAAGTGAGTGCAAGATGACTCATTGGAAAGGTGTTACTGTTTAGTTTATGTCCATAAATTTTCATAGCATTTGGTTTAGGAGATTGGGAGAAATGTGCATTTTTCTGTCTCGGGGTCAATCTATGCATATTCCTAAAAAAATAGGAAGTACTACTGGTGAATGTCTCATTCATTCCTACAAAATATTTTGCTTATTACTTATATTTTTTGTGTATTCTATACACTCAATGCTACGTGTGTCACTCACATAAAAGGAGATTTTCTAATTGTAATCATGCTGGTCGTTATCGGCATTTGAAGTTCATTGGCTCTTCCATAGATAGTAAGTTTTTGAGCTAGTCGGCCCGCGAACCTATCTGTTTTGTATCGACTCATTCAACTTGATGCTCCAAAGTACATAGTGCATTTCTTTGCACTTATTGCATGCCTATAAGGTCTGTTTGAGTCTCCATAAGCTCAAGGGTTGGTCTTGTGCCCGTTGGCTAGACCAACCTCCATCGCTTCAAAATGCTTTTTCTACCTTCTACAAGCTTCTCCAAGTTCTTTCATGTATGAGGACAAATCATAGACGTGTTTTCTATATGAGGACTATGCTGAAGTTTAGAAGATTGGAGGTGTTCCTTTATGTAGTTTTCAAGTAGCTCATCTGTCCATATTAATAGTATCCATCGTTTTCCTTGTATATCAACAAAAATATGGATCCGTCAACCAAAAATATGGTCTTCTTTACAAATCTACACCCATCCTTCATAGTTCATTTTTGCATCCATAAAAAAAAATCTTGATTCTTTTGTAGTGTACATGTTCTATTCAGGTTTTTTAGATTTTCATTTGAACCTCATTGCATCCTTTTGCTCTTGTAAGCATCGGGGGCTTTCATTATGTGAGGTCAACATTTTGATGATACAGTTTCTTTTTATGAATTTGTAGATATGTTATTAAAAATTACTTTCTATATTTAGTGGCTTGGAGTTATTTAGGATGAAACGTTTTGTATTATATCTTATTATGTCAGTTAACGTTTGTATCAAATCAGGTCCCACATATATAGACTACAACCAATTTTTATTGAAGACAAGATGTTAGGATGCAGCACAACGATCAATTGAAACTTGCATTGAAATGGAATTTTATGTTTCACATTTGGAATAAAGCCTCTACAACTTCTTCACATCAGCCTCATCCGAAATTGATCATGGCAATCTCACGTAAATCACCTCAATCTTAAGTCAATCATAGGATCTCATGTTCAACTTATGCTTATCATGTCACAATCTTTTCTGTCCCTACCCATGAAAATATATAGTATGAGTATGCTCTCATAGATAAATTCCCGTCATTGATATACCTTGGACTATTCATCTCTTTTCCTACTCTTCTATTGTTCCTCTTAAGGAAAAATTAGTACTTATGATAAGTTTCACTCTAAACTTCTTAATTTTTCATCGGTGCTTCTCTACAGGAAATATTCTAAAAACCATATGGTGGGATTATGTGGTAATGTCTTTAAAGAGATAATTTTAGTGAGTGTTCAACAATAATACTTCAATCCGACTTTCGGAAGAGTATTATCGGGTCCTCGGGTTCTTGGGAGTGGTAGGGGTCTGTTAGACAGAGGCCCTGTACTATTTTCCCAATCCTTTGCACAATCGTAAGTATTTCCTCACGTCTTAACACAGTGAGTGAGTTTGAATACTGACTACTCTTCGGCACAGTGATTGTTAGAATATTCGGACTGAATATGCTATGGTAATAACGCAGTGATCCAGCCATAACTTACAACTACTAGAATACGTCCTTCTCACTAATTAACTTCTCAATAAGACGATTCCATGTGATAGGTAAACACACCGAACAAAATGCACAGACACTCGGATCGAGATTACATCAAACTTTTCGTATACTGACTCAATGCCACAGATTTCTACCGCAATTAATAACTTACTAAGACTTCTGTTCACACACAGATGCTTATCGAATATTCAGTGATCGCAGATTATTGTATAGAATCTGGTCACTTAACCGAAAAGATACTAACTTTGTTCTTGCACAGTCTCACACAGTACAACAAACACACAATCTCACAGCCGAAAGATACAGAATCGTATATAACTAATCATCAACTAGACTCATAACACAGGACTACCAAATGGGAATCGATTCAACCAAAAGAATAGCAGAATAATTAAATGTGAATAGAATGGAACGGAACTCAATGTACTCATCAAGATCTCATACAAAGTCTTAAAATATGATGCTCACAATCTCCCAAATTGATTCACTATAACAGACAACAGAATAAATGCGATGCTTGCAATTTCCAAATACTTCAGTTCACGATGTGATCAACCCTACTCACTACAGTACTCAACAGAACAGAGACTCCCTCTGGAAAAACTGCCGCTCTTCGCCGCTTCCCTTGATGTGCTTTTAAATAGAAGTCTGCTACCGCGAATCCACTTTTTTCGGCATCCGTCCGGGTTCATCCGTCCTGGTTCAGCGCCACTCAATTAATTTCCACTTTCTATGGGAGACATTGACTATTCCATTGAGTAACACTGGCACGCACGGTGGACTCGAACCCGCAAGTGTAGTACTGTTGGTAATATCCTTTTTGCCTAGGCTATCCCACTGTTCTTTTTCTTTACATGCATCCAGAAAGGCTCTGGCTAAACGTTCATAATGCCAATATCCTGTTGGTGATTCAGCAAATATCTTTCAATCTCGAATGTGTCACTGTATATGATCGGTCGTCTTTTTCTCCAGAACTTCCTCAAACTCGTATAGCTGGTCTAGTTGCCTCTTCATGAAGTCCCGCTTTCTTCTATGCTGTTAGCTGCTTTCTATTTATACATACAATAGGAGGCCAGACAATGATATGATTGTTAGCTGCTTCGAGACCACGCTTTCAAAATTCTGTTCATCACCATAGCCGATCATATCCTTTTGAAACTCCAGTATTGCAACGCCAAGGTGTCTTGATAGTTTTACTTCGTCTGGTCATCTTTCAGATTGCAATGTGAGAATCTACTTTTGATCTCGTTGTTACTTGGACCCACCCTCTTGATCATGTGCTTTAATCGCTTCGTCTATGGAATCAAAGTACCCTCTGTGCTGTTGAATCCTCTTCTTCTTGAAAGTTTGTGCGTGTTTTTACCAACTTGGATATGTCTATGGAATCAATATCCATGTCTTCTGCAGAAGCCATGTACCCATTCAGTATCCTATCACCACCTGGCTGAAATATCCTTTTACAGTGTATGTCGGTCCATGCCAGGTTTTGACTCCCCAATCCTTTCTGATCGCACTTGTTCTAGTGGCGGAACAAGTATAGCTAGCCATCTCCTGCGAAAAAGTGTCCAGCGAGTTTGAATATGGCTATCCAACTGTTGTTTTAATAACTCTATGTCCACATTTGTCATCATTGTGGCATTTAATTCTACACCCTCATCTTTTAATATCTGCTTTTCGAACTCCTGCAATACTTGTATTCTTGACTGCAAAAGTTGATTTTCGGCTTGCAGGTGAGCATTCAGGGTAGAAAAACTGGACATTTTGGTTTGAATTTGTGTTTGGATAGCTTGCTGCCACTGGTTAAGATCTTGGACATATTTTTTTTCGGTGATCAATTCGGCCGTAATACGGTGGTTGTTTTGTTGTAACACCTGTATTAACGCATCTTTGTCGTCCAATTCTTTTTGCATCTGTGTCATTACTGAGTTGGACTTAGTCATCGTTGCTAATAACAACTCGTTTCGGTGCTGAATTGCTTGTTCCTGTTGCCGTAAATATTGGGAAACCTCTTGGAGTTGGTTCTGCATTCTTGTAACAAAATCGGGTTGGGAGTCATCCGGTGCTTGCTTTGGACTGGCAGTTGGCACGTTGTCTGTCATTCGTCTTCTAATGGACAGCCGAAATGGCGTCCCTACTGTTTGATTCTGTGTGCTGTTACCTGTGTGGAGTAAAGATGTAGCCGAGGTGGAGGGTTGGGCTTCTTCCTGAGGCTCTGTGGGGTAAAAAGAGGGGGACCAGTGTAACTGTTTATCTTTTACAGCTTGGGCAAACTAAATATAGCAGCTAAATACACTGGTAAACGAGTGTATTTTTGGGACCTGCGTTTGTCCCCAACAAAAAACTGTTTGTGTAAATGATTGTACAACCAGTGAGCCCAACTCACTTTTCCTCCTTTCTCTGCTTGTACGAGAGGCGAAAAATTTTCTCTAGACATAAGATCAAATCTGACTATAAAGCAGAGCCTTTCTAAGTACCATTTAAATTGTCCACGGCGAGTATATGTGGCATTCTTCATCATAAAATAGCGTCTACGACCTTCGCCCTCACCAAATTCTTTTCTCAGGTCGTTATAAGAACATTTGGGGAAATTTGCTTCTTCATACAACGGTAATTGAAATACTGACGAAACTAATTGTGGTGAAAATTGTACCTGATTTTCAAGAAAACCTTTTGTTTGTCGCATAATGTGTAACTGATTCTCTGCGTCGTCGTTACCTGTCCACTGTTCCCAGGGTAACTTTGCAAACTGTAGGAGTCCGATCCTCCGTAACCAGTTCTCATTTCCCTTTGAATGGATGTCAAATTCTATTCTGAATTCTGTAGAAAATAATATGTTGTTATGTAGACCTGGTGATGTTGCCGAAGTTCTTGAGTCTTCTTCATCATCTTGTAATGTAGTATCGGTTGTAGTCACAACACGATTCTGTGTAAGTGTGCGCTTTCTGAGTCGCCATCTCAGTATATCCGATTCAGACATGGTTGTAAGAATTTGCCGAAAATAATGTGCTAGAAGTTTTGTAAATTAGCACAAGAGCTCGCAGAATATTATACAGAAAAAATACTTTGCCGGGCATACGCATTTTATAAGTACTAGAACTTGAACTGCCATTTGCTAGAATGATGATATTTCATTCCGACATGACACTTCATGCTTCTTACCGAAATTCTAGAATCAAAAATCATCATTCTGTACATCGATGCTGGACTTGGAATGTCTTTTACATGTGCCGACAACACCGGATTTGTAGGCCCGAAATCTATAGTTCTGCTACGAGACCTTCTAAGTACATACTTCTAGCTGATCGAAAGATATGGGCAATCTTTTTCTTAAGCGTTTCTAATAGCTGTTTTAGCGTATCAGGCTCTAGAAGCTGGGCATCTATTCTAGCAGAGCTAAGTGCGATAGCTTCGGTGAGTACATTCTCGGCCTGGGTCTGCACAAAAGCTTCCTGTAGGTAAAAATCATTGGCTAGTGCGGCGTCCTTGGAAGTCTTCATTTCTTCTAGTTTGGCTTTTAGCTCTGCAATATACTCCTTTTGGTTGCGTATTTGGTTGTCTTGGCGTTCAAACTGCTGGGTTTGGAAATCCAGAGTTTTCTTCAGTGAATCTCGTTCTCTGCGCGTCCTGTCAATATCTTTTTGGTATTGGCCTTCCTTTAGTAATTGGTGTTTGAGAATACGGTTGACCGTATCGGCACATTCTTCGGCTCGCCGTAATTGCTCTTGAACTTGGTCGGCTTCTTTCTGTTGGTCTTGCATCTTCTGGGTGGTTTCTTGTAATTGAGTCTTTGTGTCTGCGATCAATTCTTCGAGGGATACGTTGATATTTTCTTGTTCTTGAAGGGCGGCCTTCAGTGTTCGGATTTCCTCATGTGCGTCGTGTATGAGTTGGTCTTTGGCAGCTAGCTAGTCCAGGGCTGCATCTCGTTGTTGTACTAGCGTCTGGTCTGTCAAAATTCTTGCTTGGAGTTCTGCTAGCTGTATCTGTAGCTGATGATTCTCGGCCTTTACGGCATCTATTTCTTCCTGGAGGGGGGTGATGTGGGCTTCCAGGGTGTCGACCTTGTGCTGGTATTCTAGCTTGAGGTTGTCCGTGACTTGCTTAAAATGTGCTGGCAGCTGGTGTGATAATTGCATGAGGAACTGCCCCGTGACGGCTAGTTCCGAAAATGCGTTGTGTGGCGGTGGTGATGGAGGATGACGAGGTTGAGAGGATGTGTCGGTGAGTAGTTGCTAGGAGTTTGGCGGAGAGTAGTTGGGGGAGGAAGAGGAGGATGCTGCGGGTTTAGTGATGGGTTGGCGGGGTGGTTCTGGTGGGGGGAAGGGGTTGACAGGAGGGATGGGTAGGGTAGAGTCAATAGTGGTTACCTTTGTAACATTCTGCTGTTCAGCTTCTGTATGATTGATGGCTTCAAGAAGTTTATCCAATGCCTTTGTGGTAGTTTCCGGTTCGTCCTGTTGATGCTCAAACTCCTTTTCTGTAGATAGTATTTCTGTATCTGCTTGTTTTTGTTGGTCTTGTTGCTCTGTCGAAGTGTCGTTATGTATTGAAGTGGCGGTGTCGTGGTAAGTTTCTTCTTGCTGATCTTCTTCGGCGTCGTGTTTCTTTCCGGCAGATCCTTGGACTTCACTTTCTGAAGAGCTGATTCTGACTCGCTTTGTACGGAAGAGTTGATTGATCTCTTCGTCGTCTTCTTCAGTTTCCTCGAGTGGTTGTACTGATTCTTCGTGCCTAAGTGCTGGGCCTGTGGGTGGGGGTTGTGCAGCTAGAATGGTTGGGAAGAGAAAGGAGATGATGTGTGGAAGACGAGAGCGCGGGGAGCTTCCTTTCTGGAGTTGTTTCACTATAGCAACGGATTCTTTATGGATTCGCTGGAAAAAATAAGAGGCAAAGTTTACAGGTTCACGGGTAGCTAATTCTAGAGCGGAGTAGAAGGGGCGAGAGATACCGTAAGTTCGTTTTTGCAGGTTGAGGATTGATACAAGAAATTGTAGGGCGGATCGTTCGGGTTCTGGACGGCAGAGAATGGCATATTCATTGGATGAGGAACGGGGAAAGAGTGTGTTCATGCGAGCGATAGGGATGCTAGGGCCATTTTCGCGTCCTTGTGGGGTGAGGCGGTAAACTACAGAGAAGGCTTGGAAGGTGATGACGGCCCTATATGGGAGAGAAGGGAAGACCCACTGTCGTTCGGTGACGGGGAATTGGGCGATGGCGTGGATGATTTGTGTGGAGAAGGGATGAGTTTCCACTGAGTGCCAAGGCAACTCAGCGAAGTTGAACAATCCTCTACAACGCAGGTATTCGCCGACGTCTGTCGGGATACCATCTCTGAAGGCAGTGTAGTTGGCTAGCGCTTCCATTACGCACAGATACAAGACGCAGAACACAAGTATTCAGAAAATATAGCCGTGATCGCAAAATACTATATTACCTATCCGGCGAGTTTAAGTGAGTTATATAAGAAATTTATACAGAGAATATTTTAAACGGTACTAATTACACTAAGCGTGACAAAAAGTCTGCTAAGGCATGTGAACTACCTGGCCGATGTACGACATCATAGTCGAATTCTTGCAATAGTAGAACCCATCGTGCTAGGCGGCCAGCTATATGTTGCTGTCGAACCAAGTAAACAAGTGCAGCATGATCGACATGAAATGTAAATTTTCGGCCCAACAAATAATGTCTGAATTTTTTTACCGAATACACTAGTCCTAAGCATTCCCTCTCAGTTACCGAGTAGTTCTTCTCTGCAGGTGCTAATCTTCTGCTAGCATAGTATACTGGTCTAAACCATTTATCAGTTTGTTGCATCAGTACACTTCCTATTGCTATATCAGATGCATCAACAAATACGTGAAATGGGTGATCCCAATCTGGTGGCTGTAAAATGGGAACCTGTGTTAATAACTGTTTCAGTCGATCAAATGCTATCTGACATTCCTGAGTCCATTCGAATTGCCTTGAAGTCTTGGAAATTAATTTGTTCAGTGGTATTGCCACATGAGCAAGCCACCGTAAATGCCTTCCATGCCATCTCACTTGACCCATAAATCGCATTACTTCCTTAGGTGTATTAGGCACCGGAGCTTCTAATACTGCTGAAATTTTATCAGGATCAACTTGAATACCCTGTGCTGATATGATGTGACCAAGTAACTTACCACATGAAACCGCAAACACAGATTTGTTTGGGTTTAAACACAATCTATATTCTCTACATCTCTGAAAGCAACATCGTAAATGTACTAGATGTGCGATCATCTTACCGAAAATTGAAAAATCGTCAAGGTATACTTGCATAAATGAGGTGAGATAAGGAGAAAATATCTCCTGCATACATCTTTGAAATGTGCTTGGCGCATTCCTCAATCCAAACCACATTACGGTACAAGCAAAGACACCCCAATTTGTAATAAATGCAGTTTTTGGTATATCTTCTTCAGCCATTCTTACTTGATTATATCCACTGTATCCATCTAGAAATGAATACATCTCATGACCTGCTACTTTGTCAAGCATAGTATCCAAAAAAGGAATCGGAAAAGGATCCGGTATTGTTGCAGCATTTAATTTCCGATAGTCTACGCAAATTCTCAATTGCTTGTTTTTCTTCGGTACAATTACAATCGGTGAAATCCATTCCGCATGTTCTATTGGTACTATGAATCCCACTTTTAATAACCTATCAAGTTCAGCCTTTACCTGTGATGCATAGTGTGGGTTCATCCGGTAGCTGGTTTGCCTTATCGGTTTCGCTTCTGGTTTTAGCATAACTCTGTGTTGATAGATACGAGGATCCAAGCCCTTCATGTCTTTGTAATCCCATGAAAAGACGTCAGTAAATTCTTGGAGTAACTTGATTAAATCTGCTTGAAAGGCTTCAGGTAAGTTTTGCTTTATCTTTACAAGACGAGGGTGGTCTTCATCTCCAAGATTATAAGTAATTAACTGGTCTTCTGGAACATAAAATTGTTGATATTTCTCTTTATCAGCTGATGGTTCGAGAAGTTGTTGTAGTTCATTACCTCGAATTGAAATGGTATCTTCCTCCTTAATTTCTTTGGCTACGGGTATTACTGTACATACTGAAGCATTCCAGGTATCTACCACAGACTGTAGATCAATAGTTCCTACTGTCATCAAATCAACATTATTGTTCAGAAATTCTTCTTCTTCGTCATCCGACAACCCATCTAACATATGGACTGGTTCGGCAAAATATGGTCGAGCATGTAACTCACAGGGTTGTATAGCATCTAACTTTACAACACATTTGCGATTTTTATCTTTGAACGTAAGTTCCTGGGCTGACCAGTCTTGAATTACCTTGGCTTGTTTCAACCAAGGACGACCGAAAAGTAGATTGTAGTCTAGGGTGGATTCCGGCAATTCAAGAACAACAAAAGTCATCTTGAATGTTGTATTTTGGACAGTTATAGGTATATCTCGGACCAGTCCTACTGGATGAACTCTAGATTGATCAGCCACTCTAACAAAGAATTGAACTGGTTCTATCTTAGTCCATCCTAACTTCTTACAAAGTGACGCAGTGGCAATATTCACGCCAGACCCCCCATCAATTAAAACTTGTGGAATTTGATGTTTATGAAACCATACCGTAATCAGAGGAACTGAGTGATCTACCGTAGAGTCTGGCTCTGGTTGTACTGTTGCGGTAGCAGGAATACAAGCAGATTTTGTAGTAGACTGTTGTTGAAATTGTTGGCGTATTCCTGGTACTAATGCCAGTAATTGCCCGAAAGGCAGTGTGATGGATGCTTTTGACAATATATCCCAAGTCGGTTGCAATTGAGTTGCATCTTCCTTAACTGTTGAAGATGAAGCTTGGTCTGAAGATGGTAATTCTACTGCAGATGATGTACCTGCTTCTGTATTGTCAGTACGAACTTGTGTCGTATCCGGGGACTAGATCACTGCAGTAGGTTCTGGAAAAACAGGTGGTTCTACGGTAGTCCACTGGCTAGCCTTATGATACATTCTGTGTTGTTCACGTATCCCTGGCTCAAATAATTCTGCTGCTGGTTGCAATTGTTTACCGGAACGCGTTTGAACTGCTGCTGCCTGCGTCTCTACAGGTGTGATTGTTACCACATTGGCCATTGGGTTTTGACGTTCCTTTTTCCTTTGATCATATTCCGCTGCATCTCTACAGAATCTTCTAATATGGCCCAATTGTCCACAGAAATGACATCGAGGTGGTGGTAAATTTTGATTTTCCGGTGGTGGTCCATTCTGCCAGCGCGGTGTGTTATAGTTGTTGTTCCTCTGTCCTCGATAATGTCGATACCCTTGTTGTTGATTGTGTCTCAAATGTGGGGGTACATATTGATTGGATGACTGCCCTTGTTCCTGAATAATTGCATTAATTGTTGCTGCTCCTTGTCTTCTAGCATTGTATGCACAATTCTCAGTGGTATGTCCCACAATGTTACAGATGGCGCAATAGGTCTGATTTAACGCACACTGGGCACTAGTATGTCCTGAATTCTTGCAGGTGGTGCAATATACTTGCCTAGTTATATCTTCAGCCACATGTTTGTTTGTTTTAATCCATTCCAAATCCTCTGAAAATCCACCGACTTTGTTTTCCAGCTGAAGGGTCATTGCTATCACTGCATCGAGGGTCATGGCTCCTACACATCTTATAATCATGATTTGCCTAAGTTGAGGAAGTAAGCCATTGATAAACCACTGTGTAATAACATCGTCTGGTAAATTAGCATGAGCCTGGGGTAACTGTCTTAAATGAGTTCTGAAAAGGGTAGCATATTCTTGTACAGTTTGATTTGGTTTCTGTCTATTGTTCTGTAAATACTCAAAGATCTCTGCAGGATTCTTTTTCAGCCTGAATCGTTGCAGAAAAGCGTCTCGTACTGCTTCATAAGTACCGAAATGATTAATATCATATTCAGTAAGCCATCTTGCGGCTTCATTCACAAGTGTAGATTGAAAAACAATTGCTTTGTATGCCGGATCCGGTGGATGGTTGAGAACAGCGTAACTGATTTCGAAGGTGCGTACGTGAGCATCTGGATCATCTCCTGGAAACCCACTAAACTTTGTGTATGTTACTCCCGTTGGAGCCAATCTGGGTTGACCTAATTGTCGTTGCGGTTGTTCATTCATCGTAAATGTATTATACACTCCTTCTGTATTTCTGGTTTGAGTTTCTGAACTACCGGAATTTGGTTCGCCAAATGGCACACTTTCCGGTGCAATTAGCTTACTTACTATATTGCGAATTTCTGTTTCAAATAATCTTCCTTCCTCCTTGATATCCAAAGTAGGAGGACTTGCTTCCAAACGTTGTAGTTGAGCTGAAGATTCAGCCGAAACTGCTGAATCGTCACCGAAAAACTGTGTTTTTCTTACCGAAATTCCGCCGGAAGGATTCAAAATTGTGATTGGATACAGCGTAGATTCGCCTGTATTAATTTCCTTCCCTAAAGTGTTTCTAATCGTATCTGAATCTATTCCGAAAACTTTTAAACTAGATTCCAACTGCGTTTTGGTAGGTTCCAAAATTGCTGTATTTTCGACAGTCTGCACCGTAGTAACACTAGGCAATTCTAGAGATGTACTACGTTCTACCGTAATTTCACCGGAATCAGTGTTATC
Source organism: Ceratopteris richardii (assembly GCA_020310875.1). NCBI lineage: Eukaryota > Viridiplantae > Streptophyta > Polypodiopsida > Polypodiales > Pteridaceae > Ceratopteris > Ceratopteris richardii. The sequence continues at coordinate 65,808,458 of CM035413.1, read as the reverse complement.
GTTCGTCACTTTTTCGATAACTGGGTCAGGTCTAATTGCACTAGTACCTCCCAAAGTTGTTCTTAATACCCCTAACTGATGATTCTTGGGATACTTTTCACCTGATCGAGTAATCGGCATGTAGCATTTCCGTACTGATCATATAGTATTATGAACAAACAGTATCGCAACAATCTGATTCTGTTGCTACTGTCCTTCCAACAAAATTTAGTTTGAACAAAATACCAGGCAATCTCAATGCCACATCCCGAGTAGGATCGCCAAATGTTGAACAATAATACTTCAATCCGACTTTCGGAAGAGTATTATCGGGTCCTCTGGTTCTTGGGAGTGGTAGGGGTCTGTTAGACAGAGGCCCTCTACTATTTTCCCAATCCTTTGCACAATCGTAAGTATTTCCTCACGTCTTAACACAGTGAGTGAGTTTGAATACTGACTACTCTTCGGCACAGTGATTGTTAGAATATTCGGACTGAATATGCTATGGTAATAACGCAGTGATCCGGCTGTAACTTACAACTACTAGAATACGTCCTTCTCACTAATTAAATACTTCTCAATAAGACGATTCCATGTGACAGGTAAACACACCGAACAAAATGCACAGACACTCGGATCGAGATTACGTCAAACTTTTCGTATACTGACTCAATGCCACAGATTTCTACCGCAATTAATAACTTACTAAGACTTCTGTTCACACACAGATGCTTATCGAATATTCAGTGATCGCAGATTATTGTATAGAATCTGGTCACTTAACCGAAAAGATACTAACTTTGTTCTTGCACAGTCTCACACAGTACAACAAACACACAATCTCACAGCCGAAAGATACAGAATCGTATATAACTGATCATCAACTAGACTCATAACACAGGACTACCAAATGGGAATCGATTCAACCAACAGAATAGCAGAATAATTAAATGTGAATAGAATGGAACGTAACTCAATGTACTCATCAAGATCTCATACAAAGTCTTAAAATATGATGCTCGCAATCTCCCAAATTGATTCACTATAACAGACAACAGAATAAATGCGATGCTTGCAATTTCCAAATACTTCAGTTCGCGATGTGATCAACCCTACTCACTACAGTACTCAACAGAACAGAGACTCCCTCTGGAAAAACTGCCGCTCTTCGCCGCTTTCCTTGATGTGCTTTTAAATAGAAGTCTGCTACCGCGAATCCACTTTTTTCGGCATCCGTCCGGGTTCATCCGTCCTGGTTCAGCGCCGCTCAATTAATTTCCACTTTCTATGGGAGACATTGACTATTCCATTGAGTAACAGTGAGGCTTTTATGAAGAAAAAAGACAAAAAATGTACTTTAAAGATTATAAATTATTCCAATTTATGTAGAAATGAGGAAGAGTTTTCCTCCTCATATTAACATCCTTATGTATTTTCTATATAATTTTATGTATTTTTAGTTTAAAAGGTAGAAGGACCAAACCTTAAGTGCGATCATGGACACTTAACTTACTATAAAAGACAATGGAAGTGATTTTGTAGGGAAGGGAATCAATTTCATGAATGAAAAAGTTAGAGATATCGTTCAAAAGTAAATTTTATCACTTTTCTCTCTTTTGATTTTCAAGTGAAAATTCAAAGTGTTTTCCACGGATTTATCTCATAGATTTCTTTTTTTTATGTGTGTTTACAATTTTCATTCATTTATTCTTTGTCTAAGTTCCTGTGATTAAAGTTTGGAAACTATTTTCTCATGATTGTGTGAAGTTGCAAAGATCCTGATACTCTCATCAACATGTTTTAGACATAAAAAATGGAAACTCATGATTTTTGTTCATTGAAAAGGGGATAGAGTTTTTGTATACTTCCCAGATTGACAATTTAATGTTTTTGGTTGTTGGTCCTTTTTCCTATGATGATTGGAGAGGACAACTCCAAATTATTGAAAACATATTTGAAATCATTTCTAAGGAAGCCTTTGAACCTTGTTGGATCTTCCTTTTTGATAGTAACAAATACTTACGTAGAGGTAATTTTGAAATCATCAATTGAAAAGTTGACAAAGAAGGTATGGATGGAATTCATACCCCTCTTGGTAAGCATTTGAGCTTCATTTAGAAAAAGTTTTTGAAAGGAAAGGAAGGTGTGGATCCTTACTCACTACTATGCCACGAGGGAACCACTCTTTGCGGAACCACTGGTGCATAGTATCCAGCGGGGGCGTAGGACTGAACAACTGGCCAATGAGGCAAGTTCTCTTGAGTTCTTTTTGCGTTGAAAGGATTGCCTCGCGATTGAGAGCAACCCGAGTGGCCACCACAATCTCTGAGGAACTAGGGGCAGCATCCACCCCATCAGTGAAAACTGGGGGTAACTTACTGGTAACGAGTGAAGGGGCCCATGCATCCATAAAGGTGGCCACAAGAGGAAGGGAGAAAGGGGCTAAGTCCTCCAAAATCCGGAATGCCCATGCGTCCGGTGTCGTGGGTGACATGATGATACCACTATACAAGCCTCATCCCAGGGAGGTGCCAATGATACCTCCAACGGAGATATCGTGATACCAGACACCCAGGGAGACGACCACAACCACAATGTTTTCAGCATTTTATCTGTTTTTCAAGTTTGGATCTCCCGCAGATGAAGTATCGTTGTCCAAGTACAGAAAAATTGCTTTTTGTGTGTTTCTCTCCCTTTCTCAGTGCCGCTGAAACATCATGGCTTGTTGACCACTTGGAACTTTGGTGCTTCTTGATATGTTCCTTGAAGTTCACACTTGAGTAAAAACACGACTGCAAACTAGGATACCAGCCCCACGCGATCCCATCCAAATAGGCCTGACGATACCACCCCTTACTGGGCATGACGATAGCTTCCCTCAGCTGAGCGTGACGATATGAGTGGCGATAGCGATACCAAGCGGGCCCCATGCAAACAATCTTAGTAAAGCGGCAGTGATATGGTACTGGGTTGACATGAAGAGACCATTCGGAGCGATACGGTACCCTGAGGCGATACAATATCCAAAGAGGACGATGCGACACCTCCACCTGAGGCAAAACGATACTGATACGCCCCCTCCTCCTGAGGCGATACAAACCCGCAGCACGATGATACGACAAAAGTCGTATCATGACACCGAGCAAGCAGCTGTATCGCGATACCAATACGGCCGTGCACGGGGAGGTGTCGGTGAATCCTCTGGGAAGGAATCATGCCACCTGCAACCTCGCACACCACACATGACAAAGAACCCTGATTTGCTATGCTAGCCTTGCGGATATCTTGGTTGTTCTCTTTTTCTAAAGCGCCCTGCCTTCGATATGAATGAACAGCTGCATCCATCGTTTTAGATATGTATCCGTCGTCAGCTTTTACAATAGCAGCATACGAACACGCAACTCCGTCGTTTCTGCAGAAGCACCAATGTCACTTACTCTCTCCCTGCCTCAGCATACGAACAACAATTAAATTTGTATAATTGTGTGTGTGTACACATGTATGTATTTATGTATGTATGTATGTATTTATGTATGTGGGTATGTATGTATGTGTGGGTATGTATGTATGTATGTATGTATGGATGTGTGTGTATCTATTTACATATGTATGTATCTATGTATGTATGTGTGCATGCATGTATGTATGGATGTATATATGCATGTATGCATGTATGTACGTATGTATGTATGTATGTATTTATGTGTGTATATGTGAGTGTGTGTATATGTGAGTGTATGTGTGTGTGTTTATACACATATGTGTGAGCATATGTATGTGTATCTTTTTATGTGTGTGTATGTGTTTGTGTATGTGTGTATGTATGTCTGAATGTGTGTATGTGTGTTTATTGTTGTGTGTATGCATGTGCATGTGTATGTGTGTGTATGTGCGTATGTATGTGTCTTAATGTATGTGTATGAGTGTGTGTGCATGTGTTAATGTATGTGTATGAGTGTGTGTGTGTGTTTATATGTAAGTGTGTATGTGTGTAAGTATTTGCGTATGTATTTGTGTATGTCTGTGATTTTATGTGTGTACATATATGTTTGTATGTATGTGTGTATGTATGTATGTATGTGTGTGTAGGTGTGTATCTGTATGTGTGTATGTATGTATATGTGTGTGTGTATGTGTGTGAGTATTTGTGTGAACATGGGTGTATATGTGTATGTGTTTATGTGCATATGAGTGAGTGCTTGTTTGTATGTGTGTATGTGTGTAGTCTTGTATGTGTGTGTGTGCATGTATGTATGTTTGTACATATATGTGTGTGTTAATGTCTGAATATGTATGTGTATATATGCCTATATGTGTATGTGTTCATGTTTGTATCTATGTATGTATGTGTTTATTTGTTTGTGTATGTGTGTGTGTGTGTTTAAGCGCATATGTGTGACCATATGTATGTATATCTTTGTATGTGTCTATCTATGTGTTTATGTGTGTAGGTGTGTTTGTTTTTCTATGTATGGTTGTGTATGTATGTGTATGTGTGTGTGTGTGTGTGTGTTTGAATGTGTGTGTGTGTGTGTCTTTGTATGTACGTGTGTATGTGTTTGTGTGTGAATTTATGTGTATACATATTTGTATGTTTGTATGTATGTGTGTGTATGTACGTATGTGTGGGTGTGTGTGTGTTTGTGTGTATTTTTCTACATGGGTGTGTATGTGTATCTCTTTATGTGCATATGTATGAGCGCATGTTTGTATGTGTGTGTATGTGTGTAGTCTAGTGTGTGTGTGTGTAAATATATATATATATATATATATATATATATATATATATATATATATATATATATATATATATATATATATATATGTGTGTGTATGTATGTATGTATGTATGTATGTATGTATATATATATATGTGTGTGTATGTATGTATGTATGTATGTATGTATGTATGTATGTGTTTATGCATATATGTGTGAGCATATCTATGTGTATCTTTGTATGTGTGTTTTTGTGTGTATGGTTGTGTATGTATGTGTATGTGTATGTGTATGTGTGTATGAATGTTTTTTAATTTATGTGTGTGTGTGTGTGTGTTTGTATGTAAGTGTGTATGTGTATGTGTGTGTATGAATGTGTTTGAATGTATGTGTGTGTGTGTGTATGAATGTAAGTGTGTATGTGTTTGTGCGTATCTGTGTGAATTTATGTGTGTACATATATGTATGTTTGTATGTATGTGTATGTGTATACATGTGTATGTGCATACGTGTGTATGTGTGAATTTTTGTATGTGTGTATATGTGTGTATATTTGTGTGTACATGAGTGTGTATGTGTATGTGTTTATGTGCATATGTGTGAGTGTATGTTTGTATGTGTGTGGTCTAGTGTGTGCATGTATGTAAGTTTCTATATATGTGTGTGCGTTTATGTGTGAATCTTGCTGTGCATGTATGGATGTGTGTGTGTGTGTTTATGCACATATGTGTGAGCATATGTATGTGTATCTTTGTATGTGTGTTTGTTTTTGTGTGTATAGTTGTGTATGTATGTGTACGTGTATGTGTGTATGAAGGTTCTTAAATGTATGTGGTGTGTTTGTGTTTGTATGTAAGTGTGTATGTGTGTTTGTTTTTGTGTGTATGGTTGTGTATGTGTGTATGAATGTGTTTGAATGTATGTGTGTGTGTGTGTGTTTGTATGTAAGTGTGTATGTGTTTGTGCGTATGCGTGTGTATGTGTGGGAATTTATGTGTGTACATATATGTATGTTTGTATGTATGTGTATGTGTATGTGTATATGTGTGTATGTGCATACGTGTGTATGTGTGTATTTTTGTATGTGTATATGTGTGTGTGTATTTGTGTGTACATGAGTGTGTATGTGTATGTGTTTATGTGCATATGGGTGAGTGCATGTTTGTATGTGTGTGGTCTAGTGTGTGTGTGTATGTATGTTTGTATATATGTGTGTGCGTTTATGGGTGAGTCTAGCTGTGCATGTATGGATGTGTGTGTGTGTTTATGTATGTTTGTATGAATAATTAAAAAATTCAATAGAGAAAATGAACAAATCAAAGAAAACGTGTAACTTGTAATATTTGCATAAAGATAAACATCTCTATGTGCAAACTTGTAATACCTACTAGCTGTTCATATAAACTGTGTGAAAAAGACTCAAGTTTTGAGCTTCGTATGTTGAGCCCACTTGACCTCAGATGGTTCAATGGTAATTTCGTAAGAAAGATCTAAAACATCAAAGAAACCATTGATTATCAGGCTAACCTTAACAAGAAGTGGTGCTTGTCATGGATGCAGCTACAGTGGGACATGAAGTTCATGGTTGTAGGGCACCCTCTCATAGAAATCAAAAAGTCCCTCCTCTTATGGCAAAGTCTTCATCCTAGGATTTGGACCAACCTAAAAGCTAGAAAAATTTGTGGGGCATCTCTCTAGTGCAAGCGCTACTACTGGTCCATCGAAGATAGTTCTCACATCTTCTTTACTTGTTCCAACTTCATCAGGCTCTGGGAAATTGTGAGAAAGAAAATTAGACTTCAAAAACATATTAATTGGAAACAAGTTCTATTGGGAGAAGTGATCGGTTGATCTGTGACTCTCTGGAATGCAATCAAAGGGGAGGTCCTTTGAAAGATATGGTAGGAAAGATGTGCTTATAACTTTGGTGATTCCCCAAAAGAGTGTTTGATTAAGAAATCATTGCTCCTGCTTGGCAAAAGAATTGCTAACTATACGAAATCTCCCCCCCCCCCCTCCCTCTTGTAGCATCATAAAGTGCTCCTTTTTTATCAACAACAAGCTTAAAATGAAGTGGGCCCTACATGAGGGTGATTAACCTTGTTTCTAAAATTTGAGGGATCCCGTGGGAACTAATCCCCTTCACTTTTACTTTTCTTTTTATTAATTAATACAAGTTCGAGAGAGTAGCCTAAGGCAGAACTTCCTATATTTAAAAAAAGAAAGGGTTTGAGCTTCACAAAATACCGTATGCGATGTTGCATGTCTTCTTTAATATGTTTTTCTTCGTTGCAATGGGCGTCCAAATACGAATCACAATACCCATCAGGATATGTTTATCTCTTGTGTCGCAATATAGGTGTCAAATACGAATCACAATACCCATCAGGATATGTTTATCTCTTGTGTCGCAATATAGGTGTTGCAGTAGCATATTAGTAAGAAAATAATTTTTAAAAACTCCATAAAGACCAAAAATATGTGAGTAAATGGCTTTTATTTAAACACAAACAAAAATGTCAACATATGGGCGGCGAAAGTTGTCGCAAAACATCCATGAAAAAATGAATTTTATCTCAAATCATATTAAAAAAAATCTCCCTATATTGCTGTCAAGTGCCTCACTTAACCAAAGTTAACTCAAGTGGATGCTTCTAAAAGGTTCTAGAGCTCTGTGAGCAAAACATTTTCCTCATGTATCCCATGGGGGTTGCACCCAAAACCTCCTCCTTCACATCCTTGAGTCAACCACTAGGTTAAGTGGACATTTGGTTACAAGAGTAAATGACCTTTTAGTAAGTCTAGACTCGAGATCTTTGGTCCTACATCTACGTGACCAAACCGTGTCCGATATCAGGTCCATCTGAACAGGTCAGATCCTTAGATCATAGACTTATTTCATTATAGAAATAGATCAGCTGGAAGCAAGCACTTTTAGGTGAGGCGATTGGTTGCTCCTCATCACTATGGAATGCTATAAGAGGTGAGACCCTCTGGAAGATCTGGAGGGAAAGATGCGCTTCCAATTTTGGACACCCTCCTAAAGAATTGTCTTTCCCTTCTAAGCAAAAGAATTTCCAATTATAAGAAGTGTTCACCTTTTAAGCAGCATAGAGTGTTTTTCCTTGAGAACAACAAGATTAAAGCCAAGTGGACCCTGCATGAAGGGGACAAAGAGATAATCAACCTTCTTTGTAGCACCATCTAGCTCTCTATGTTCTTCCCCTACTTTGTGGAATTCGTGGGGTCCCACGAGTGCTAGGCTTGTTCATTTGTACTTTTCTTATGTGGAATTCGTGGGTTCCCATCCTTCGTAGTTCATTTTTGCATCTATCAAAAAAATCTTGATTCTATTGTAGTGTACATGTTCTATTCTTGTTTTTTAGATTTTCATTTGAACCTCATTGCATTTTGTTGTTCTTGTAAGCATCGGAGGCTTTCATTGTGTGAGGTCAACATTTTGATGATAGAGTTTTTTTAATGAATTTGAAGGCCTTGAAAAACTCAATGGTGAGCCATCACGACCCGGATTTTTCCCATTGGAAAGAGCATTAATAACTTCAATAATTTCGTTATTAAAAAGGTTTGCATCCATAGAGAATTCATGTTCTGTGGGATTCTAGATTGAGCAACCCTTGAGATGGTTGCCATGGAGTCACGCCTATGCGGGGAAAGAGGAGTCGAGACCCCGACAAGATGGGTGAAGTGCTTTACGATGATAGATCTATTCTCAACTTCCGTGCTACATTCAATTCCATTGTTATCGACCAAGAAGGGATAGATTCCCTAGCTTGTCTCTTTTTGAGGATGTTACACATCTCTTTCGATGGTTTGTCAGCCTTTCCCGCCCACCAGTCTTTGAAGAATATCTGAAGATTTTTCCTTTGAACCTCCTGCTCGAATCTTAGTCTTCCCCTTATTATCAAAAGACCCTGTTGGCATTGTAAGTTACCTTTGTTCACTTCTTCTTCAAGATGAGAGCCTCCGGTACATCGTTTCTCTTCTCTTTTTTTGGATATCTCTTATAGCCTTATGAGTCCTCATCAGAGTTTGTTGATTCTTTTCCACTGCACTTCTCTAGCACTTATCCGGTTCATTATAGTAGGTAAAGAACTTCCCCCACACTACAAAAATTTCTTGGTGGACAGAGGGGAGGGAATTAAAGACGTCTGACAAGAATGAAACCAAGGAGCTTTCAAGAGCATGGGAATCGCTTTGAAAGAAAGCATAATCGGGTAGTGGCCCAAGATAGTCAGGTCCATGTGTTGGGAAATCAAAGGAATACCCCACTGGAGGATGGTGTTTTGGTCGATGTAAAATCTATCAAGTCTTTCTTTCCTCAGAGAGTCCCCCAATTGGAGATTTGACCAGGAGAACCCCTTCATGTCTTTTACCTCGAACAGGTCGAGATGGAGCTCGATTTTATCCCATATCTCTTTCTCTGGATCGTCAACAATTTTCCCCTTGTTATTCCATTGATCCTCAAGAGACTCAACCATGTTGACGTCGCCACAAATGAGAACATTGTAGGAGAGGGATTCGAGGGAAGCCCACATATCGATTCTATCTATTTCTCCATTCAGGTCATAAATGGAGACAACAATGAACTGAGTAGGGAACCTGATAGAGGCAGCAATCCAATGATGATTCCGATCTTCACAAGTCAAGGTCCATCTGTCGCACCGGGGGTGATTAGTACCAATCGCAGTGCCCCCCGCCCCACTAGTCTACGAAGTGGAGACCCAAAGGTGGTTCGGAGAAATGCACTTAAGCCGTTTTTGGAGATTCTCTGTGTCGATTTTAATCTCTTGTAAGCAAATAAAGTCTGGGTTGAGGCATTTTTCTTTGAACCATTGGCCAAGAATCGCCCCTCTTGAGGGGTCAGATAAACCCTTGACATTTAGCAATGTGAGTTTGATTATTGGTGGTTGCCCTCTTTGAGGGGAGGGAGCCGATCTTTTTTTTCTTGTGATCTTCTTTTTTTGTCCCACCTTCTTGACTTAGGATCCTACTCTTGAGAGGGCTCTTCCACGGCATGCCCGCTGGTTGTTTCCTTTTAATCTTTGACTTTTGTTGCAGTAAGCTTGGCATGCAAACCGGAAGAGTAGGACCAAGGAAGGAGCTTTCACTATCTAGGTTGTCTTCATTGCTAGTAGTGAATCCTTCCTCTTTACTCGTGATGTAACCATCCTGGTTGTCTTCTTTACTAGTAGAGTTTTCAAGGGTATTATTAGCGGGATCTTCTTCACAATGGTTATCCCTTGGGAAGTCGACCTCATTAATCTCTTTTTCTACGTTATAGTACATGTTATTTGATGCAGCAATTGTCGTAACGTTCCTTGCTGCTGATCTTTGAGGGCTAGCTTTCCTCCTACGTCTTACTTGAGTGAATCTTTTTGATTCCGCCTTTGCAACCCGAGTTCCCTCTCCTTCCTCCATCAGCGGGGGATGACCCCCAGTGTCAACTTGAAGGAAAGGATTCGGGGTCCTATCTGGTTTAAAATTGTTTTTATTGGTACTTTGCTTCAAGGGGCCATCTTTAATCCTATGACCTTGGTGCCTCCAATGGAAGCACGCATTTGGGAAATTCTTGTAAGTAACCTCGTATACCCAAATCTTACCATCTCTAGAGTTTATGGAGATCTTCAAGGGAAGGAAGGACCTGGTTCAAGTCTATTTCAATGTAGATTTGTGGGTGCCATCGTGCATTGAAAGAATATTGAGCTCCATTGTAGATTAACCCCCCAACATCTTCTCTTGAGGCCATTCGGTGACCGATCAGTGCAACGATTTCTCGAAAAAATATATACAAAAAGTACGATAGATTGGAAAGCTCCACCCATAATGAATAACGAAGAAGCTTTTATATGCAGGCAACTAACAGATGCCACATGAACCTTCTTGAATACCAACACACTCCACATCATGCTGCACATGAGGTTTCTCGAAAGCACCCGGGTGACTGAATGCATGAGGAGGTGACATGCAAGAGATTGTGGCGAATGCACAATCTCTTGCCCCAAAACAGTCAGGATTACCAACCACAACCAAAACAGTCGGGATTACCAAAACCGTCGGGATTACCAACCACAAAGCAGCCTCTATTACGCGTGGCCCGGAGATATGAACTTCAATATCGAGTAGTCTACTAGCTGTCTAGGAGCATCGATTCCTAGAAGCATTCACTTTTTTTCTTTATTTTAATTAAAGTCTGGGAGATTAGGCTAAGGCCGAACTTCCTTTAAATAGAAAAAAACAAAAACTGTCTAGGAGCATCGATTCCCAAGCTTATCGCAAATCTTTGTACAGAGATTCAAGTCATCAAGTCATTCTTCCACAATGGTTCCTCGACAATTGCGCCGCAGAATGAACCTCCATTCAAATGATGATTTAGTCTGCTCATGCGCATCCATCTTCACAAGCCCAAAAGTTGCTTTCAACTTTCAAGCTATTCCGATGACGACTCACGAGTCACGAGCAGTGGCTCCAAGCGACCAAGTCTCCTCGACATGATGGAGACTCGAGAGTCGAGAGACGCAGATATCAGTTTCGTACGACATGAGTCTTCTCTTCTGCCGACTGTTATGATTCGTGAGAGTTAATGAGTTCGCTGCATTGCCGAGGTCTGCGCCAACCAGCGACCACCACCCTGATTGACGCCGAAGCTGGATGCATGAGAATCCTTCATAACCTTCGAATGTAATGGAATCTCTATGGAGCTTCAAGCCATCCGAATGAGTTTTATCTTTTGCCGGAAAAGCTTAGAAAGAGATATGAACATAAATTTAAATTATAGATACATGTTCGTTGCAGATAGAGCTATTGATGTTGGTATAAACGATTCGATGTGACACTCTGTACACAATGCCTTGCGTTCTCAGCATAGAGATGTGTTTTCTGTATGAGGACAAATCATAGACGTGTTTTCTGTATGAGGACTATGCTGACGTTTAGTAGATTGGAGGTGTTCCTTTATGAAGTTTCCAAGTAGCTCATCTGTCCATATTAATAGTATCCGTCGTTTTCCTTGTATATCAACAAAAATATGAATCCGTCAACCAAAAATATCGTCTTCCTACGTTTCAAATTATCTTCTTGATGATATATCTACACCCATCCTTCGTAGTTCATTTTTGCATCTATCAAAAAAATCTTGATTCTATTGTAGTGTACATGTTCTACTCAGGTTTTTTAGATTTTCATTTGAACCTGCATCCTTTTGCTCTTGTAAGCATCGGGGGCTTTCATTATGTGAGGTCAACATTTTGATGATACATTTTTTTTTTATGAATTTGTAGAAATGTTATTAAAAATTACTTTCTATATTTAGTGGCTTGGGTTTATTTAGGATGCAACGTTTTCCATTATATCTTATTATGTCAGTTAACGTTTGTATCAAATCAGGTCCCACATATATAGACTACAACCAATTTTTGATTGAAGACAGAATATTAGGATGCAGCACAACAATCAATTGAAACTTGCATTCGAATAGAATTTTATGTTTCACAGTTGGAATAAAGCCTCTACAACTTCTTCACATCAGCCTCATCCAACATTGACCATGGCAACGATGGACTGGAGCTGAACGGGAGTGGCGGAGTGGCGGAGTGGCTTTGAATGTGCCTAGGGTTCTGGGTTTTTGGGGGCCTCGCCTTCTCTCCCCCCTTGGCGGGGAGGGTTCTTCGTTCTCGCGCTCGTCTCTTGTCCCCCTCGCTGTGAGGGGGACCTGTCTTTGTTCTGCTCTTTCGGCTGGTGATTCCTGCGGAGTGTGCTGTTCATCGGGGTGTTGCCATGGCTTTGCACGAGGCGCTGCCTGATGGTTTGCTTGGCTCTAAGGTTGAAGGTAATAACAGTGGCCTAAGTTCTATGCTTAATTCTGTATTCGAAGGCTTCGCAGGTTCTGCTTCTGCGTCGGGAGCTAAGCTAAGACTCGAGGAGGGTGATGGTGCGCAAACAGTGAGTATCCCGAACACTCACCAACCTATGCAAGGGCTTGCGTCATACGCCAAGGTTCTGCAGAGTCAACAGCAAGGTTATTATTCAATGTTTTCTAATCAGGAGTCAACAGGTAATCTCTTTCCTCAATCTTTGTTCATTGATACCAAAGGTAAAGGCAAGATCATGGAGGGTAATGGGATAGGCTGTTCCTCTCCTGATAAGGGGAGTGTGCATACCCTTGACATTGACCCGGAATCAAATGATCAGGATGATTGCACCTTGATCATTGAGAGTTCAGCGCTTAATAAGTGGAATGTGCACCTTGAAGATAAGGTCGTAATTGCTCATTGTCATGGTCCTCGGCCAGCGCAGGAACTCCTTAAAAATTGGATGAGAGTGAATTGGGAAAGTAAAGGGCTTTTTGCCAAGCATGTCCAGTTCCTTCCTAACAATTTCTTTCTCTTTTTTTTTTGATGATGTGAGTAGTGCTCTGCAAGTCATAGCGGAGGGGCATTGGATTATAAGAAATACTCCTATCTCTTTTTATAAGTGGTACCCTGGCTTTAATCCTAGAAGTAACAAACCGACTAAAGTTCCAGTCTGGGTGGAATTTCCGGATTTTCCTGTGGAATTCTACCCATGGCTTGATAAACTTGGATCTCTCATTGGGAAAGTTCTAGTCCAAAAACAAAAAAAAAGAGTTTAATCCCAAATGGGAACCCCAGCTGCTTATAGAGGTGGACATTTCCAAAAATATTAAAACTGAGTTAGTTATTAAGAACTCTGAGGGGTTTAGACTGCATGCTCAAAAAGTTTTTTACAGGAATCTGCCAAATGCGTGTTTCAATTGCTATAAACAAGGTCATTTAATAAAGGATTGTCCTTTGCTTGGTAAAAATCAGTCTAAAGAGAATGTTGGAGGGGAAGAGATCACCAATGCTGCTGCCCCTAATATTAGGACTCCTCCCAAAGATGATCTAGGGTTCAAAAAGATTCCTGTTAAACAAAGAAAAAAAAACCCTAATTCAGGGGTCAGATCGGAACCGCTGTACAAAGGTGTTTTCAATCCTTATCAGATTCTTGAAGACTCCATCAACGCTGACCATTTTCCCTCGACTACTGAAAGCCATGTGGAGAATAAGAACCAGGGAATTCAAAGCTTTGAAGACAACCCGCACAGTTCAAATGCTAGGATTATGGAGAAGCTAAAGTCTCAAGTAAGTAAGTCTAACTTGGAACCTCACAAAGATATTGAAGGGAGAGGGTCCGTTGGTATGGAATCCGTATGCAGACCTAATGCGGGTTCCACCCCCGTTGCGATCTTGTCTGAAGAAGACTCCCTAAGTAACTGTGATGAAATGTTTATGGATCAAATTACCAAATTTGATGAGTTTACTACTGACCAGGTGGGTTCTGGTCCCTCCATAGATCAAGATGTGTATATGTCAAATGCCATGTCCCCTAACACTAAAGGTAAAAACAAGACCAAAAGAAAGGACACGGTCAGAAATTCGGTTTCAGTAGTTAAGCCTGGCAAGAATCTTAAAAAGTAAGTCTTCTTTCTTTCTTTTGTCCATGGATTGTATTAAGTTGATTTCTCTTAACACTAAGGGGCTCTCTGATCCTGTCAGGAGCAAGTCCATTAACAACTGGATCAAAGATTCTTCTCTTGTTCCTGACTTTATCTGTTTGCAGGAGCTGAAGGTGGGGGGATCCTCCCTATTGTCGAATTTGAAAATTGTTTCGAACTGTTGCCATTGGGTTCATACGGATCATAGTGGTAAAGGTGGTGCAGCCATTGGGGTGGCTAATGGTGTGTGTCATCTTATTGAGGAGGTGCATAAGAGTAATACTAACCAGTGGATTGCTGTTAAGTGTAAAGAGCCTTTTAACTTTACTGTTGTGTGTGTTTATGCTGCTAATCAGGCTTCTCAAAGGTCTAAATGCTGGGAAGAAATTGCTAAAATAAATGGTGATATTTTGTTGACAGGTGACTTCAACATGGTAACTAACCTTGGTGACAGGATTGGTAATAGTGATAATGTTATCTCTGGGGGAGAGAAGCATTGTTGGTTTAATCTGGTTAACAAGCACAACCTGTTGGATCTCTCTTTCAACACTGGTCACACTTGGAACAACAGAAATCATGTTAACTTTCTGTCTGCTAGATTGGACAGATTTTATATGCATGCTGGTAGGAGCAAAAATTTGTGGAATTTTAATTGCGGTATTGATCATTCCTTGGTGTTATCTGATCATTTGCCTTTGATTGTGAATCTGTACAAGAACAACCCCTCATATCGTGCTGGTTGGCCGCACATGGACTCCTCCCTGTTTAAAATTCCTATTGTGAAGGAAAAATTCTCTGATATTCTTATTTCTCATTTCAATAAGGATAGGTCTCCCTTTGTGGCTTGGGAAGAAGCTGTTAGAGAAATTCAAATTACTATTAAGTACTTCAAGAATAAAGCTAAAAATATTAGGTATGAGAGAAGAATGATGATCTTGCAAGAGTTGAATCTTCTGGAGTCCTCTAAGCTTGATATGAATACCAAAAGGCTGAAAATCCTAGAGTTGTAGGAAAAAGTGAAGAAAGTTGATTACCTCCTTGCTAGAGGTGCCCTTGCCACGTCTCGGGAATTCTGGGCAGGTAAAGTGGACAAGCCTAATAAACACATGTTTGATCTTATGAGAAAGAAAAAAGCTAGGGACTTCATCCCCCTGCTCAAAGACAATAATGGTCTCCTAGCTTCTAACATGAAGGATAACCTTCAGGTTGCTCATAGGTTCTTTTCCAATGTATTCTCTCTGCCTCCCAAGAGGGGGGATGATGTGTGGAGTGCAAGAGCTGCCATTGCCCTTTGTAGGAAGAAAATGGTTCCTCAGGGAATGGACTCCCTCCTTGACATGCCCTTCTCTGAGGGTGAGGTGAGAGAATCCATTAGCAAATTGAAGCCTGGTAAATCTCCTAGTCATGATGGTCTTCCTTATGAGTTTTTTCAGGAGTTCAAGGATTTGTTGGTGCCCATAATTCTCAAGATCTGGCAAGAAGCTTCTAGAAGGGGGTCCCTTTCTCCTTTTACCAACACGGGGGTGATTAAGCTCTTACACAAGAGGGGTCCCAAAGATGACTTAAACAATTGGAGACCCATCTCCTGCCTGACTTCTCTGTACAAAATTTTTGCTTCCATCCTGGCCAGAAGGCTGAGTCCTTTAATGGATAGTATAATTCTTCCTGAGCAAAAAGGTTTTATTAAAGGGAGATTTATTTTGGACAACATTATCACCATTTGGGAAAGTCTTGAGTATTATAAAGAGCTTAATATTGACACCTACTTCTTCAAAATTGACTTTGATAAGGCTTATGACAGGATTGAATGGGATTTCATTCTTCAGTCTCTTCATGACATTGGTTTTGGCAAAAAGTTTATTAGATTTGTCAGTATTCTGTTTGGTAATGCTTTCTCTAAAGTTGCTATTAATGGATATCTTTCTAACTCTTTCAAGTTGTGCAGATCTATTAGACAAGGATGTCCCCTGGCCCCCCTTCTGTTTGCTATTGCTAGTGATGCTTTGGGCTGGCTTGTCAAGGATAGCTTCAGACAAGGGACCATCTCTGGTTTGGTCATTCCCCAAGCTCACTCTCCCCTTGGTCTGCAGATGTTTGCAGATGACACTAACATGTTGATGATTGCTGAAGAAAAGTCTGCTACTCAATTTCTTAATTGTCTTGACCTTTTCTGTTTGGCTAGCGGTTCTGTGGTCAACCATCAGAAAATTGGTTTTTTTGCCACTGATAATAAGATTCCAGCTTGTGTTGTGGCAGCAGGATGTGATATCATCAAGAAAGGGAGTATTTTCAGGCTTCTGGGCATTCCCATGGGCTTTGCCATATCTAATGAGCAAAGGTGGAATTGGATGCTTGATAAATTTAGGGCCAAAATTTTTAAGTGGTCTGATGTGCAGCAAAGTATTTCTCAAAGATCTTTTGTTCTAAAGCACTATATCCTCCCTTCCCTTACTTATTTTCTGTCCTGCTGGCAGCCTAGTAAAAAGCAACTTGGTCAAGCCATCTCCCTTGCTAGAAAATTTTTGTGGGGTGGTTCTAAAATTCCCAAAGTTGCCTGGGATATTTGCTGTATGAGAAAAGCTGAAGGTGGGCTTGGGCTCATATGTCCTTCCAGGATGGCCACCCAAATGGCTGCTAAGTGGATTTACAGATCTATCTCCTCTAATGACTTTTGGGCCTGTTTAATTAAAAGAAATGTTAATAAATTCAACATCAAACATAATAAAAGTTGGGTCAACTGTTCTCTGTGGGATGTTATTACATCTCCTGTTGAATTTGTGCCCAAGGGTAGTCAGCTTATTTGCACTTTTTGGAAAGCTTGGATGGATGTGAAGGCTAAGTATAATTTGCCTATCTGCTTTGCTCACAACCTGACTTTTTTAGCTCAAGACTCCATTTGGTTTGGTTGGACTAATACTGTTCCCTCCCCTTCCCTTCCTATTAGATGGAATAAGTGCTAAAAGAAGGGATTCGGACACTGGCAGGACTTGTTAAATACAGGTAATGTTATTAATGACACTGCCATTTCTGAGTTTGACGGCCTTTCTGTCCAATGTAAACAGGTTCTCTCAATCCAGAAGGATTTTTTGAAGAAAAAGTTGGAGAAGCACTTGTGGAAGAAGGAGATCTCCCTCCAAGACGTTGCCGGGGATATTCTTAATTCTTACAAAAAGAAAGGTAGAAGTATCAAAGAGATAACGGGGAAACTCAATAAGAAGTGGGATCTCCAATGGTCCCCCTTGCAGTGGAAGTACAGATTCCAGTGCACTTGGGCCTTTCCCCTCTCCAACAAGCAGTCCTGCCTGAACTGGATCATTCTCCACAAAGGCATCTGGACAGGTAGTCATGCTAGGAAGTATAAAATTGATGCTGGTAAATGCAAGCTCTGTGGCAAAGATGAGAACTTGGAACACTTGTTCGTCAATTGTAAGTGTTCCTCCAGATTCTGGGTTGGAATAAGGTGTTTCTGTCAGAGCCAAGGTCTAAATACTCCTAGCTGCAAAGATATCTTGCTGGGTGAAGCTCGTGGTATGGACATTCTGCTGTGGCAGTTCATCAGAATCCACTCTTTGTGGTTTATCTGGAAGACCAGGAACAATGCCATCTACAATAGGAGTGGGAAGGACTACTTCTTCTCCTTTTTGTTGGGTTTGAAGAAAATTCTCAATCTCTGTTTTACCTCCAGTCGTGTTTCTCAATCGGAAGACAAAAACCCCTTTGTAATTCTTAGGAATAATCACTTTAATTTGTGGAAAATAAAACTCCTTCAGATGTACTCAAAGCCTAGGTTGTAGATGATCACCCTCCTTGATGATTATGTTAACCTTGTACTTCTATGAGACCTCCCATCATAATAGGGATACTGCTCTCATGTATATGAATCAGACTTCCTCGTGAGTCTGATCTTTTGTTTGTATCTTTTTGCCCAGCATCAATTTTATCCTTTTTGTTTTTCTCAAAAAAAAAAAAAAAACATTGACCATGGCAATCTCACGTAAATCACCTCAATCTTAAGTCAATCATAGGATCTCATGTTCAACTTGTGCTTTTACCATGTCACAATCTTTTCTGTCCTTACCCATGAAAATATATAGTATGAGTATGCTCTCAATAGATAAATTTCCTTCATTGATATACCTTAGACTATTCATCTCTTTTCCTACTCTTCTACTGTTCCTCTTAAGGAAAAATTAGTACTTATGATAAGTTTTACTCTAAGCTTGTTAATTTTTCATCGGTGCTTCTCTACAGGAAATATTCTATAAACCATATGGTGGGATTATGTGGTAATGGCTTTAAAGAGATAATTTTAGTGAGGATTCTATGAAGAAAAAAGGCAAAAAATGTATTTTGAAGATTATGAATTATTCCAATTTATGTAAAAATAAGGAAGAGTTTTCCTCCTCATATTAACATCCTTATGTATTTTCTATATAATTTTATGTATTTTTAGTTTAAAAGGTAGAAGGACCAAACTTTAAGTGTGATCATGGACACTTAGCTTACTATAAAAGATAATGGAAGTGATTCTGTAGGGAAGGGAATCAATTTCATGAATGCAAAAGTTAGTTTACCTCCAAAAGCAGTTGGAGATTTATCATATGAATGAAGG
Organism: Ceratopteris richardii; assembly: GCA_020310875.1. Taxonomy (NCBI): domain Eukaryota; kingdom Viridiplantae; phylum Streptophyta; class Polypodiopsida; order Polypodiales; family Pteridaceae; genus Ceratopteris; species Ceratopteris richardii. The sequence goes on along the minus strand of CM035413.1, from coordinate 65,789,638 downwards.
AGACTCCATGGATACTATTCTGAAAGAGATCAAAGACTTGAAGATACAATTGATTTCTGCTAATGAATTCTTGCTTGAAATTTCAGTTATTTAGATTGTTCTAAATGGTCTTCCAAATTTGTATCAGAGTTTTGCTTCTACTCTTTCACTGATGATGAAAGGCAATCCAAATTCCTTAAAATTTGAGGAGTTAGTCTTTGTTCTATTGTAGGAAGATCAGTCTAGGCAGAACAGGTCCATTTTGCATGTTGCAAATGAAGCTTTCCTAGCTAATCAAAAGGGCAAAGGTAAATGGAGCTCTTCTACTAGTAAATAGAACTCTCATAATTCTACACAATCAAAGAAGGATGAAAGAGACGAAAAAAAAACAGAAAAGCAAAAATTGTTTTGCAAAGACTATAAAGGAAATGACCTATCATAAAGAATTGTTTGAAACTGACTGCTAAAGAGGTAAGGAAGAAAGAGGCTGCAATAGACTTAGATGTTTTGTACTTTGATATTGGTGCAACCAAACATATTACCTCATAGCTAAGTTTCTTCATGTCACTTGAGCCTGTCCCTACGGGGAATACTATCGCATGGGCCAACAACTCCTCTTATCTTGTCATGGGAGTTGGTAAGATCATTCTGACTACTACTGATGGTAGTTCTTTTACATTGTTGCATGCTTTATTTGTGCCAGGAAAATGGCCATGTCATTATTGCTTCTGGCATTTTATGTCATGGACTGTGTAAGCACATAGACTATGAAAAATCTATGAATGATTCAACATCTATAGTACATGATTCTCAAGCTTTGTAAAATGCAAAGCTTTGGCATGCGCACTTTGTTCATCTAAATTTTGGTAGTTTGCTACACCTACAAAAATCTAAAAACCGGGTGTCCTCTCTGCCCAAACTTGAGGCACTTGTTAAACATGTCTGTGAAGGCTGTATTTTGGGAAAAATTCAGTGTTCCTCATTCCCAAAAAGATGGTTCCATTCAAGCTATTTGCATCTTCACTTCCTAAGCTTGTAATCCCTTTCGTTTTCATCTTGGCCATCATCTGTATCACTCCTTGGATCCTATACCTATGTATCATGATTGCTTCCTAATTGATGAGAATCAAAATCAAGATCATATGGTAGAGTTACCTTTTGTTTGTCTTAATCATACTAAGACATGTGTTCCTCAAACACAATATCTCTACTTGTGGTGAATTTCTTGGTTGAAGGCTTATACAACCTATAGCCCATCAAAGCTGTGTCATACCCAATAAATACTACATTTTTTGCCCTTTCATCTACCTTACCTCTTATTTGTGATGGTACATGAACATATATTAAACAACCAAACACCTTGCAATGTCCAAGACTAGGTTCTCTTCCATACCATGCTTCATAAGGAGGCATATCTTCAAGTGATTTGGATGTTAGTCTATTGACAAGGTACAGAGCAGTTGAAATAGCCTCTATCCATAGATAATGTGGCAATCTCTTCTCTTCAAGCATTGTTATGGCTGATCCAACAGATTTCTTGTTTCTCTTCTGTAATTCCATTCAATTGAGGAGAGTACTTGGTATCCACTTCCCTTTTGATACCTTTATCCTGCAAGAACTCATCAAATTGTTTGGAGAATTATTCTCTCCCTCCATCATATTTGAGCTTCTTGAGTGATCTACTTGTATGATTCTACACATGTGCTAGATACTTTCTAAAGCAATCAAACACTTCATTCTTACTCTTGATAAAGTATAAAATAGTCCATCTAGTATGGTCGTCAATAAACAAGACATAATACCTTAATCCTACCAATGAAGGTTCTTGACTTGGGCCCCATACATCTGTATGTACTAGGTCCAATATGTTCGTGTGGATGTAGCCTTTGTGGTTGACTGGTTGTCATTGTGACTCCCCAATCTAACATGCATCACATCTATTGATCATGTGTTTCTTTGATATGTTTGGTAATCCAAGAACAATTTGATCCCTACATATATCCTTTAAGGTTCTTTCACTCACATGTGCTAGCATCTTATGCCACGCTTCTAGATCACTTAGGATTTGAGACCCAAAGTTGAATAGAGCTATGCTTTTGGTTTCTCCTACTTCAAAAGTAAACAGCCTACCCTGCTCCTCACCTTTGGCTATCTTCTTGAAGCCTTGATATGGATCTTCTACAAACGCTCCATGTTGGATGAACATAACTTGCAAGCCTTTCTCAACTTTTTGGCCTACACATATTAGGTTTTTTGTAATAGTGGGAACATGGAGTACCTTGAACAGAATATTTGTCTTTCCATTGGAAGCTTTGACATTACCAATCTTCTTCATACTATGCTTTGTGTCATCCCCTCTTTGAGCATCATGTCTATGCTTTGGACTTTCTAAATAAGATAAGAGATCTATATTGCCTGCAACATGATGTGAACATCTTGAATCTTTGTAGAATAAATGATCATCCTCTTTAGCTTCCTTGTGTCTTAGATTCATCAAGAGCAAGAAGTATTCATGTTGTTGATCTTCAGAATAATTATTGTAGTCCCTTCTATTATGGCCTCTATTGTTACTATTGAAGTTTTCTCCATCTTTGCCTCTCTTGTTGCGATATCTACCTCTTCTACTTCCTTTCTAGGTCTTCCCATTGAACCAACAATTCTTAGTGGTATGGTTGATCTTATCACAAATGGCATAAGGTTGAACATTCTGGCTTTTGTTCTTCTCAAGCTTTGGTCCTTTCTTCTTCAGTTTCCACTTGGTCTTGCCTGCAAATTTGGCTTGGGAAGTCTACTCTTCATCTTCTTGCTTCTTGCCTTTTATCTTCTTGTCCTTCCTATCTATATATAGAGCACTAGTTGAATTACAATGATAAGAGTTACATTCCTTTATGCTATTTTTGGTCTCTTAATTGAAGAGTTGTCCAAGAAAGATGTTGAAGTCTAGGGTTTCCACATCCATGATGAGATCATAGACAGTGTTCAAAGATTGCCATTGCTTCTCACCTCTAATCCCATTGAGAATTTGCCTCATGATGGCCTCTTCTTCAATCATCTCTCCAATGGATGCCACTTGATCAACAACCTCCTTAATCTTTGTAAGAAACTCAATGATGATTTTTTTTTTACTTTTCTTCATCTAGTTGAACTCATTCCAAAGATGGTTCTTTCTTGCCTTTATACTGGCAAAAAAGAGCATCCTAGGGCATCCCAAGTCTCTTGAGATATCTTGCATCCTCTAAAATGTGATAATAGAAAATCAAAGATAAAGTTGAGTATGTATGACCTTTCTTGAGCAAAGTGTGACCTTATCTATTTCTTGTTGTGTAGGTCCTCCTTTGGATCCTTTAATAGGCATTGCTTCATCACCTGATACAATCCTATATAGGTTCCTTCCTTGCAAATAAGCCTCTATTTTGATTTTCCAAGAAACATAATTGTTTATATCAAGATTCTCAGTCATTGATGGAAAGTTATCTCCCATCTTGAATTTCCTCAAATATCACTCAAAAAAGTTGGAAAAGCTTGGAGAGGCTTGGAGAGTAGAGTTGTCAAGTGCTAAAGGTCATCCAACAAAACAGCATAGGACTAGCCCTAACTCTTTGGGTATTTAAATTAGACCTTGTAGGCTTGTGGCTAGTGCAATAAAACTGAATAGGTATTTTGGAAAATCAACAAGAACGAGTTGATGCAAAATAGATAACTTGCACCTTGACTAGCTCATAAAAAACTTCTCAAAATGTATGGAAGTTGTAACTTCAAACACTGAAAGCAGCCAGCATAGTAACAATTGGAAACATTCCTCCGACAAGAGTATCATACATAGATTTTGCTTCCTATAATGCATAAAATTCCTAATATATAACAACTATAGAAGGAGCAATCACCTTAACACTCAACTACTGTCATCCTGATTTTTCAGGGATGTGTAGAGAATCACCCTCAGACTGAAAAACTTGAATTTAACTAAAATTAATGAAGCAAATAACTTGAAACTTTTTACACATAATCAAGATAGTTATACCTTTCCAGTGAATTCTTTAATTATGGATTTGGAACTCTATAGAGAGAGTAACAATCTCTATAAGTTGACTCAATCTAAGGAAGAAGGAGCAAAAAATTGAAACACCAAGCAATGATCAAAGAGTGTATGTATTGCTTCAAATCATCAACCTCTTTAATGTACACATGATTGAGAGTCTTTACATAAAATCTTGAGATCTATCCATGCCTTTTCTTCATGAATTCAAACTTGAAATTAGGTAGGTTTGTTAGTTTAGATTGATTGAAATCATTTCCTATAATCTAGAAAAGGGAAATTTGAAGTCGTATCTACTTCTTGATTGATTGATTGTGAATTAATCCCAAACACTTCTAACTCGTGGCTTTTAGGCCTTTTACTTTTCCATTTTACAAAGATAAATACTTTGTAAATTACATAAGAGGATGATCCAATTATCAAAATCTCAATACAATAAATGAATGCAAATAAAAGAAAGAAGAAACAAGACTTTGGTTCAATTTGCTAGAGTTATGCTAAAGGACAAGAATTGTCCAAATTATCTTTGGGTTGAGGATGTAAATATAGCTACGTATCTTGTGAATGGATTACCATGTATAGATCTAAATGGAATGACTCCATATGAAGCTTGGTGGGGTAAGAAACCAACATTGGATCATTATAAAGTGTTTGGATCAATTGCATATGCTTATCTGCCATCACAACTTAGACATAAACTTGAACCAAAGGCAAACAAATATGTGTTCATTGGTTATGATGAAAAGCAGATGGGTTATAGCTTGTGGAATCCTCTAACCAAAAAAATTCTTCTTTCTAGAGATGTTACATTTGATGAACAAAAAATTTGTTATGCAGATCAAAGTCATACAGTTGAGGAATTTGAAGAAGAGGTAAGAAGATGTGAGAAAGAAAAATCAGGTGTGCAGGTGAATGGAGGTGTAGAGCATATGCAAGCAAGTACATCCAGAAGTGGATAACAAGAAGAAATGAAGGAGCTCTTATATTTGATGAAGAAGTGTATGTAGGCACACATGAAGAATGTGAACCAAGGACGTCAAGTAGGACAAGAAGGCAACCATAACGGTATTCTTATGATACTTCTTACATAACTTAGAAGAACTATGCATATATGGTCAAAGATGATGAAGAACCTCAGAACTATGGTGAAGCTAAAGGTAAGAAGCAATGGAAAGAAGCAATGAAGGAAGAATTCAATGCACTAGATGAGAACAAGACTTGGGAACTTGTTTCTAAACAAATGATAAGAAGGTAATTGGTAATAAATGGGTTTATACAGTGAAGCAGCTTGTAGATGGGAGTAAAGCCAGATATAAAGCTAGACTAATGGTGAAAGGATGTGCCCAAACTTACATTAGGGGAAAAAATGAACCCTGAATGGGCCTTTTAGATTAAGGGCTGATTACTGATGGACCAATGAGAGAAGGGTGTTGGTGCAAGACAAGCCTACACACTTTGGCTTGGATATCAATATTGAAGACACAACATAAAGCTTGGATCTTGGAAGCCTAGCTTGGATTAATTCATGAGGATATCACTTGAAGAATGAACCATAGGAACATAGGCTTATTGTTTTTACCATTTATCTCATGTAAAAGTCTATATGACTTTATCAATCATGTAATCACACCTACTAGACTAGAGTCGTGGAAAAGTAGATGGTATGATTGAGGGAATATCTCCCTAAGTTTAGTGGAGAGATTCAAGGAAGCTTCAATTTGAATTTCAAATTCAAATGACCAATCAAATCTTATAAAAGCCATGAAGAAAACTCGCGGGTTAGTCTCACTCATTGAGCTCATCTCCCCAGGCATTTCACTACTGTATCTGTGTGTGTGATAGTGCTACATCTTAGCCTACACCACAATACCTCATTTAGCTATGCTTGGCATGCTAATGAGCTTGTACATCTACATTAATCAATAGATATATTTACACTTCTCAACTCTGGTTTTCTGAGTCATCTACCTTAAGTCTGTCAACTTCAACAGGGCATATCTCAAGATCTACTGAACCAAATTGGATGATTCAAAGTGCATTGGATTCAGCGCAAAGTCTACTATACACCTACAAAGTTTCAAGGCCATTGGATCTATCATCACAGAGAAATCTCAGTCGGGGTGCTCACTGGTCTGTGACTGTAAGTCTCCTAAAAAATCGGGGGTACACCTTATTTTGCTAAAGTGATTTCTCTGAGTGTAGTTTATCATTTCCTTTCATTCCACTTGTAAATGGAAGCTTACTAAGCTAATAGAATATCTCTAGAAGGAATTTTGCTAATTATAACTACACTGGTCACACTGAGCATAACACTGAGCAGGTATCAAGACCAAAATAGAAAGTTTTCAAGTCTTGTGAGTTGCAAAGTAGTCTGTTTTGATCAAGTCATTACTCAAACCTTTTCCAAAGTACATATAGCATATTTTGGTGTCATTTGGAAGCTCAAGGAGTCTACTAAGTATATCTGAAGAGAAAGGAGGGCAGGTGTGAAGCAGGTTTTGCAGCACGAGCTTGATCTTCTGAGTGCATCCAGCCATCACATCCAACAGTGGTATCAGAGCTTATAAGGTAATCATGGGTGATGGTTTCCCTTCCTTCATTGACAAATTAGACAGGAACAACTACCAAGCTTGGTCATTGAGAATGAAGACCTATCTACAAGGGAGAAGCTTGTATGGATACATATCAGGAGATGAGGAGTTGCCCTCATTCAAGACCAGAGGCCTACCAACAAAGGATGAACATGAGAGGCTCAACCAATGGTGTGCAAAAGATGCTTACAACTCTTTACACATGAAGCAAAGATCACAAAGAATGGAGAGCAATCAAAAGGTAACAATCCCTCTGCCCTATATACTGATAGAAGACTAAAGACAAGGGTAAAAACAAGAAGGTTGATGAAGAAGGCTCTACCTCCCAAGCAAACTATGCAGGGAGAGGTAGATCTTCTAGAGGTAGGGGCAGAGGAGGTAAGTCAGGTAGGGGGAGACCCTATAACCAATCACCATGCAATATCTGTGGCTTGTCTAACCATACTACAGATGAATGCTACAAAAACTACAAGAACCAAAGAGGAAGAGGCCACCAAAGAGGAGGATACTCTCAAGGCAGAGGCAGATTCAACCAATCTCAAGGCTACCATGGCTACAACAATAATTACAACAATAGCTACAATCACAATGCAATTATCAAGGTGGATACAGGAATAGGAAGGATTACAACAATTATGCAGAGGAGCAAGATGATTCCTTGTTGATCATGAACATGACATCTAAATCAGGTATCAATGATGATCACTTATTCTATATTGATTCAGGTTGCTCTAACCATGTAGCTGGAAATGTTGCCTTACTCTCTGATTTGGAAGAACCCAAAGGCAAGCACCAAGTGCAAACAGGTGATGACACTAAACATTCAGTTGTTAAAATAGGTAATGTCAAAACAAGTGATGGTAATCAGAATTTACTAAGCAGAGTGTTGTATGTTCCAACAATCACCAAGAATCTGATGAGTGTAGGTCAGATTGTTGAAAAAGGTCTACAGGTCAGGTTCACTCAACATGGTGCATATGTGGAGGATCCAAGACATGGATTCAGAAGGATAGCCAAGGGAGAGAAATCAGGTAGATTGTTTACCTTTGAACTTGAAGACACTAAGAGTATTGCTTTGTACAACTATAAAGATCAAACCTTATCAGAATTGGAGATTTGGCTCAAAAGATTAGGTCACATTGGAGAGAGGACCTTAAAGCAAATGACTAGGGATCAATGTGTGCTTGGGATACCTAATGTATCCAAGCAACACATGATATACAAGTGTGGGGCTTGTCAATTTGGTAAGTCACACAGATTGCCCTATACCAAGAAAGGTTTTATGCATGAAGATTATTTGGAATTGGTACATACAGATGTTTGGGGACCTAGCAAGGTGCCATCCATATCTGGATCAAGGTACTATGTGTCCTTTATTGATGACTATAGCAGGTGGACTGTCTTATACTTCATGAAACATAAAGATGAAGTATTTAATTGTTTCAAAAGGTATCTTGCATTAGTTGAAAATCAAACACGTAGACATTTGAAGAGGCTAAGGTCAGATGGTGGTGGAGAATACTTCTCCAATGACTTTGAAGATTTCTTGCAGGAAAGAGGCATCAAGAGGGAGATCACTACAAGGTACTCACCTGAACAAAATGGGGTAGCTGAAAGGAGGAATAGACTCATTGTAGAGACAGCTAGGTCTATGCTTAATGAAAAGAAATTGCCAAATTATCTTTCGGCAGAGAGTGTATCTACTGCCACATACTTAATCAACAGGTTGCCATCAAAGACACTTGATGGAATGACACCCTATGAGGCTTGGCATGGTAAGAGACCATCTCTGGATCATTGCAAAATCTTTGGATGTGTTGCATATGTACATATTCCCTCACAGGTAAGGGGAAAGCTAGACCCTAAGGCTGAAAAATGTATCTTCATTGGTTATGATTTGAATCAGAAGGGATACAGGTTTTATAACCCCTCAAACAAAGGCTTCAAGGTAAGCAGAGATGTTATATTTGATGAGAATGATTCATGGTATGAAAATGAGTGCAGGAAAGTTAGCCTACCTTATGATATGGAAGAAGACTTTCCAAAGCTTATCAGGCAAGAACCAACTCAGAAAGAGGACACAAGCTCAGATGATGAAGACACCATCAACATTGAAGAGTTCAAGGCTTGGAAATCCAAAGGGAAGATGAAGATGAAGCAACTAGAAGACAATCCAGAATCCTCAACTCAAGCTATGAGGAGATCTCAAAGAGAAAAGAAGAAACCTATTAGGTATGGTTATGATACTTCACTTGTAACCAAGCACTCTATATATCTTGCAAAGGATATCTTGAATGAAGAACCAGGTACATTTGAAGAAGCAATTACTAAACCAGAATGGAAGGAAGCAATGGATGAAGAAATGGAGGCTCTCAAGGAGAGTGATACTTGGGACTTGGTACCCAAGAAGGACTCCATGAAGGTGATAGGATCCAGATGGATCTACAAACTCAAGAGGAACTCAGATGGTACAATAAACAGGTATAAAGCTAGGTTGGTAGCCAAGGGTTTTGCACAAACCCAAGGCATTGATTATGAGGAGACATTTTCTCCTGTGGCCAAGATGCCAACTATCAGAGTTATGGTGAGTGTAGCTGCATCTAAGAATTGGAACATGTACCAATTGGATGTGAAGAATGCATTCTTGAATGGATGGATATCTGAAGAGGTCTACATGTCACAACCACCTGGCTATGAGGATCCCAATAAGGTAAACCATGTTTGTAAATTGAAGAAGGCTCTGTATGGATTGAAGCAGGCACCTAGAGCATGGAATTACAGGTTGACAACCTATCTCCTAGATCACGATTTGTGATGAGTAAAGCAGATACTTCATTGTTTATAAAAAGGAACAATTCAGAGGTAATATACTTGTGTGTCTATGTTGATGACATCATTATTACAGGAAATGATGTTCAGGGAATAAGACACATCAAAGGACAAATGATGAAGGAATTCAAGATCAATGATCTTGGATTATTAAAGTACTTCCTAGGACTTGAATTGATCTACACAAATTCAGGTATCTTCATTACTCAAAAGAAGTACATTCAGGACATGGTCAAGAAATTTAATTTGCAGGAAGCTAAAGTCTCAAACATTCCTATGGAGGTCAACCACAAACTCAGTGCACATGAAGGAGAAGAACTCAAAGATATTACAGGTTACCAAAGTTTGGTAGGTAGTCTTAATTATGCTACCTTAACCAGGATTGATATATCATATGGTGTTAGTATACTTAGCCAATTTATGCATAAACCAAGAGTACCACATTTGGAGGCAGCCAAGAAGATAGTAAAGTACCTAAAGGGAACACAAAATCATGGTTTGTACTTTCCATATTCATCAGACATTGATATTAAGGTATACTCAGATGCAGATTGGGCAGGTTGCAAGGATGACAGGAGGAGTACATCTGGTTACATATGCTTTGCAGGTGATAAACCAATTTCTTGGTCATCCAAGAAACAACCCACAGTAGCTCTATCATCTACTGAGGCAGAGTACAGAGGGCTAGCCAATGCCACTCAAGAAGCCATATGGTTGAAGCTATTATATTCAGAATTGGGCCTATACACAAGGCCACCAATCATATTTGGTGATAACACAAGTTCTCTTCACCTAGCAGCTAATCCAATTTATCATGCTAGGACAAAACACATAGAGGTTCACTACCACTATGTGAGGGAGAAGTTACTTAGCAAAGAAATTCAATTATCATATGTGTCTACTAATATACAATGTGCAGATTTGCTTACTAAAGCTCTGGATGGAAGCAAGCTATGCAGATTTAAATCCATGATTGGATTGCAGGAAATAATTGAAGACTAGAAATGAAGACTTGAGCCAAAGTGTTTGGCTTGAGGGGGAGCTGTTGGTGCAAGACAAGCCTACACACATTGGCTTGGATATCAATATTGAAGACACAACATAAAGCTTGGATCTTGGAAGCCTAGCTTGGATTAATTCATGAGGATATCACTTGAAGAATGAACCATAGGAACATAGGCTTATTGTTTTTACCATTTATCTCATGTAAAAGTCTATATGACTTTATCAATCATGTAATCACACCTACTAGACTAGAGTCGTGGAAAAGTAGATGGTATGATTGAGGGAATATCTCCCTAAGTTTAGTGGAGAGATTCAAGGAAGCTTCAATTTGAATTTCAAATTCAAATGACCAATCAAATCTTATAAAAGCCATGAAGAAAACTCGCGGGTTAGTCTCACTCATTGAGCTCATCTCCCGAGGCATTTCACTATTGTATCTGTGTGTGTGATAGTGCTACATCTTAGCCTACACCACAATACCTCATTTAGCTATGCTTGGCATGCTAACGAGCTTGTACATCTACATTAATCAATAGATATATTTACACTTCTCAACTCTGGTTTTCTGAGTCATCTACCTTAAGTCTGTCAACTTCAACAGGGCATATCTCAAGATCTACTGAACCAAATTGGATGATTCAAAGTGCATTAGATTCAGCTCAAAGTCTACTATACACCTACAAAGTTTCAAGGCCATTGGATCTATCATCACAGAGAAATCTCAGTCGGGGTGCTCACTGGTCTGTGACTGTAAGTCTCCTAAAAAATCGGGGGTACACCTTATTTTGCTAAAGTGATTTCTCTGAGTGTAGTTTATCATTTCCTTTCATTCCACTTGTAAATGGAAGCTTACTAAGCTAATAGAATATCTCTAGAAGGAATTTTGCTAATTGTAACTACACTGGTCACACGGAGCATAACACTGAGCAGGTATCAAGACCAAAATAGAAAGTTTTCAAGTCTTGTGAGTTGCAAAGTAGTCTGTTTTGATCAAGTCATTACTCAAACCTTTTCCAAAGTACATATAGCATATTTTGGTGTCATTTGGAAGCTCAAGGAGTCTACTAAGTATATCTGAAGAGAAAGGAGGGCAGGTGTGAAGCAGGTTTTGCAGCACCAGCTTGATCTTCTGAGTGCATCCAGCCATCACATCCAACAAAGGGTGGGGGTCATAGTCTAGAGCCTCAATCAAGAAGGCTAGGCCTAGGTTTCCTTGGTTTTGGACTAGTAAAAACAATGCAAATGTGATGATAAAAGTGGTATTTTCTCATGTAGTGGTTTAAGATTCAAATTTAGCAATCCAAAAATGATATGGACCCTTGGAGATAAATGAAATCCAATGGTTATTCTTGAAAAATAGAGAGACGTGCTCCTTTAATTATTTATTGTTGGATGGGTCTATCAATCGAAGGCTCACGATTTCTCCTAAAGTGGATTGATCGGCTTTGCTTTTATGTTGTTAGATCACTAACTGATCCAAAGGCTTCTATTAGCTCTTGCGCACGTTGAAGTGCATTTTAATATGGGACATCCAAGAAATCCAAGGGTCTCCATTCTTTCACGTCCCAATGTAGTCTCTCTCTTACTTTTCCCATGTCCTATGACTTAAATGAGTCTTGTTTTGTCCTTTTCCACCAGAAACTCCAGCCCAAATCGCCTCCGTCCGTGATAGAAATCCAATGGCTCACAAATCGTGTCCATCCATTTGTCCCCCTCTTCATTATTCCCACCTCTCAAAAATGATGTGTGCTCTCTATTTTGTCTTTTTTTGCCAGAAATACCTTGGATCATATCATCCTTCCTTGGTGAATATCCAAGTGCTTACGACGGCGATGAACCCTTCCCAATTGAGCACACTATTTTGTCTTTTTTTTTGACAGCACACTTCATCAATCATATCCATTCATTCGAGGCATCTAATGGGTCTCAACAAGCACAAATCCATTCAAATTGAAGAATCAGATGTGGCCCTTAATAAATAACATTTCTAAATAAAATACCCCTAGTGGTTTTCCATGATCCCTTTATCCCTAGCATGATTAAATTTAGTCCCTAAAAATTAGGGATCCTTACAAGGCCCATGCAAAGTTTTCTTTTTCCCATTATGATGGCATAGATGATGAGACATTCAATCCTCTAGCTAAGATGTTAACTATAAGGACAATCATTGCTATTGCAGCTTCAAAAGGATGGACTCTGAGTCAACTAGATATAAAGAATGCATTCTTGGATGGATACATATCAAATGAGGTATACACAAAACAACCTCAAGGGTTTATAGATTCAAGGTACCTAAATTTTTTCTGTAGATTGAGAAGAGCACTCTATGGATTGAAGCAAGCTCAAAGAGCATGGAAATATAGATTGGTGAAGTATCAGAATGATCTTGGATATCAAAAATCAAAAGCAGATCCAAGTCTACTCATCAAAACAATAGAGGAAGGTACACTCTACATTTGTGTTTATGTAGATGATATTATAACCACAAGTACTTTAGATGAAGGAATCAAGGAGGTAAAGAGATTACTTGAGAAAGAGTTCAAAATGAGTGATCTAGGAAAGTTATCGTACTTTCTTGGTATGGAAGTCACTTATATAGATCATGGCATATATGTATCATAAGAAAGGTATCTTCTAAACGTGTTGAAGAAGTTTGGTATGGAAAATTGCAGAGAAGCTTCAACTCCACTTGAAGTCAATCACAAGCTCAGTAAATATGATGGTGTTGAATACAAAGATATGAGGAAGTATTTATCTCTTGTGGGTAGTCTCATTTATGCTACACTAACAAGACCTGATCTTACTTATGTAGTGGGAGTTCTGTTACAATTCATGCATTGTCCAAAGGATCCACATTGGATTGTAGGTCAAAGAGTTCTCAGATATATGAAAGGAACCATAAAGGAAGGATTATATTATCCTTTTACTTTAGATTTGAAGTTCAGAGCCTATAGTGACTTAAACTGAGTAGGTAATCAAGTTGACACAAGATCAACTCAAGGCTACATTTGTGATAAGCTTGTAAGTTGGTTTTTAAAGAAACAATATATAATAGCATTATCATCAATTGAAGATGAGTACAAAGGACTTGTAGAAGGAGCTAAGGAGGTCATATGGTTGCAAAACTTATTCAAAATCTTAGGCATTAATCAAGGTTTACCTACAATACATGGAGATCACATGATCTCACTTTATCTTGCAAAAAAATCCAGTGTTTCATGCAAAAACAAAACATATAGAGATAGATTATCATTTCCTGAGAGAAAAGGTAATGGAGAAAAAAATTGACCTAGAAAATCTTGGATGGTGTGAAGACAAGCAGATTCAAAAGCATGGCAGGAGTAAAAAGAAAAGAAGATGGTATGAAGAAATAAAGAATCTCAATTAGTGATTGAGGGGGAGCTGTTGAATAATCAATCACAAACTCGACATAACTTTGAAGGCCAAAGTCTAAGAAGAAAATCACATGACTATCTGAAGGGACAATTTCACACATGTCCTGTATTTGTAAAGTTAGACTTAACTTTAGTTCTAGACTTTTTAAAAAATCACAAGATACAAAAAATCTATATAAATTAGTTTGTATCAATAGACGTGTTGTGAGAGATAGAGAGAATGTGAGAAGGAGAGATTTTTTATGATTGAGAAATATTCAGGATTCTCTGAGTAAGAAACCACTTGTAAACTTCTCAGTTTTTCATAGCTATGAGAAGAACTAATTAAAGTTCTGTGTATAAGACTTTCTCCTCCATCTTCATACTTTGCCTACTGTGTAATGATTTCAAAAGTTCAAGTTTCCCAAGCAAATCGATGTGTGGACTCGAGACTGAGATGATAAGTCATTATTTTATCTATCTGCTTCAACTAGTGCTGTAAAGTTTTTCAAAATACAAGGTTGTTGCACCAAGTCGATGCTTGGCCTCAAGTTGTAGTTGATAACTCCTTATTTTCTATGATTATGACTCACCTGATGGTTCCATGCTTGAAAATATGAGGTTTTATGTGGGAAGTCGATGCCCGACATGGAATTCCTACTCAAAAGTGCACTTTTATGCAGCAAGTGAATGCAAGGCATCGAATCTGCAATATAGGGACATAATTTTTGCTTAAACAAGAAAGGTTTCCTATTTTGGGGACTCAAACAGGGTCAACTTGTACAACTCATAACTTGGTGTGTAGTACAAAGTTTCTAGCAAGTAATAGCTTTTTTTGAAAGCTTTTCTCTTCTAATTCCATCCACCATAAGATCTTGCCAAAATTTTTTTGCAAAGAGAAATTAGCAAAAGATTGAAGTTATATCATTTTCATGACTAGAAATTTCTAAAGAAGTTAAGTTCTCAATTTTAGCTATTATTTCACAAAGTCTGGAGAAGCATTGAGTTGATGGTGATCATAGAGGTTGTTTAGTATCACATTAATTCATTTCTTGTGATTTTTATACATCAGCATGTGAGAATATGGAGAATATGAATAGTTTAGAACTATTTCATAGCAAATGCAACTTCGAATTATCTAAATCAAAAACTAGTGTGGGGAGAGATGTAGAATTATTACTTATAGTATGTTGCTAATACAAAATCCTCTAGATGTCTCTGAATGTAGGGGACACCTCCTCCAAGTGTATAAGAACATTCCCTCCAAGATAACCTCCTCCTTGCATTGAGCTAGTGCTCTAGCTTGACCATGAGGAGATAATCCAATAACTGAGAAAGGTCTTTCTTTTATAGTCTTGTGTCCGATGAAAAGAGAATATAAAAAAATCATAGAGATTATCCAAAAACTTTTGCCAAATGAATATAGGTGCTTCTTGTTAATGTCTTGCTTTTCAAAACAAAATGGTCTCCAAAAAGCTTATTGGTATGCTACCCGTGCGCACGTGGTATATGAGCATGAACTGCTGTTTTGAGAGCACTTTGTTTTATCTAAGGCACCTATGATTTTTCATTGTAGAGAAATCTATAATTAGAATAACATATGCTCTATCGTCACACTGACTTCTTATAAAGACTATTGTACAAAAGTCTTCAAGTATTGGATATCTTGACATTGTCTCCAACAATCCCCCTTTCAATGTCATAATCGTACAAGAATCAATAACCTACAAAACTTCCTATGAGTTTGCATATTCTCTTAACTTATTCCCATTGAATCTTGAGATGAATGTGCATGAACCTCCCTAAGCTTGTAATCTAGCATCTCAAACTTTTCCAATGATTTCTCAATTATTTCTGCTATGTTATGTAGATAGATGCATCTCTCTATATGAACTCAATCCCAAGATAATAATGCCATTAGGAAAAAAGTGAGCCCTGGCTGGGCCTCGTAAGGAATCCTAAAATTTCGGGATTAAATCTCTTAATTTGAGATTAAGGGCGCATTGCAAAACCACTAGGTGGTTTCTCAAATAAAATATTGATATTGGAGAGTTTCACAAGAAAAACCGAAGATTTATATCTTCATATTAAAATGGAATATTTCTTAGACCCTTCGATCTCATACTTGGAAGGCTACGATCAAAGTCACGGACTGCTAGAGAGAGAAAATAGGCGGGTCCTGAACTGTAATCATTACAACAACCTAGTTTATTTGCAACCGTTGGATGAGCACGATATCAATGGATGCGAGTAATTTAGCCCAATCCACTTGTAAAGAGATTTTATGAGCCATTCGATGGAGATAAGATCCAATGCTATTCCGTGATTTGGGCTGATCTCTCTGCACCTTTTCTTATTAGCCATTAGATTTGGCATTCCATCCAACAACCACCCGGAAATGGGGATGATCACTCTGTGCTCTTCATTTTAAGACGTTAGATCTAACAAGAATCCAACGGGAGTCTATGAATGGGGCTGATCGCTCTGTGCTGTAGTCTGCCAAATCTAGAATCGTCAGATCTTTTTAGATATCCAAGGGAGGAGAGCAAAATATCTTTTGGTGAAGCAATCCTAGCGTTTGAATCCTCACAATATCCAATGGCTCTAAATCAAAACGCCCAAAATTCCAAGGATCTAAAGACAACCATTGGATCATGATGGCCATCCGATGGCATACATTCATTTGTGAAAAAACTTACATAAATTGAATCTTGGCCTTAAGATATACAACTCATCCAACGGTTCTACTTGAACTTCATGGTCACTCAAACCACTCAATAAAAAATACCCGCTTTTCTGACCAGTTTTGCTCTTTTGACCAACCCAAAACAAGGGAACCCTACTCCTAGTCTAGGAGATTAACAAACTAGATTGTGTCCATTGCTCTCTTCTCATTGGTGGATCACTAATCAACCCTTAATCCAAAAGGCTCATGGAGGGTTCATTTTTTTGCCTAATGGCAAAATACTTAAGTTATTTACATCAAATGTATGACTAAGTTGTCCTTTAAATAACTAAAGGTCTAAATATTTGGTACTTGTGATAATCATATAACTTTGTAGTTCTGAAATCTCTTCCATCTTATCATAAATCTGAGTTTTTGCAATATATGCATTTTGTGAGAGTAGGATATCACCTGTATATGGAACAAAGAATTTGTATCCTTTGTTTTCAATTGCATAACCAATAAAGACAGCTTTAATGGATTTTACTTCAAGCTTACCATGATTCTTCTGTGAACAAGAGTTGGGGGCCCAAAGCTTTTGAAGTAACTCTCATTGGACTTCATCCCATAGTAAGTTTTTTTTTTAATAAAAGGAAGTTTGGCCTTGGCCTATTCTCCCAGAAGTTAATTAAAATAAAGAAAAGTTACAAGTGAATGGGACTACTACCCATGGGAGACTTTTTCCTTTATAGAAGGCTTATTCAAAAAGTGATTAACTGTATGTACTCGATCAATCCAAAACGTGGTAGAAATTAGAATCCCACAGAACATGATTTCTCTGCTGGATGCTAACATTTCCAAGAATATTATTATCGAGGTTATTGATCCTTCAAACATGAGGTGGCCACCCCATTGCGTCTGGTGTGGCAAGAGGCTCTCTCCTTTGGTGCCCTCCTTGAGTGTCTTAATAATGGCATCATCAAGTTAATCCACAAAAGGGGAGAGAAGAACAAAATTGAAAACTGGCGACCGATTACCATGCTCCAAACAAGATACAAGATAATTGCAAAAGTCATCACCAACAAAATCTCTTGTCACTTAAAGTCATGGCTTTGTGAGGACTAGAAAGGTTTTATCAAAGGTAGATCTATACTTAAAGAACTTGTCGATATTTGGGAAGGCCTTGCATTTGCTGAGGAGTCTGCACAAGACCTGGTATTCATTAAGATTGATGTTGATGAAGTGTATGACAAATTGGAATGGGACTTTATTCTGCAATCATTGAAAGACCTTGGATGCAGCCAAAAGTTCACGAAGATGGTTTCCACTCTTCTTGGAAACACTTCAACTAGAATAAATATTAATGATAAGCTCTCCAAGCCCATTCGTTTAAAAAGATCAATTAGGCAAGGCTGCCCTCTAGCTCCATTACTCTTTGCTATCGCCTCGAATGGACTCAATCGCCTATTAGAGCATCACATGGACGCTAGTAACCTCAAGGGTCTTTCCCTACCTCTAAATCATGGCCAACCTATTGCGAGACTTTTTGATGATGACATGAGTGCCTTTGTGCATAATGATATAAATAGCATTGAGGTGTTTTGGTGGTGCCTCGACACCTTTTGTGTGGCATCAGGTTCAAAAATCAACCATGCTGAAATTGCTTTTAGAGCAATCAGCAAAGCTACACCCCAATTGTTGTTAGATTAGGGGTGTCAGGTTATCCCTAGAGGTCAAGTCTTCTGTCTCCTCGGCATTTTGATGGGATTCGACATCTCAATGGACCAACGATGGAACTCGGTGCTATCCAAGCTGGATAACAAATTTAATCATTGGAAAGGTATGCAAGTCAACTTGGCAGGGCGTGCTATGGTTGTTTCACATTTATGCTATCTAGAACTATTTACGTTATCCCCTGTTGGAGACCTCAGGAGAAAGACTTGGCCAAAGTGGAAAGAATGTGCAAAAACTTCCTTTGCACTAGGAACCCCAATAGGAGGGGGATTTTCCAAAATCAAATGGGAAACTTGCATTAGCTCGAGAGACTCAGGGGGCTTCGGAATTTTGTATATCGTTGGATTGGCTGACAAGCCAGACAGAAAGTCGCTTATCTTGGAGCCACAGTGAGTCCTCTTGGGCTAAATTGATCTTCAGAAACATGGAAGACCTTACCTTAGTTGGCCATCTTGATTGGAAGGGCATAGGGATTCTCACGCTTTTGTTCTCCTCCCACCTAGTGTCCCCTAAAGGCTCTAGTCTCGTGTGTTCTTTATGGAAGTGTTGGAACAAGGCCAAACAATTCATCAAAATCAATGACAAATGGAAGTGGGCAGCCGGGATAAGACAAAATGACTCTATCTGGTTCCCGATCGGCAGCATTAGGGGGGCGGAGTCTTGGAACCTCCAAACTGCAAAGCGGTTATGGAACAAGGGGTTCAATCAGTGGAAACAACTATGGAAACAAGAGACCAACCGGTGGATTAGGTTCGAAGACTTGGACTCGAGACTTAGAGTTAACCTAGAGGAATGGACTCTTCTACAAGGAAGGTGTTTAGCATGGGACCGCTTAACTACCCGCCTTCTCTACTGTCAGGATCTTCCTTGCTTGGAGGGCCTCAAATAGAGCAATGGAAAGAAACTAAACAGTATCCCGAACTTCAAAGAGAACTTAGATGTTCATCATACTCTTAACAAGAGATCATGCCTTGCTTGGACCAAGCTTCGATGGGAACTAAAATTCATGTCTATTTGGCACCCCCTGATTGAGATCAAAAAGTTCATTCTCATGTGGCATATCTTGCATAAAGGTATTTGGTCCAATGCAAGGGCTAACAAAATTTATGGTGTTCCACCATGGTGCAAGCGTTGCCATTGATGCATCGAAGATTTAGCTCACATGTTATTTGATTGCCCCAAGTCACATGTTATCTGGCATCATGTGACCCGGGTATTGAGACTCACCAACCGTATCAATTGGCAACAGGTGCTTTTGGGTGAGCCAGTCAGCTGCTCATCAAGGCTATGGAATTCCATCAGGGGTGAGAGTCTTTGGAAGATTTGGAGGGAGCAATGTGCTATCAATTTCGGCCAAACTCCTAAGGAATGGCCGATCGAAAAATCCTTGTTTCTTCTAGGTAAAAGAATCTCTCGAGATAAGAGATCTCCAACGTTTAGACATCACTGTATTTATCTCCTCGAAAACAACAAGTTGAAACCCAAATGGGTCCCACATGAGGGGATGATAGAATTATCCGCCTAATTTGTAATCCCCTCTAGCTTGCTATACTCCTCCCCTGCATTGTGAGATTTGGGGGTCCCATGGGCACTGGTCCCATTCACTTGTAACTTTTCTTCTTTATTTTAATTAAAGTCTGGAAGAGTAGGCTAAGGCTGAACTTCCTTTTATTAAAAAAAATAACTTGGTAGAAATCTATTTCAATGCATCCTTCAAAATTTCGTGATGCCTTTTCTCATTTCTGATGAAAGCCTAGCTCCTTCGCTTCTGGCGATGGCGGGCTTCTAGGTTCCTGTAGTCCGCGCTCACCCCCTTGGGGACAGTCCTAGTTTAGCTTCACTCAGTGCTCGCTCAGGTTTCTCTAATGGCCCTCCACGAGGCCCTCCGCAATGGCTTCGCGAGTGGAAGTGCTTCAATGGTGCAACCTCCTCAGGGAGAAAAATCCGAAGGCTGTCAAGTTGAGAACCCTACTCCTAATGCACCCCACAAATCATTTGCTCAGGCGGCCTTAGTGCACCCATCGAACCTTGTCTCTCTCTTCATGGCTCACCCAGGTAAGACCCGCAACTCTCCAATTAAATCCGTAGATAAAGGAAAGGAGAAGGTTGTCGAAGGTGATGAAAAGGCTCACACGGTTTGCCTTGACCCCCAGTTTATGGATAGGGACGAGGACACTTTCATCATTGAGAGAAACACCCTTGACAGATGGCAGGCTCAGCTTGGTGAAGAAGTGGTGATATGATTATGTCACGGGCCTCGCCCAGCCCTACATGTGCTTAGGGGGTGGGTAAAGCAATTATGGGAAGCAAAGGGTATACTAGTCAAACACATCCAGTACCTGCCTAATAATTATTTTTATTAAAGGTTGTTAGTGAGGGGCAATGGCTCATTAAACTTACGCCTATTTGTGTATTCAAATGGTACTTAGTCTTTAACCCTAGAGCACCTAAACCCACCAAGGTTCCTGTGTGGGTTGAATTCCCAGATTTTCCAGTAGACTTTTATCCTTGGCTGGACAGTCTTAGTAGTCTCCTCGAGAGGACTCTAGGGCAGAGAAACAAAGGGAATATTAACCCCAAATGGGACCCTCAGGTGCTCATTGAGATAGATACCTCCAAACCCATTAAGACTTCCCTTGTCATTAAAGATTCAGATGGTAGGAAGCTACATGAGCAAAAGGTTACCTACCGTAATTTACCCAATGCCTGTTTCAATTGCTATAAACAAGTCCATTTGATAAAAGATTGCCCTTTGCTTCAAAAAAAAGCTGAAAGCTCCCCTAAGGACACAAAGCACCCTAATCTTGGTCCCAGTTTGCCTATTAGTACACAAAAAGTTTATAACAAGGCGCAAAAGAAGAAAAACCCTAAATCCTCCAACATGTTGGACGTACTTTTAGAAGAAGTAGCAAACCCTTTCACCCTGGTTAGCGGTGGAGAAGTAGCAGGAAAAGAGAACGACAACCCGAATGTGACTCAATCTGATAATTCTCAAGATGACGTAGAAATTGTCCATGACACCCTCGATAAACAGGATGAGCCTGAGTGGAAACAAGTGATGCATAAGAAAAAACCACAAAGCCCTCTTCTGTCAAGTAGTATGCTAAGCTGGAGGATTTTGCTAAGGATCTGTATAGGTTGGACCAAATGGTGCTTGCCCAACTTGCCTCTCAAGACTTCAACCAGGAAGATATTGACATGGTCAACACTGACGATATGGAAATTGGCAACGTCAATCCTAAAAGAAAAGATCCATTAAGAGAATTAGTGTCATTGATCAAACCCCCTAAAAATAGCAGGTATACAGATGCTTAAGCGAGAGGTTAGTATCTATTTTCCTTGTGTGTGCATGCCCACATTGTGCAATGCTGTGATTTTGCTTTTTGTGTCCAACATTCGTCTTTATTTCTTTTATAAATGGATGATAGCTAGCTGTAGGCTTGACTGTGAAGTGACTCATTATTACAGTGGTCAGTGGAAGATAGTAGCTTTCTTTTCTCTGGCTCGAGCTGCAGATGCTAGAGGAACTATAGCCGTGAAGGTGGAGTTGCTAATCAACTGGGTGTTGGCAGGATTGAAGCTAAACTCCCTGGCTGCCTATTGTTTTTTAGGTGGCAGGAAAAGTAGTTTTGTCCAACGGCACCAAGATTCCAAGAAAGTTCCCAGTCAACTAAATTATGAAAAGGAAGTTGAAACCAACAAAAGAAAAGCTAGATTGTCTAGAATAAACTATTGGGCTAAGGTGAATTGGGTGCTTTCTCCCTTGTGCCCCAGTCTGGCTACTCCTGGAACTAGGTTGTTGCTCTGTTCTGTGATCAGAATGGAAGGCCCCTTCAAGATTGAAGGGAATACCATACATCAATGTGTCTGTTTGTCTTACTATTGGTTGGAGATAGGGACAGATATCAAAGTTTCTGCTTATCATCTCATATGCTGGACCAAATGTTTTAAAATTCCCTACATATTGCATGACTTGAAGTATGGCACTAACAAGCAGTTTTTTTTTCTCTAACTGGCAGATTACTCTTGTTCTATGTGATCCTCAGCTTGTGGTGGGGCTCCCTCAGCAAAGTATCTTCATTGTGGTGTTCCATATCCCTATTGGGCAATGGATGGCAAGAGCTTGTTACACTCAAAAGATCTCCCACTGTGTTGTTGGGGATACCAGTCACTTTAGTTTTTGCTTGACTGATGCTTTCTTGTGTTTTAGTTTCTTGGGACACATGGTTTGTCGGGATGTTGGAAGCAAAGAAGGTCTTCAGGTGTTTTACCTTGTCACTAATAGTCACTCGGTGCAGTACGAATTAGAAGACTTTACCAAGCAGAAGTGTTTTGTTTGGCTTCCTGTCAGTAATAGCTTGGCTTGGCTGAAGTGGTTCCCTCTTCTTTTTTGGCCTTGGCCTCGATACAAGGTTTTGCTCTTCTCCCCCTGCAGGCCTTCCTTCCTGTGTAGGTCTGCTATGAGCATGGGAATCCCTTGTAGGGCTAATGGGAGTGACATTCTTTATAGTGTTGGCCTCTTGTTTTTATGTTGGCTAAAGTGGGTGTTAATATTGTGGCCCCATCTTAGAAGCACGTTATTGTTATTCCCCCCTGCAGGTCTCCCATTTCCTACAGTTTTGCCACGGTGAGTACATGAGTGGTTATGTTGTATTTGCTCTTTATTATTCCTTCTGTCAAGGAGCTTTGGTGGTTCTGTGCCTGGTGTCATATTTATGAGCAATGGTAGGGCATGGGAGCCCCTAGCAAGATTAATGGAAATGACATTCATCAGTATTCCTACTGGTTTGAGTCTCAACAGCTGTGTCACTCATGTCTTTTTCAGATAGAGACAGGTAGCAATTTTCTTATTCACCATCCCAACACGTGGATCATAAGGGGGAATGCTGATTGTGTCTCTTCGGGTTTGGAGCTAAGGATAAAGGGCCAATACTCCCTCTATAGCAAGTCTGTTCTGAATCTTGCTCCCAAATGCCAGAGAGGTGATTTGGCCATTGTTATGCACTGCTACTGTTTCAACTGGAAAAACGTTTCTTGCATTGTGTATGATTTGAAGTCTGTTACTAAAAAGCATGTGCTCTTATCTAGGTGGCAACTCACTTGTGTTTTGCATGCCCCTCACCTTGTGGATGGGCTCTTTTGGCATAACAGTAGAGCTGCTCTTGACATAGTGTTTTTGGGTAGTTCTACCGGATTACCGTGCAAAGGATGGTCCCCTTTCTGGTTGTTCAGCATGTTTCCTATCTCTCTTAATGGACTTAATCAATATTCTGTCCTTTAACATCAAAGGGATTACTGATCCTATTAGAGCCAAGGTGGTCAGCAGGTGGTTGATTGAGTCTTCTCATCATCCTGACTTTATCTGCCTACAAGAGCTTAAAGTGGGTGGTTCTAATTTGTTGATTAATTTACAAGTCTTGTCCAGTAAGCACACTTGGTTCATTACCAACCATACCAATGGTAAAGGAGGATCTTCTATTGGTATTTCTTCTAACGTTCTTCATCTCGTTGACCAAGCCATTTAGATCAATTCTAAATAGAGGGTTGCTTAAAGTATGCTCATCCTCGAAACTTCACTATTGCTAGTATCTATGCTTCTAACTGTTCTTCAGTCAGATCTACCTGCTCGAAAGAGCTTGCTAGGTTGTCTGGTAACATTCTTCTTACTGGTGACTTTAACATGGTTTTGAACAAAGTTGACAAAATTGGCAACAGAGATAACATCTTGTAGGGAAGCAAAAAGTTGAGTTGGTATTATCTTACCAATACTCTTAATCTTTTAGATCGTACTTCTTCCTCTGGTCAGACTTGGAATAACAGGAATGCTAGTAACTTTTTGTCTGCCAAACTTGATAGGGTCTACATGAATATTTCGTGGTTTCAAGATCTGTGGCACTTTAACTATTTGCTCGATACTTCCATACAGGTGTCTGATCACACACCTTTTGTTATTAAGATTTATGCTAATTGCCCCGAGCTCAAAGCTGGTTGCCCTCATCCAGATGCCTCCCTTCTTAAGATCACTTGCATCAAAGAGGAGACCATAAATATCTTTAAATATCATTTTTCTCGTCATGTTTCCCCTTTTGTTGCCTGGGAGAATGGTATCAAGGATACCCAAAGGCTTTTCACCATATACAAAGCTAAAGCTAAAGAGTTGAGGCTCAAAAGAAGGATGATGATCGCTCAAGAGATAGAGGATATTAAGAACTCTCAAAATGGGAGCAATGATGTTAGGCAGAGGGTCATCGACCTTCAGAATAAGTTAAGATTGGAGGATTACCTCCTCGCTAGTGGTGCCCTTGCCACGTCAAGAGACTTTTGGGCTGGTAAGATGAACAAGTCGAATAAGCACATGTTTGACTTGTTAAAAAAGAAAAAATCTAGAGATTTTGTTCCTTTGTTGAAAAGGTCTTCTAGGGGGTATGCCTCCTCTACCTCGGAGAATTTGCAGGAGGCTGTTTGCTTCTTTAAGAATGTTTTCTCCATGCCTCCCAAGAGAGGGGAGGACATCCAACGTGCTAGAGCCATGATTGCCCTAAAGAGGAAGAAAATGATCTCTCGCAATCTGGCTGCTATCTTGGACCTACCCCTTTTTGCCGGCGAGGTCTGAGAAACTATTCAAAATTTGAAGCCCTGTAAGTCACCTGGATATGACGGTATTCCTAACGACTTTTTTCAAGAACTTTTTGAATTCTTGGTGCCCATCATTCTCTTGATCTGGCAAGAAGCCATTAGGAGGCGTTCTCTTTCTTTCTTCATCAACTCTGGAGTCATCAAGCTGATTCACAAAAGAGGGCCCAAGGATGACCTCAATAACTGGAGACCTATCTCTTGCCTGACTTCTCTCTATAAAATTTTTGCTTCCTGGCTTGCTCGTAGACTTAGCCCCATTATGGATGACATCATTCTCCCGGAGCAAAAAGGATTCATAAAAGGCAGGTACATCCTCGATGCCATCATTTCTATTTGGGAAGGCATGGAATATGCCAAAGATGCAAACTTGAACACCTTCTTCTTTAAGGTTGACTTTGACAAAGCCTATGATAGGGTGGAGTAGAACTTTATTCTGCAATCTCTGCATGATGTCGGACTTGGGAGAAAGTTCATCAAGTTCACTAGTATTCTCTTTGGAAATGCCAATTCCAGGATTGCCATAAATGGTCAAATTTCTGATTCCTTTAGGCTACACAGGTCTATTCACCAAGGCTGCCCTCTTGCTCCCCTTCTTTTTGCCATATGTAGTGATGCACTTGGGTGGCTGGTTAGAGACTGCATGTCACAAGGGAGCATCAAAGGCATACATATCCCTAGCTCTAGTACTCAGCTTGGCCTTCAGATGTTTGCTGACGATACCAATATGATGACCCTTGTTGACGAGGCTTCGGCTGAAGCTTTCCTTTCTTGTTTGCATACTTTTTGTTTAGCAAGTGGGTCCTCTGTGAATCATAAGAAAACTGGTTTTTGTTCTACTAACAATTATGCTCCAGACTCGGTGATTAATCATGGGTGCTCCATCATCCAAAAAGGTGAAGTTTTCCGTCTCTTGGGTATTCTGATGGGTTTTCTTATTTCTTTTGAGTAGAGGTGGACTTGGGTCCTTTCTAAGTTTAGAGATAAAGTGTTTAAATGGTCATCTTTACAACAAAGTCTTGCTCACACGGTTTTTGTTTTGAAGCACTACATTCTGCCCACCATTACTTACTTTCTTGCTTGTTGGCAACCTAGAAAAAAGCATCTATCCCAGGTTATTGTCCTTTCGAGGAGGTTTCTCTAGGGTGGCACGCAGGATTCCAACAAGGTCCCTAGAGTTGCTTCGAATGTTTGTTGTATGAAGAAAGAAGAGGGTGGGCTGGGTATTATCTGCCCATCAAAGATGGCTACTCAGCTGACTTCCAAATGGATTCTGAGATCTGCCACCTGTAATGATTTTTGGGCATGTTTCGTGAAAAGGAATATAAATTAATTTTACATTGCTGGTTGCAAAAGTTGGAATAATGTTGACTTGTGGGATGTCATCTCTTCCCCATACATGTTCTCCCCTATAGGCAGTAAGCTGGTCTGCTCTTTTTGGAGGGCTTGGATGAAAGTTAAAGGTATGTACCAAATTCCCACTTCATTTGCCACTAACTTCTCCTTTCAGGTACAAGAGTCTGCTTGGATTGGTTGGAAGGAGACCACCCGTGATTATCAACTATCCATTAGAATGAAAAAATGTCGTAAAGTTGGCTTCGCCAAATAGGTGGATTTCTTCACAGGGAACCAGGTAATTAGTGTTGACTCCATTTATTCTACTGACGGCCTTTCTCTTGCTTGTAAATAGATACTGATGAGTAAAAGATTGGAAGTGCTGGGCATTTTTGCTGGATGCTATCCTTCTAGAGTTCTGGATATAGGTGTTGTTGCATCTGACATGTACAGACACTACAAAGCTAAGTCCTTTATCCCCATTTCCAAGATCACTCCGAAGCTGAACAGAAACTGCAGAGTGCAATGGTCCCCTTCTCAGTGGAAGTTCAGATTCTTGTGTATTTGGGCCTTCCCCCTCTCTGTCAAGCAGTCCTGTTTACAGTGGCTTATTGTACACTACCTGATTATGCTTTCTTTCAAACCGATTCCCATGCTCTACAAAGCTCCTTGGTTTCATGCTTGTCAGACATCCTTTTCCCTCCTCTCTGTCCACCAAGAAATTTTCGTAGTGTGGGGGGAAATCTTTACCTACTGTAATGAATCGGATAAGTGCTAGAGAAGTGTGGTGGAAAAGACTCAACAAATTCTGAATCGAATAAGTGCTAGAGAAGCGTGGTGGAAAAGACTCAACAAATTCTGATAAGGACTCATAAGGCTATAAGAGATATCCGAAAAGAAAGAAGAGAAACGATGTACTAGAGGCTCTCACATCTTGAAGAAGAAGAAGTGAACAAAGGTAACTTACAATGCCAACAGGGTCTTTTAAAAATCAGGGGAAGACTAAGATTTAAGGAGGAGGTTCAAGGAAAAACGTTCAAATATTTTTCAAAGACTGGTGGGCAAGAAAGGCTGAAAAACCATCGAAAGAGATGTGTAACATCCTCAATAAGAAACAAGCCAGGGAATCTATCCCCTTCTTGGTCGATAACAATGGAATGGAATGTAGCACGGAAGTTGACAACATATCTATCATCGTAGAGCACTTCATGTATCCTTATGTAGAATCTTTATGTAGAATCTTGAGCATCTATCCATGCCTTTTCTTCATGAATTCAAATTTGAAATTAGGCAGGTTTGTTAGTTTAGATTGATTCGAATTATTTCCTATAATCTAGAAAAGGGAAATTTGAAGTCATATCTGCTTCTTGATTGTTTGATTGGGAATTAATCCCAAACACTTCTAATTCGTGGCATCTAGCCTTTTACTTTTCCATTTTACAAAGATAAATACTTTGTAAATTACATAAGAGGATGATCCTATGATCAAACTCTCAATACAATAAATGAATGCAAATAAAAGAAAGAGGAAACAAGACTTTGGTTAGGTTTGCTAGAGCTATGCTCAAGGAGAAGAATTGTCCAAATTATCTTTGGGTTGAGGATGTAAATATAGCTACGTATCTTGTGAATAGATTACCATGTATAGCTCTAAATGGAATGACTCCATATCAAGCTTGGTGGGGTAAGAAACCAACATTGGATCATTATAAAGTGTTTGGATCAATTGCATATGCTTATGTGCCATCACAACTTAGACATAAACTTGAACCAAAGGCAAACAAGTATATGTTCATTGGTTATGATGAAAAGCAGATTGGTTATAGCTTGTGGAATCCTCTAACCCAAAAAAATCTTCTTCCTAGAGATGTTACATTTGATGAACAAAAAATTTGTTATGCATATCAAAGTCATACAGTTGAAGAATTTGAAGAAGAGGTAAGAAGATGTGAGAAAGAAAAATCAAGTGTGCAGATGAATGGAGATGAAGAGCATATGCAAGAAAGTACATCCAAAAGTGGATTAACAAGAAGAAATGAACAAGCTCCTATATTTGATGAAGAGGTGTATCTAGACACACATGAAGAATGTGAACCAAGGAGGTCAAGTAGGACAAGAAGGCAACCAGAATGGTATTCTTATGATACTTCTTACATAGCTTAGAAGAACTATGCATATATGGTCAAAGATGATGAAGGACCTCAGAACTATGGTGAAGCTAAAGGTAAGAAGCAATGGGAAGAAGCAATGAAGGAAGAATTCAATGCACTAGAGGAGAACAAGACGTGGGAACTTGCTTCTAAACCAATGGTAAGAAGGTAATTGGTAATAAATGGGTTTATACAATGAAGAAGTTTGTAGATGGAAGTATAGCCAAATATAAAGCTAGACATGGTGAAACGCTATGCTCAAACTTACATTAGAGGAAAAAATGAACCCTACATGGAACTTTTAGATTAAGGGCTGATTAGTGATGGACCAATGAGAGAAGGGTGGTGGCCAGAGTCTAAAGCCTCAATCAAGAAGGCTAGACATAGGTTTCCTTGGTTTTGGACTGGTCAAAACAATGCAAATGTGATGATAAAAGTGGTATTTTCTCACGTAGTGGTTTAAGATTCAAATTTAGTGATCCAAAAATTATATGAACCCTTGGATATGGCTGAAATCCAATGGTTATTCTTGAAGAATAGAGAGACATGCGCCTTTAATTATTTATCATTGTATGGGGCTATCAATTGAAGGCTCAAGATTTCTCCTAATTGGATTCATTGGCTTTGCTTTTATGTCGTTAGATCACCAACTGATCCAAAGGCTTCTATTAGCTCTTGCCCACGTGGAAGTGCATTTTAATATGGGATGTCCAATCTGAAGAAATCCAAGGGTCTCCATTATCTTAATTTTCCCATGTCCTATGACTTAAATGAGTCTTATTTTGTCCTCTTCTACCACAAAATCTAGCCCAAATTGCCTCTGTCTCTGATAAAAATCCAATGGCTCACAAATCGTGTCCGTCTGTTTGTCCCTCTGTTCATTATTCCCACCTCTCAAAAATGATGTGTCTTCTCTATTTTGTCTTTTTCTGCCAGAAATACCTTGGGTCATCTCATCCATCTGTGGTGAATATCCAAGGGCTCACGATGGCGATGAACCCTTCCCAACTGAGCGCACTATTTTGTCTTTTTTTGACATCACACTTCATCAATCATATCCATTCATTCGAGGTATCTAACAGGTCTCAAAAAGCACGAATGCATTCAAATTGAGGAATTAGATGTGGGCCTTAAGAAATAACATTTTTAAATAAAATATCACTAGTGGTTTTCCATGCTCCCTTTATCCCTAGCATGATTAATTTAAATCCCTAAAAATTAGGGATCCTTACAAGGCCCAGTCAAAGTTTGCTTTTTCCCATAATGATGGCATAGATGATGATGAGACATTCAATCCTATAGCTAAGATGTCAACTATAAGGACAATCATTGCTATTGCAGATTCAAAAGGATGGACTCTAGGTCGACTGGATATAAAGAATGCATTCTTGGATGGATACATATCAAATGAGGTATACATAGAACAACCTCAAGTGTTTATAGATTCAAGGTACCTATATTTTGTCTATGGATTGAGAAGAGCACTCTATGGATTGATGCAAGCTCCAAGAGCATGGAAATATAGATTGATGAAGTATCTGAATCAGTAGCATGGAAATATATATTGATGAAGTATCTGAATCAACTTGGATATCGAAAATCAAAATCAAATCCAAGTCTACTCATCAAAAGAATAGAGGAAGCTACAATCTGTTGATATATTTAGGTAGTGATGTGTGTGAACACACTAGGACCGCCGGGGCACTTTTTTCCCTCTTTAGGAGGTTCTTTTCCCCCAGCTTGTATATATGCCTATTACCCTAATGGGCTACTTATCTTTGTACATTCTCAAGTAATACATTCAGTATTGTGTGTTTGTGCTCCAAGCTTCTTCTTCTTCCTTGTGTTGTTCGCGTGCTTCCGCAGACGTCTATCTCCAACAATTGGTATCAGAGCACGTTGTCGCTTCTTCTAGGGCGCCGTCGACACTCCTCCGTCTGCAGTCTCAGATTCGCACGATTTTGGTGAAAATACTCAAGGTGTTTCCGAGATCAAAATTGCTTGGCTCTGTGGTGCCAAAATCGTGATCTGAGCTCGTTTTGGCCTCCGAACACACTATCGCAATGCTTGTGTAGGCTATTTCGTCCTTTTGTGCCAAAGGTATTTACCAGTTTTTGTTCGCCAATTTAAGTGTCTCGAAGTCTGCTACAGGTCTAGCAGAACTGGTGTGGGCAGTTCTGTTCAACTTTTTGAGATACATTCAATTTTTTGCATCAAGGTATTTTAGTCACCGGCCATGGCTGAAAGCAGTGATGTATTCCGTATGTTGGCTGTTGAGGATAAGTCTGATGGTACCAACTACCCATTATGGCCTTGTATGATGCGACATGTACTGGTTGCAAAAGGATTGTGGAACATTGTGCAGGGTGTTGAAAGACGTCTTGTGACACCTGTAACGACAGGTACTGCAAATATAGGTGCTGGAGCTGTTGTAGATGGTGTCGAAGATGATATTCCGCATATCCCTATTCGTGCTGCTGTTTCTATTGCACCTACTGCAGAGCAGATTCGCTGGGATGGCAGAGATGCCCAGGCACATGCATTGATAGCTTTGTCTGTCAAACGTGCCATTATTCCTCACATTCGCTTTTGCAGAACAGCAAAGGATGCTTGGGATACACTTACCACTTTGTACCAGGCTAGGAATGAGGCTCGTGTTGCTTACCTCCGAAAACAGTTGGAGAGTGAGCACATGAATGAAGGTGATTCTATGGACAGTTTCTTAACAAAGATCAAAGATTTGAAGGAACAGTTGATTTCTACTGATGAGGTTATACCAGATAGCTCACTTGTGCAGACCGTTCTGAATGGTCTTCCTGATTCATATCATAGTTTTGCTTCTACTCTTCGGTTGATGATGAAAGGCAATCCAAATGCCTTGTCATTTTAGGAGTTAGTCTCTGTTCTGTTGCAGGAAGATCACTCCAGGCAGAACAGGTCCATTATGCGTGTTGCAGATCAAGCTTTCCTGGCTAGTCAGAAGGGCAAAGGAAAATGGAGCTCTTCTACTAGTAAGCAGAAATCTGCAAATGCTGCACAATCGAAGAACCAGGATAAAGATGAGAAGAAATCAGAAAAGCAGAAATTGTTTTGCAAGTACTGTAAAGGAAATGATCATATCATAAAGAACTGTCCAAAACTGGCTGCTAAAGAGGCAAAGAAGAAAGAGGCTGGAATGGTTGTTGCAGAGGCCTCTACACCAAAAACAGAGTCTGCAAATCTTGTGCAGGAAGAAGAATGGGCGTTTACTACTGTCTGCAGTTTTGACCCATCTTCTCATGATTAGTGCATGTCTGCAATAAACTCAGATGTTTGGTACTTTGACAGCGGGGCGACCAAACATATTACCTCGCAGCGCAGTTTCTTCTCTTCACTCGAGCCTGCCCCTACAGAGAATATTGTCACATGCGCCAATAACTCCTCTTATCCTATTATGGGAGTTCGAAAGATCATTCTGACTACTACTAATGGTAGTTCTTTCACTTTGTCAGATGCTTTATTTGTGCCAGGGATCAAAAAGAACCTGTTATCAGTTTCTGCATTAGCCAAGATTGGCTTGGTTGTGAAATTCGTTGATGACAGGTGTACAGTCCATGATCTCTCAAATGGTGATGTAATTATTGCTTCTGGCATTTTATGTCGTGGGCTGTATAAGCTCATAGACTATGAAAGATTTGTGAATGATTCGGCATGTGCAGTTCATGATTCTCAGGCTATGTCAGATGCAAAGCTTTGGCATGCATGCTTTGGTCATCTAAATTTTGCTAATTTGCTACGCCTGCAGAAATCTGAAATGGTGTCCTCTTTGCCCAAACTTGAGGCTCCTGGAAAACATGTTTATGAAGGCTGTATTTTGGGCAAAATGCAGCATTCTTCCTTTCCAAAAGATGGTTCAATTTGGGCTACGCAAAAATTGCAGCTTGTACATAGTGATGTCTGTGGTCCTATGCAGACACCCTCTTTTGGAAATTACCTTTACTTCGTGACTTTCATTGATGATTTTTCTAGGCATGCATGGGTATATCCACTCAAAGCAAAGTTCGAAGTGTTCATGTGCTTCAAGCAGTTTTTGGTTTTGGCTAAAAATCTGTCAGCATGTAAAATGGGGACCCTCCGTTCTGATCGAGGGGGGGAATATATGTCTTCAGATTTTAATGCATTTCTGGCTGAACGTGGGATAAAACACTAGTGTACAGTGCCATATACACCTCAACAGAATGGAGTTGCTGAACGAAAGAACAGGTCCCTCATGGAGATGGCGAGGTGCATGGTCAAAAGTCAAGCTTTACCACATAGTTTCTGGCTTGAGGCTGTCATGTGTGCAGCATATGTACTGAACAGGTGTCCCACTAAAGCGTTGCAGTCTATCACTCCATATGAGGCTTGGCATGACCGCAAGCCATCTGTTGCTCATCTACGTGTTTTTGGTTGTTTGGCATATGCATTAGTGCCTGAACAACATCGCAAAAAATTGGATGATAAGGCAGTAAAATCTATTTTTGTTGGGTACATTTCTGAAAGTAAAGGCTATCGTCTGTATCATCCATAGACTAAACGCATTCTAGTTAGCCGTGATGTTGTCTTTGTGGAAGATGCTATTCAGCCATTGCTTTCATGTACTAAGGAGACATCTGTTAGCTCCAAAGACATGTATGATACGTTGATGCCTCTTTTTACAGGTGGACAATCAAGTGCTAGTCCTAATGAGGCAACTTCTCAACCCTTGCAGGTTTCATATGATGATGCAGATCATTCTATTTCTGATGCAGATTTACATGATGCACTTGTTGATGAGAGAGTTGATATTGAGCAGGCAAAAACTATGCCAAAATGGCTGGTGCAGACTTTGCGTGACAACAAATTAGATGCACCTTTGTCATATCATACTCGTTCAGGCTCTCATAGTGCCTCCTTTGCATCAGATTGCTATGCTATGGCTGCGTCTAGTCTCTGTGATGAGAATGAGCCTGTTTCTTTTGATGAAGCACAGAATTCAGAAAATTGGATGGCTGCCATGCAATCTAAATATGATGCTATAATGAAGAATGGTACATGGTCTTTATGTGACTTGCCTCCTAGCAAGAAGGCCATTGGCACTAAGTGGGTATACAAGCTGAAGCGTAAACCTGATGGTACAGTTGACAGGTATAAGGCTAGGCTTGTTGCAAAGGGTTATGCGCAGGAAAGAGGCATTGATTTTGATGAGACCTTTGCACCTACATGCCGTATGACTACTATTCGGAGCATTTGTGCACTTGCAGCCCATCATGGTTGGAATGTACATCAGTTGGACATTAAAATAGCATTTCTGAATGGTGACTTACATGAAGAAGTGTATGTTTTTCAGCCCCGTGGCTTTGTGCAGAAAGGGCATGAAAACCAGGTGTGCAGGTTAAAGAAGGCATTATATGGTTTAAAGCAAGCACCACGTGCTTGGTATGAGAAGATACATGCCTATCTGGTTGCACATGGTTTTGTGAACAGTCCAACTGAAAGCACCTTATATGTTAAGCGTGCTAATGATGTGCTTCTGATCATTGTTGTCTATGTTGATGACATGCTGCTCACTGGTCCTATTGAGAAGCATATTGCTCATTTCAAGTATGATTTGCATGCCTCATTTGAGATGTCTGATTTGGGGCATTTGCATCACTATTTGGGCATTCAGTTTATGCAAGTTGATGGTGGAATGGCTTTGTGTCAAACGAAATATATTGACACATTATTGCAGCGTTTTGGCCTTGAAGACTGTAAGCCTATTGCCACTCCTATGGAGATAGGTTTACGATTGAGTCTTCATGATGCTGGAGATGCATTTGATGTTGTTCTCTATCAGCAGGCTGTTGGATGCTTGATTTACTTATGCATTACTCGGCGAGATATTCAGTTTGCTGTCTCACAGATGAGCAGGTTTATGCATTGCCCAAGAGTCACGCATTGGAAGGCAGTTAAGCGCATCTTCCGCTACTTGAGTGGTACTCGGCTACTTGGGTTGTTTTATCCCAAGGGGGGATCACTACCGCTAGATTTGCATGCTTTTTCTGACTCAGATTGGGCTGGTTGCTATGACACTCGTGTGTCCACCAGCGGTTTTTGCTTCATGCTTGGTAGCTCATGTATATCTTGGTTGAGCAAGAAGCAGCCTACTGTGGCCACTTCCAGTTGTGAGGCTGAGTATAGGGCAGCTTTCACAACGATTGTTGAGTGTGTGTGGCTCAGAAGCCTTATGGTTGATTTGGGTGTTGGCCAGTCTTCTGCCACCACCATCTTCACTGACAGTCAGAGCGCATTGGCAGTTGCGAGGAACCCTGTGTTCCATGCTCGCACTAAGCACATTGAGGTGCATTATCACTATGTCAGGGAGAGGTTCTCTGCTGGGGAGATCAGCTTGGCATATGTGCCCACGTAGGAGAGCATTGCAGACCTTTTTACGAAGGCTCTGCCTAGGGAGAAGTTTGAAGCTTTCCGCAAAGCTTTGGGCTTACTTCCTTTTGTGGAGTGATTTCCACATAGCTTGGCACTTCCTTATACATGAGTGCCAGGTCCTTGTTCACCGCATCACTCCCAAGGGGGATTTGTTGATATATTTAGGTAGTGATGTGTGTGAACACATTAGGACCGCCGGGGCACTTTTTTCCCTCTTTAGGAGGTTTTTTTTCCCTTGGCTTGTATATACGCCTATTGCCCTAATGGGCTACTTATCTTTGTACATTCTCAAGAAATACATTCAGTATTGTGTGTTTGTGCTCCAAGCTTCTTCTTCTTCCTTGTGCTGTTTGCGTGCTTCCGCAGACGTCTATCTCCAACACAATCTACATTTTTATTTATGTAGATGATATTATAATCACAAGTACTTCAGATGAAGGAATCAAGGAGGTAAAGAGATTACTTGAGAAAGAGTTCAAAATCAGTGATCTAGAAAACTTATTGTACTTTCTTGGTATGGAAGTCACTTATATACATCATGGCATATATGTATCATAAGAAAGGTATCTTCTGAACGTGTTGAAGAACTTTGGTATGGAAAATTGCAGAGAAGCTTCAACTCCACTTGAAGTCAATCATAAGCTCAATAAATATGATGGTGTCGAATACAAAGATATGAGAAAGAATCAATCTATTGTGGGTAGTTTCATTTATGCTACAATAACAAGACCTGATTTTAGTTATGCAATGGGAGTCGAGTTATAATTCATGCATTGTCCAAAGGATCCACATTGGATTTTACGTCAAAGAGTCCTCAGATATATCAAAGGAACCATAAAGGAAGGATTATATTATCCTTTTACTTCATATTTGAAGTTGAGAGCCTATTGTGACTTAAACTAAGAAGGTAATCAAGCTGACAAAAGATCAACTCATGGCTACATGATATACATTGGTGATAAGCTTGTAAGTTGGTTTTTAAAGAAACAATGTATAGTAGCATTATCATCAATTGAAGCTGAGTACAAAGGACTTGTAGAAGGAGCTAAGGAGGTCATATGGATGCAGAACTTATTCAAAACCTTAGGCATTAATCGAGGTATACCTACAATACACAGAGATAACATAAGTTCACTTTATCTTACAACAGATCCAATATTTCATGCAAAAACAAAACATATAGAGATAGATTATCATTTCCTGAGAGAAAAGGTAATGGAGAAAAAATTTCAAACTGGAGTACAGTTCTACAAAGGATCAGATAGCAGATATAATGACGAAGAGCTTGGATGGTGTGAAGACGAGCAGATTCAAAAGCATGGAAGGAGTAAAAAGAAAAGAAGATGATATGAAGAAATAAAGAATGTCAATAAGTGATTGAGGGGGATTTGTTGAAGAATCGATCACAAATTGGACATAAATTTGAAGGTCAAAGTCTAAGAAGAAAATCACATGACTATCTGAACAGACAATTTCACACATGTACTGTATTTGTAAAGTTAGACTTAACTTTAGTTCTAGAATTATTAAAAAATCACAAGATAGAGAAAATCTATATAAATTAGTATGTATTAATAGACGCATCATGAGAGATAGAGAGAATGTGAGAAGGAGAGGTTTTTTATGACTGAAAAATACTCAGGGTTCGGTTTTTCATAGCAATGAGAAGAACTAATTAAAGTTCTGTGTATAAGACTTTCTCCTCCATCTTCATACTTTGCCTATTGTGTAATGATCTCAAAAGTTCAAGTTTCCC
>CM035413.1:65740625-65748125 GCA_020310875.1 Ceratopteris richardii | reverse complement strand
TTGTTTTATCATTAGAACCCTTATTTCATAAGCCTGAGTTTGCTACAGACACCCCGCGTGTGCCGAACGATTTAGGCGGATGACTTGATCCACCATCCGAGCATCTCTCACGACCCGACATTGGTGAACCCGACGTGAACAAACGACGTTGCAGCTCAGGTATAAAGTTTTGCATTGCATATACATTCATACGATTTTACATCAGTGCAGCTACGTCTTCATCCCTGGAAGCTGTGGCATTTACGTGAGCTTGCAATCTTCTTGGTGTCGAGGGCTGGTCTGGTGACCTGAGCGCCTCCACGAAGATTGGCAAGTAGGAGAACCTCTTCACGCCACCCCTTTCATCAACAATTGAAGCACAAAACGTTTGCACCCATTTTAGCAAACTATGTATTTAGGTTTTGATTCAAATCAATAAATGTATTGAATTTCACAGAAAGCACTATTTTGAGCCTCATCTTCGAGCAGTTGGTATAATTTCTTTACCCTTACATTCTTGGGTGCAAAATTTTATTTAAGGTTAAATTGCTAGTATAGGTTAAAGGCAACTGGTTGTTAAACATAGGTTAAGCGTTAATCATAGCTTTATTTGCAACATTTTTGCATAGTAAAAACTTATCAAACTGGACTCTAACGGAATTTCAGAATTAGTAGCTGAACATAAGGAAAGAGTAACAAAAGAAGTTCAGGATATAGTTAGAATTGTTCAAGCTAGGTCAAAACAAACTTCAAAAATGGACGAGCTATTTCAAATTATGATGCACGAGACGCAAGGACAAAAGGTAGTTGAAACGTTATTAAAGGATAAAGGGAAATTTACTGGTATGAATGTTATAAATTATTTAGACACGTTTGAGGAATTAGCTAAGTTACACGGTTTACCTGAAACAAAGTGGAAATCCTATCTTGGACGTCTGGCCATAGGTACTGTAAAAGCTATTATGGATATACATGACAATAAGGAATGGGATGAGTTTAGAAAAGAGCTGCATAAGGAATTCTACTTAGAAGACTACAGTCAACATAGTCGAGAAGGATTTATGAAATGGATTAGTTCACCTAAGCCTCACATTTCGTTAACTCAACTCCATAGTGAATTTATGAAAAGATTCTCTCAATTACCTGAACAGGATAGAGTTGCCCTTACCCCAGATATCATTTTATATTTCCTTAAAATCTTGACTCCAGATATAAGGGTAGAGGTTGAGCGTAGGCTTGAAGAACCGGGAAAGAAATATGGGCTTACAGATGACTGGGGTGTAGTGAAAACTGTAGTTGAGGCGGTTGCTCACATGATCCAACGTAAAACACTCCTTTATGAATCGATGTCTCAACCATCTTCTAGTTTTCCTCCGATTCAGGCAACTAGGGATACACATATAGATTCAAAAGTTGAGTCTACAACATCCACATCTAGAGTACCAACCGAGTTACAATTTGAGATTTTGTTTAACAAGTTGGACAATATGATGCATATGCACGAGAATATGTCTAAAGAGGTAGCGGCTTTGCAGAATGTGGTGTATGCTTTAAACCTTCAAGATAAACCTGCAATGCAAGCTCATCCGACTATTTATCCTCAACCAGTAAATGCTCCAAATCCACCATTAGTAGCTCTGAATCATCCATTAGTACCTCCTAATCCACCTTTTATACCTCCTAATCCTCCAGTTGTACCCCAACCAATTCCTCAACCGATTCCTCAAGCATTTAACCAAAGAAATTTCAATGAAAGGAGAAATGCCAATGTGAGGAGATGTATCTGGTGCGATGCCACAGATCATTTGACTTATACATGTGAAGCATTGAAAGATGCGAAAGAGAAAAGACTTGTAATTGATATTGACAAGCGATTGTGCGACTATAGAACACATTTACCCTTAGCTGCCAATTGGGGAAAGGGAGGGATGCAGAAGCTGTATGAAAACCTTTCTGAGTCTTCGAAATCTGCTTCTGCTGTTAAACTAGAATATGTTGATAGTGACTCTGATTCCGAACAAACAAGGGAAACGAGGAACTACTCAATTGAAGCTTTGATAAAGGCGAGAGATGATATTATGCAGAAAACTACGTGGAACTCTCCTGTCGATCAATTCTCGATATATTCGCATATTGCGAATGTTGAAGAGAAAAGAAAGAGGGATGATGAGCAAGATACAAATGATTCAGGTAGACGAATGACTAGAAGTAAGATGAGAGATGAGCCGAAGCCTAAGAAAGTTCAGTTTGAACAAGGCGAAAGTTCTAAAACAAATGAGGAGCGAAGAAAAGAAATTAGGGAGGGTAAACAACCTGTGTTTAGTGAGCCAATTCAAACATCAGACAAAGTAGAGCAAATTCCTAGAACTGAAACAAAACCTGAAGAGAAACCAGAAAAGAAACCAAAACGAGTACCGAAAGCTATTCTTATTTCTGAACTTGAACAAAAAGTTGATTCGAAAGAAATATTGTATGACATCTTATTAAAAAGTGCAGTAACAATGACTTTAGAACAAATCTTCTCAATAGCAAAAATTGAATTTAAGGAAAATTTTATTAAACTAATTAAAAGGAAGAGATTCCCTCTGTCACAAGAGGTAGAGATGCAAGATGTTGCCGATGTAACTCACTTGATTCATGAATCTGTTTCTTTAGACTCAGAGGATGAAGAAGATAATACCTGTAATGTGAACAAAAATTTCTTAGGACCGATTGTACCAGATGACGAAACAAAAAACTCAGAGAGTGATTTTAGAAAAAGTTTTTGGGCGAGAGGCACACCGGAGATTAAAGTTAACTTAGGAGATCAGAAGAGATCATATTCTGCTTCAGCCCTAATTGACTCTGGGTCTGAAATCAATGTGATTTCGAAAGGATTATATGATAAGTTTAAATGGCCTATTGATAAAAATCACGGCTGGATAATGCGAACCGCGGACAATGGTTGTGGATCACTCCTAGGAGCATGTGCCAACATATCTCTAATGATAGGTGGAATCTCTGAGACATTCCACTTTTTCATTCAGGACAACTGCTCTTATGAAATTATCTTAGGTCAACCATTCATATGTGAAGCCAGAATGGAGACTAAAGTAATAGATGACGGCTCAGCATACGCAAGAATTAGATCTAAAGATGATCTACAATCGCTCCAAGTTATGATAGTCAGCCCAAACCATGTACGAAATAGGGAGCAAATTAGGAAGACGCCCATCCGTTCTCATGAAAAGATACGTGAAGATCATATACCTCTTCGTGAGTTTGGAACTTATTATGATCAAAATTTTGCCTAGATGCCACTGTTGAGCGAGACAACGGTGGTTCTTGGTTTGATGTCTCGCACCCATCTGTAGATACTTTAGATAGTTTTTCTTTATATTTCCCTTCATCATATTTGCAATTCAGTCATTATAAACAAATTCCTAAAAAAATTATAAAACATTATGAAAAAATTTATAAAGAGAAAGGATTCATTTCATCTGATGAACACATTGAAACCGTAATTGAAACTTTATCTTCAAACTCATTGATTGAAGAACTTCAAAATATTTTGCATGAAAAAGAAAATTTTAGATTTGTACTTTTAAATTCTATTGAAGAATATGATTTGATTATTAAATTTGTCATGAGCAATGAAAAGGAAGCAAAAGTAAATACAAAATACAAAACCGTTGATAAAAAAATTAAACCGATTGCCCAATCTTTACCACGAGAGAGTGAAGAGAAGTTTAGGAAAGTTACCAATGATCCTTATTTAAGAGAGCGCACAAATATAGGTCATACTTTCACAAAAGAAACTTTAAAGCTAATCAAGATAGGAAATGATGAAAATTTTTTGTTACCCGAGGAACGTGAACTATTTCAAAGAGTGATTAGAAAGCATGGAAAGGCATTTTCTTTATATTCCCATGAGATAGGTTGTGCGGACCCAAAAATTGTACCACCAATGATCATCTTTACAGTGCCTCACATTCCATGGAATCTTCGACCCATACCTGTTCCGAAAGCCCATTTACCAGAGTTAATGCGGCTTCTTAAGGAAAAGATTCACATGCGAATTTTAGAGCCATCGTCTGCACCCTACTCAAATAGGTGGTTTACTGTTCCAAAGAAAAATGGCAAGTTACGGTTCATTCAAGATTTACAACCTGTTAACAAGGTTACTATTAGGAATGTAGGTACTGGGCCCATTGTAGGAGAATTCGCTGAAGCCTTCGCTGGTCATGCCATTTACTCAATGGGAGACTTGTATTCTGGCTACGATCAGTTTCAGCTTGCTATTGAAAGTAGAGACATTACGACCATGAAAACTCCT
This sequence comes from Ceratopteris richardii, assembly GCA_020310875.1. Taxonomy (NCBI): domain Eukaryota; kingdom Viridiplantae; phylum Streptophyta; class Polypodiopsida; order Polypodiales; family Pteridaceae; genus Ceratopteris; species Ceratopteris richardii. Next base: position 65,743,831 of record CM035413.1, on the reverse strand, counting down.
TTAGGCTTAGTTCGCATGTGCACTTTGCCGCAAGGAGCTACTAATTCAGTAGCGCATATGATGAACGCCATGAATTCAGTATTACATGACTTCATTCCTAATATAGCCATGCCATTTATTGATGACATTCCTATTAAAGGATGTATTGAGAATGCGAAAGATGATACTTTAGATTCCTCTGGCTGCAAGAAGTTTGTAGTAGATCATATCTCTGACTGTGAAAGGATTTTCCAGAGATTTGAAGAGGTTGGTCTCACATTCTCCATTGAGAAATCTGTTTTTGGTGTCAATGAGGTACTTATAGTTGGGCATTTATGTGGACATTACGGTCGGAGGCCATATCCACCTAAAGTCGACGCTATAAACAAGATTTCTGAAACCTGTAGTAATATTAGTGAGCTAAGACGATTCCTTGGTGCTTGTGTGTTTTATGCCATCTGGATCCCACACTATGCACATGTTGCAAACTGTCTTTATGCTTTACTAAGGAAGAATCGAAAGTTTCTTTGGACTGAAGAACACTCAAAAGCTATGAAAAAGTTAAAGAAATTACTTCTTGAAGCTCCTATTTTAAAGCGAGTAGATTATACTGATCAAAAGCCTATCATTTTAACTGTTGATACGAGCCCTATAGGAATAGGATGGGTTATTGGTCAGGACGATGAAGAGGGCAATAGGTATGCAGTGAGATTTGGAGCAAAGATTTTACACGATACGCAAAGAAATTATCCGCAAATTAAACGAGAACTATGGGGTTTAGTCACGGCATTAAAATCCGATAAAGAATATTTTATAGGTGCAAATGTAATAGTTGAGATAGATTGTCTACCTCTGATTGGAATGATTACAAACTGTTCATCACCCGACATTGCCATGCTTAGATGGATTTCATACATCAAGTTTATAAATCCTGTTTTGATACATATTGCAGGTAAATCTAATCTTGTGGCTGATATGCTTTCTCGAGCTAGATTTGATAATGAGGAAGAAACAGAATTAGAAATAAATGCAATTAATTATGATTCTAAAGCATACGCATATGAACAGTTTAATATTGAAGAATACGAAGGAGAGTGGCAGGATATTGGAAAGTATTTAAGTACTTTGGTTAGGGCACCTTCATGGTCTTCAAATAGATTTTGGAATATTAGGAAAAGAGCTTACAACTTTTTCTGAAAGATGGTTTCATTTGGAGACATGCGAGGGGAAAAATTAGATTGCCACAACGAGTACTAGGTACTAAGGATCTTCAGCTTCAAGTCATGAAGAGTATGCATGATACTTTATGGGCAGGTCATAAAGGTTTTGTAGCTACGTATGAAAAAATTAGAGAAGGATACTGGTGGCCAGGGATTTATGTTACTGTTAAAAATTATGTTACTTCATGTGATGTATGTCAGATTCATTCCTCAGTCAAACATAGGGATCCATTGCATCCTACTTATCCACCATGCATCTATTATAAATGGGTTATAGACTTAGTTACCATGCCCAAAGGTATCAATAAGATGAGATATATAGTCTTGGCACGTGAAGATCTTACGAATCATGTAGAAGGCCGAGCTTTAAGATCTAAGACAACCTTGAATGTATGCAAATTTCTTCTTGAGGATGTTATTTCATGGTTTGGTTATGTAGAAAAGGTAGTGGCTGATAGGGGAGAGTTAGATGCGCAGGAGGCTAGAGAATTCTTTGCTAGGCATGGAATTCGCTTAGCCCTTACTACTGCTTACAATCCTGAAGCTAATGGGAAGATTGAGCGAGGGCATTCTCCTATTATTAAAGCAATTTCCAAAGCTTGTAATGGAGAAATTAAAAATTGGCCAACTTATCTGCCATTTGCGTTGTGGGCCGATAGAATGACCTGCACTAGAACGACGGGGTATATGCCGGCAGAGTTGATGTATTGCCAGAAACCAATTTTCCCTGTGCATACGCAAATTCTTACTTGGACTACATTACCATGGGAAGATAATTTGTCAACAGAAGATTTATTAGCTCTGCGAATCCAGCAGTTAGAGCAAGGGAATGAACGTTTAGAAGAGGCTATAGTTAAACTAAAAGATTCTCGATTGAAAAACAAGAAGTATTTTGATAAATCACATAGGTTAAGGCCAAAGCCGATTTATGTTAATGATTGGGTTTTACTGTATGATAGTACGTTTGATTCTCAGTATGATGCCCGTAGAAAACTAAAAAGACGTTGGTTTGGACCTTATGTGGTAGTCAAAACCTATGATAATGGAACGTATGCCTTACGCGAATTAGATGGCACGCCTCTTAAAAACTTAATTGCTGGCAAAAGAATTAAATTATTTAAACAAAGAGATAATGAAATGTATGAAGTAATGTTTGATGATGAGCATGATTAATTATGTATGAATGAATTTCTTTAGTGTGGGTTTCTTTTGCAGGAAAACCAAGAGAAGATTTGAATATGAAATTTATTAATTTTGCGTGTATAGCTGTTGCTGGTTGAGTTTTAACAGGTCTTTGAAGAACAAATTAAGATGCATAAAGATGAAGCAGATTGAAGATGAAGTTGATTTTAGGTTGTATTTTTCTTTGCCATACAATTTTGTTTTACGTATTTATTTGCATTCATATAAAACTAATTGATAAAATCTGGAATGAAGAATATTAATTTATAAAGGACTCTAGTTGACCATATTAGGAAAATAGACATAATTTATATTTCCACATTTATAGATTAAGTGAGATTTGTTAAAAATAGAAGGATTTGTAGTTCATTTAGATAACGAAAGTAGTTGTATATATGTAGGAGCATATTGTTGCATGATACATGTCTGTGAAAACCTAGATCTTTCTTGTCCATGCAGCTAGATCCTTAGCTCGGATTAAGGGGTTAAGCCTTTCCCCTTTAAAACAAAAAAGTAGCGAAAAAAAAAAAAAAAAAAGAATATTGACATGGAAGTTATACCTTCTTCCACCCCAAAAAGGTATTTACATTTATTATTGACATGAAGTTTACATCATATGTATATGAAGAAACTAGTTGTGAAAAAACACATCTAGTAATTAAAATTGGGCATACAAGGCGGCTGTCTGTCCAAGTAGATTTAGTAGATTTCTTTGGCATGCTTGATTGTTCATATGTGAATGCATATATATGACGAAACCTGCATTTGAATGAATGAAAATGAATTCTGTTTTATACTAATCTTTACATAGTTTATAAATGGATG